>JAZKLR010000481.1:0-600000 GCA_037103525.1 Ganaspis brasiliensis
GATGTGCTCGGTGCGGAAACTAAACTCTCCAAGGAACATATGCCATCTGGCGAGTTTGGCTCGACTGTCCTTCATATTGTCGAGCCAAGTCAGGGTTTTGCTATCAGTTCGTAGCACAAAAGGGCGATCTTCTAGGTAGGGGCGGTATTTTTTGATCGCCCAAATGACCGCGAGGCACTCCTGCTCGTTGCAGTGATAGCGGGTCTCCGTTGGGTTGAATTTTGCACTCCCGTAGGAGACTATGCGTCGTTTGCCGGAGGAATCTTCTTGGTAGAGAACGGCTCCCATACCAAGCGCACTGGCGTCGGTTTGTAGGATGAAGGTAAGGTCTGGGTCAGGCCGACTCAGCATGGCTGGGTTACGGAAAGCCTCTTTGACGGCGTCAAAAGCAGCGTCGTGTTCCGGTGTCCAACGGTAGGGGCGTTTGGGTGATAAGAGGTTGGTCAGGGGGGCAGAGACCTCCGAGTATTTGGGCACATACTCCATGAGCCAATTACAGGTCCCTATGAAGGATGCTAGTTCCTTCCTGTTTCGTGGGGGGTCTGCATTCTGAATGGCGTCTACATGTCGCGGCTGAGCGTGGTTACCACTTGCGGTAATGGTGTGTCCTAAGTAGGGCAAGCTATTTTGGCCAAACGCGCATTTGGTGAGAGAACAGGTTAGGCCAAAGACCATGAGCCTTTCTAATACGAGGGCCAAGTGTCGAAGATGAGTTTCCCAGTCGGGAGAATAAATCACTACGTCATCTAGGTAAGAGATGCAGAACTTGGCCCAGTATGAGGCCAGGGAGGATCGCATAAGGTTCTGGAATGTTCCAGGGGCATTTTTCAACCCAAAGGGCATTACTCGGAACTGGTACTGACCTCCGTCAGGAGTGGAGAAAGCCGTGTACTTCCGTGCCCCAGGGGCCATGGGAATCTGCCAATATCCACTTTTTAGGTCTAGGGTCGTAAATATCTTGGCCGTTCCGAGGTCTTTTAAAATTTCGTGGATCCTTGGGAGGCATTGGGGGGCGTCTGCGGTTTGCTTGTTTAAGCGGCGATAATCGATGCAGAATCGATAATCGCCTCCTTGTTTGTTGGCTACCACGATAGCGGAGCTCCAGGGGGAAGTAGTTGGTTCGACTATACCCTCGGCAAGCATTTCCCTCATCTGCTCATCAATGAACTTCTTCTTCATATCGGAGAATCGGCGGGGAGCTTCGCGAAAGGGTCGAGGGTCTGCCAGCTCGATGTCATGAGTGATGGTGGGAGTCTGTCGGAGGGGTCCACCTTTGTGAAAGACGGACTCATAGGTCCCAAGAACCTGGCGCAGTCGGTTGACATATTCTGGGGGAACTGTGGACGATAGCTCGAAATCGATGGGGTCCGGTACCGAAATGTTGGAGACTGGCAAAGGGGTCAAGAAAATGCGTTGCCGCTCCTTGTTGCCTAGGTAGAGGCAATCGGTCCGGTGTTCGTGGTGAACGTCGTGCTCCTTAAGCCAAGCACGGCCCAAGATCAGGTCGGCCCGTAGCTCGTTGCACGCTTGGAAGGAACTTGGGTATTCCTGGTTTCCAATAATGGGTGCGAGGGGCACTGTCCCATGCAGACGGATAGTGACTCCGGTTGCAGCAAGGGCAGCTTGGGATGGTCCAGGTTGGAGGGAACTGCGCTCGGCTCCAGTGAGGATGGAGAGTTTCACGAAGTTATGAGAGGCGCAGGAGTCAATCTCGGCGACGACTTCGCGGCTTCCGAGTCGTACACGTGTCCGAGGCAGGTCCTGGGTTGAAGAATAAATAGAATTTAGGGTTGGCTGGACGAGGGACCGGCGGCGTCCTCTGTCGGTCTGCCCGCCGGTGCTCGCCAGTTTCCCTGGATCTGGGCCTTGTATACTGCACAGTCCCGGTGGTAGTGAAACTCCGGACAGTAATGGCAGGGGGGAAGTCGAGCCTGCCGGGGACCAGAAGTGTCTGGCGTGACTTTTCTTGGAGGCTCCTCTTTCGGAGGGTTGGGGCTCTTTTTAGGTGCGCAGTCAGTTTCATCTTGCTCAGCTTGGATGGCTGCTTCAAAGAGCTCGGCGATAGTAGTTGGGGCTGTTGGTCGGACTAGCCGACGAATGGTAGGTTTCAGTGACTCCAGGAGGAGCGTGGTTAGGTTTGCGGGGTCTAAATTTAACTGAAGCCTTTTAGCTAATAGGGACTTCTGTTGTAAAAAGACTGCGGTAGGCTCCTTGTCCCCTTGCTTGTGCGAATACAAGGAGGCTTGGAGCCTCATGAGTTTTGGTCCCACTATTTGGGTCCGTTGATCTTCCGGGGTTTGGGCTTGTGAAAAATAGCGTTCGCTATTTGTGAGAAACCGCTGCGGGTCCTCGTGGTCTAGGCCTGAGAATTCTGGAAAGGGCGGTGGGGGGGACTGGAAGGCACTGATTAATCCCATCCAGTCAGTAAAACTTAGGTTGCTAGGCATTGCCAGTGCAGGAACATTGATTACGGTTTCTGCAATCGTTGAGGGGGGCGCAAGAGGCACCATGGGGTTTGATCCGAGATCCGAGGAACTAGGTCCTGGAGCCTGAGCACTAGGGTTATTCATGTTGTTAGTAGGGGGGTTGTTGGACGCCACCGGGTGTTGAATTCCACTCCCGGAAGTGGAGGGGGGAGAGCTTACTACAGAATTAGTAGCTCTTGATTGCTGCACAGATTGGTCTGGGCTCGGAATTTCGAGGGGTTGTGTTTGCGAGAGCCGGTGAGAGAAAAGAGGATTTCTCGAAAGGTCTGCTGCTCTCCGTGAAGGTAGGTCTCGTAAAGCTCGTTTCGAGGAGCCTGTATTAAGAGGTGTGTGTGGACTAGCTCTTTTTCGGTAGGGCGCCATTTATTACTGGTTCGCTCCGATGTCCATCGGAGATCTTGCCCCACGCTTTGGGCGTCAATTGTTACGATCTCTTTAGGGTTGATACCGTAACGGGGTGTGTTGAGGCGACGTAGCCAAGTGGGAGGTTGTGCGGAGAAATTCGTACTTCGCGGTTAATTGCACTTCGCGGATTTTCGCGGTTCGCGGTTTCCGCGACGGATATCACACACGCTTGGTGGCGCGGAGATATACTCGGCGGTTGTGGCGTTAAGGTTTCACACGCATGGAGGCGCGGGAACTCGTAACACCAGGTTGTGCGAAGAAATTCGCACTTCGCGGTTTTTTGCGGTTCGCGGTTTCCGCGACGGATATCACACACGCTTGGTGGCGCGGGGATATACTCGGCGGTTGTGGGGTTGAGGTTTCACACGCATGGAGGCGCGGGAACTCGTAACACCAGGTTGTGCGAAGAAATTCACACTTCGCGGTTTTTCGCGGTTCGCGGTTTCCGCGACGGATATCACACACACTTGGTGGCGCGGGGATATACTCGGCGGTTGTGGCGTTAAGGTTTCACACGCATGGAGGCGCGGGAACTCGTAACACCAGGTTGTGCGAAGAAATTCGCACTTCGCGGTTTTTCGCGGTTCGCGGTTTCCGCGACGGATATCACACACGCTTGGTGGCGCGGGGATATACTCGGCGGTTGTGGCGTTAAGGTTTCACACGCATGGTGGCGCGGGAACTCGTAACACCAGGTTGTGCGAGAAATGCGCACTTCGCGGTTTTTCGCGGTTCGCGGTTTCCGCGACGGATATCACACACGCTTGGTGGCGCGGGGATATACTCGGCGGTTATGGCGTTGAGGTTTCACACGCATGGAGGCGCGGGAACTCGTAACACCAGGTTGTGCGAAGAAATTCACACTTCGCGGTTTTTCGCGGTTCGCGGTTTCCGCGACGGATATCACACACACTTGGTGGCGCGGGGATATACTCGGCGGTTGTGGCGTTAAGGTTTCACACGCATGGAGGCGCGGGAACTCGTAACACCAGGTTGTGCGAAGAAATTCGCACTTCGCGGTTTTTCGCGGTTCGCGGTTTCCGCGACGGATATCACACACGCTTGGTGGCGCGGGGATATACTCGGTGGTTGTGGCGTTAAGGTTTCACACGCATGGAGGCGCGGGAACTCGTAACACCAGGTTGTGCGAAGAAATTCGCACTTCGCGGTTTTTCGCGGTTCGCGGTTTCCGCGACGGATATCACACACGCTTGGTGGCGCGGGGATATACTCGGCGGTTGTGGCGTTAAGGTTTCACACGCATGGTGGCGCGGGAACTCGTAACACCAGGTTGTGCGAGAAATGCGCACTTCGCGGTTTTTCGCGGTTCGCGGTTTCCGCGACGGATATCACACACGCTTGGTGGCGCGGGGATATACTCGGCGGTTATGGCGTTAAGGTTTCACACGCATGGTGGCGCGGGAACTCGTAACACCAGGTTGTGCGAAGAAATTCGCACTTCGTGGTTTTTCGCGGTTCGCGGTTTCCGCGACGCATATCACACACGCTTGGTGGCGCGGGGATATACTCGGTGGTTGTGGCGTTAAGGTTTCACACGCATGGAGGCGCGGGAACTCGTAACACCAGGTTGTGCGAGAAATTCGCACTTCGCGGTTTCTCGCGGTTCGCGGTTTCCGCGACGGATATCACACACGCTTGGTGGCGCGGGGATATACTCGGCGGTTATAGCGTTAAGGTTTCACACGCTTGGTGGCGCGGGAACTCGTAACACCAGGTTGTGCGAAGAAATTCGCACTTCGCGGTTTTTCGCGGTTCGCGGTTTCCGCGACGGATATCACACACGCTTGGTGGCGCGGGGATATACTCGGCGGTTATGGCGTTAAGGTTTCACACGCATGGTGGCGCGGGAACTCGTAACACCAGGTTGTGCGAAGAAATTCGCACTTCGTGGTTTTTCGCGGTTCGCGGTTTCCGCGACGCATATCACACACGCTTGGTGGCGCGGGGATATACTCGGCGGTTATGGCGTTAAGGTTTCACACGCATGGTGGCGCGGGAACTCGTAACACCAGGTTGTGCGAGAAATGCGCACTTCGCGGTTTTTCGCGGTTCGCGGTTTCCGCGACGGATATCACACACGCTTGGTGGCGCGGGGATATACTCGGCGGTTATGGCGTTGAGGTTTCACACGCATGGAGGCGCGGGAACTCGTAACACCAGGTTGTGCGAAGAAATTCACACTTCGCGGTTTTTCGCGGTTCGCGGTTTCCGCGACGGATATCACACACACTTGGTGGCGCGGGGATATACTCGGCGGTTGTGGCGTTAAGGTTTCACACGCATGGAGGCGCGGGAACTCGTAACACCAGGTTGTGCGAAGAAATTCGCACTTCGCGGTTTTTCGCGGTTCGCGGTTTCCGCGACGGATATCACACACGCTTGGTGGCGCGGGGATATACTCGGTGGTTGTGGCGTTAAGGTTTCACACGCATGGAGGCGCGGGAACTCGTAACACCAGGTTGTGCGAAGAAATTCGCACTTCGCGGTTTTTCGCGGTTCGCGGTTTCCGCGACGGATATCACACACGCTTGGTGGCGCGGGGATATACTCGGCGGTTGTGGCGTTAAGGTTTCACACGCATGGTGGCGCGGGAACTCGTAACACCAGGTTGTGCGAGAAATGCGCACTTCGCGGTTTTTCGCGGTTCGCGGTTTCCGCGACGGATATCACAAACGCTTGGTGGCGCGGGGATATACTCGGCGGTTATGGCGTTGAGGTTTCACACGCATGGAGGCGCGGGAACTCGTAACACCAGGTTGTGCGAAGAAATTCACACTTCGCGGTTTTTCGCGGTTCGCGGTTTCCGCGACGGATATCACACACACTTGGTGGCGCGGGGATATACTCGGCGGTTGTGGCGTTAAGGTTTCACACGCATGGAGGCGCGGGAACTCGTAACACCAGGTTGTGCGAAGAAATTCGCACTTCGCGGTTTTTCGCGGTTCGCGGTTTCCGCGACGGATATCACACACGCTTGGTGGCGCGGGGATATACTCGGTGGTTGTGGCGTTAAGGTTTCACACGCATGGAGGCGCGGGAACTCGTAACACCAGGTTGTGCGAAGAAATTCGCACTTCGCGGTTTTTCGCGGTTCGCGGTTTCCGCGACGGATATCACACACGCTTGGTGGCGCGGGGATATACTCGGCGGTTGTGGCGTTAAGGTTTCACACGCATGGTGGCGCGGGAACTCGTAACACCAGGTTGTGCGAGAAATGCGCACTTCGCGGTTTTTCGCGGTTCGCGGTTTCCGCGACGGATATCACACACGCTTGGTGGCGCGGGGATATACTCGGCGGTTATGGCGTTAAGGTTTCACACGCATGGTGGCGCGGGAACTCGTAGCACCAGGTTGTGCGAAGAAATTCGCACTTCGCGGTTTTTCGCGGTTCGCGGTTTCCGCGACGGATATCACACACGCTTGGTGGCGCGGGGATATACTCGGCGGTTATAGCGTTAAGGTTTCACACGCATGGTGGCGCGGGAACTCGTAACACCAGGTTGTGCGAAGAAATTCGCACTTCGCGGTTTTTCGCGGTTCGCGGTTTCCGCGACGGATATCACACACGCTTGGTGGCGCGGGGATATACTCGGTGGTTGTGGCGTTAAGGTTTCACACGCATGGAGGCGCGGGAACTCGTAACACCAGGTTGTGCGAAGAAATTCGCACTTCGTGGTTTTTCGCGGTTCGCGGTTTCCGCGACGGATATCACACACGCTTGGTGGCGCGGGGATATACTCGGCGGTTATGGCGTTAAGGTTTCACACGCATGGTGGCGCGGGAACTCGTAACACCAGGTTGTGCGAAGAAATTCGCACTTCGCGGTTTTTCGCGGTTCGCGGTTTCCGCGACGGATATCACACACGCTTGGTGGCGCGGGGATATACTCGGCGGTTATGGCGTTAAGGTTTCACACGCATGGTGGCGCGGGAACTCGTAACACCAGGTTGTGCGAAGAAATTCGCACTTCGTGGTTTTTCGCGGTTCGCGGTTTCCGCGACGGATATCACACACGCTTGGTGGCGCGGGGATATACTCGGCGGTTATGGCGTTAAGGTTTCACACGCATGGTGGCGCGGGAACTCGTAACACCAGGTTGTGCGAGAAATTCGCACTTCGCGGTTTTTCACGGTTCGCGGTTTCCGCGACGGATATCACACACGCTTGGTGGCGCGGGGATATACTCGGCGGTTATGGCGTTAAGGTTTCACACGCATGGTGGCGCGGGAACTCGTAACACCAGGTTGTGCGAAGAAATTCGCCCTTCGCGGTTTTTCGCGGTTCGCGGTTTCCGCGACGGATATCACACACGCTTGGTGGCGCGGGGATATACTTGGCGGTTGTGGCGTTAAGGTTTCACACGCATGGTGGCGCGGGAACTCGTAACACCGCACTCCGCGGTTGGTACTGCACGGTGGGGCGTGGGGACTTGTGCACACGACACTGTGCAGTGCTACACACGCTTGGTGGCGCGGGAGCACACAACACTGGTAAAATTTTACTTACTTTTGTTGAGGAGAAATAATGTAGGCGAAACTTTGGAAAAACGTCTTTATTAACACACAGAGTGACAGGGCTGCTCACGGTTTGACGAACCGAAAGGGACTGGCTGACAGCTCTGCGAGAACGGTTTATAAAGGGAAAAACTCTATGCAAAAAAAAATCCCATAGAGAAATTTCCCTTTCCCTACGCCCACAAGATTCTGGAAGTTTCTGGAAACTTCCAGATTCTTTCCAGAGAATCAGGCCCCATAATAGAAGCACAATAATTATAATAATATGAATAATGTTAATAATATTAATAATAATAATAATTATAATAATAATAATAATAATAATAATAATAATAACAGTAATAATAATAATACGCACATTACTAAGAATAGTAATAATAATAATCATAATAATAATAATAATAATAATAATAATAATAATTATAATAATAATAATAATAATAATAATAATAATAATTATAATAGTATTAATAATATTAAAAATATCAATAATAATAATTATAATAATAGTAGTAATAATAGTAATAATAATAGTACTAATAATGCGCAAAAGAAACAAAACACTAATGCGTGAAAAATGGAATTTTTCTAAATTCCTTGTTTCCTGACATTTGTGTCAAAACAAGTCGAAACGGACCCACAGGTCACATCCGAAACAATGGTTGAAGGCGCGTGACGTAGTCTCTGCGGGGAGCAGGCGCCGGCCTGTCTGGACTTCGTGGCTGCTGCGGGGGGAAAAAACTTAGAGGGGAGTACCAGTTTCTGCTGGCGGCAAAAGCTGGCCGAAAATCAGGCGCGGAAAAGGCTCTCAAACGGAGGAGCCGTGCAGGGGTTCTCCCCTGACTCCGCAAGGTTATGAGTATTTGACACATAACAATGAAAAGGTCCTTTTTTTTGTTTTCGAGATATTAAATAATGAATTTTTAAAAATTAAATAAAAAAAGTAATAATTCTTTAAAAAAGTAAATTTAGAATTAATATGAATTTTTATTCTAAAGACAATAAAAATTTACATCCAACAAAACCCAAATATATAACATTTTGCATAAAAAGTATTAAATAAAAAAAATTTTAATAATTATTAATAAAAAGTTAATTATGAAATTCTTAGCGTCCAAATAAAAAAAATCATAAGGTCAATTCTCTTTTTATTGTATGACTTATTTATTTGTTTATTTATTTATGTGGATGTTTTTTTATTTATATGTTTAAGAAAAATATCAAAAAGTACCTACCTATATTTTTACAATCGCTAGTAAAAATTAAAGAAATTAAGGAAAATAGCTATCCGTGTACTTTAAGTAGGATCACAGTTTATATCCCCTTTGTCCACAAAATTGTTTTCATTTTTTTTTGTCTTTAAGAATATAGTAAAATATTGTAGTACTGCTGTCTTCTTTTTTTATTTCAATTATAGAAGTATTAAAATACTTTTTCTGTTGTAATAAAATAATCTTGCTTTGTCTAATAATGTATCCTTTGCTTAGAGTCGTTCAAATTTTGGCGCCTATTTAAAGTAGTATCAAAAGTTGCCACAGGATGGCCAACTTTTCTATTTCTCACAGTACAGATGCGTATTATATTTTATATAAGAGCTTAATATTCAAGTTTTTTATTCTATAAGGATACGTTTTCAGGTTTGTACAAATTATCTTGGTTTCTTTTTCGTATTATATACTTTTAAAAAACTAATAATATTTTTGTATTGTTGGAATAAGTTTTCTGTCAGATATTAGATCTTTTAAATTCGAGTTTTAAATACATTAAACGCAGGTTTGTAAATCTCTCTTTTTATATCGTTTGCTAACATATAGTGTAAGTAAATTTAATATTTTCTAACAATCGTTTTATTTAATAAAATAGTTTTCATTTGTTTATTGGTATTTTAATCAAACATGGCTCCTAGTAAGCCATTAAAAGTTTGTTATAATAGATGCCTTAATCCCTTTAAAAGAAAAAGCCATCCAAATAGAGCATTACGTCCCGTAGCTGGGAGTGTACAAAGTAGATACTCTTTTCCACCAGGAGCAAAAATTTGCTTGAAATGCAATTTTGATTTAAAAGAAGAGATGAAGACTTCAACAACAGTTGAAAAACCTTCATGCTCATAAGAACGTCCAAATAAGTTTATCAAAATTTTCCCAACTTAGGCCTACCCATTGTGTGTTGGCTGGAAGTAGTGGAACACACACTGTTTGTGTTTGCACGTATCACGAAAATGTGAAATTAATGCTAAATGAAATTGATATTGAATATTTAACTAAAGACCATCAATAACAATTAGCTGATTATCATGATTGCATAAAAGCTATAATTTGTCCTATTCCTAGTACTTCTTGTTACTTAGGAGATTGTGGACTATGTCCAGGTACAAATGTTTTAAGAGAGATTTTAATTAAAGCTTTTGATAAAGATTGTGTTGAAGAGGTAAAATGTGAAATTTGGATGCAGACCGACAGATACAGTTTAAAAACACTCGTACTAAATGTTGATGAATTTACAGAAGATTTATGTGAGCGCTTAAATAAGTTGAAAGTACATGATTTTATTGCCAGAGAGCAAGCATCTTTTTATAAAAATCTAAAGGAAAAATTAGTGCCAGGTGAGTTTGTCATTTCATGTGATTTCGCTGAAAATTATGCCTTTATTGTTCAAAACGCTGCCCAAGCTTTTCACTGGAACAACAATCAAGCTACCATCTTTACAGTAGTCATATACTATAAAGTAGAAGATAATTTGTTACATAAAAGCATGGCTATTATTTCGGACAATTTGTCACATGACACTGCGAGTGTATATGAATATCAGACTGTCATCATGAACTATTTGAAAGAAAATTTTGAAGTAAAAAAAGTTTTTTACTTTACAGACGGAGCAAAGCAGCATTTTAAGAATAAATATTCTTTTGCTAATCTTCTAGCTCATGCACAAGATTTTGAAGTTCCTGCAGAATGGCATTATCATGCCACTGCCCATGGTAAAGGTGCTTGTGATGGCGTAGGAGCTAATATAAAAAGAGGAGCTGCTCGTGAAAGTCTCCAAGCCGCTTCAAAAGAACACATTCTTAATGCAGAAAATCTATTTACCTGGGCAAAGAAAAACTGCAAAGAAACTCACATTTTTTTTAAAAGTAAAGAGACTCTTGCTTCAACTACCCAAATGTTGAAATGCAGATTCGATAGTGCAGTAACACTAATTTTAAATTTCTTAAATTTCAATACTTAGATTAAAATTGAATATTCTTTTCTATTATTGGTCATTAATTACAATAATAATGGAAAAAAACAATTATAACAAATTTTTTAAATAAAGGTACACTTGCGCATGTTCACAATGATACAGTGTTACGCATGCGCAATAATAAAATGGATTTCTACTGCGCACTTATTAAAAAAGTATACTATATGTACTGAAAATTTAATTATCTGGTAAAGTACAGCACTGCGCATGCGTTATTTTTAAATTTAGTCAGACCACATGTGTGACTATCACTGTGCATCATTGCGCATGTGTAACAGCAATACAAAACAACTGCGCATGTAAAATGTTTGTTTTGTAGTGCGCACGTTTACACAGTTGTTGTGCACTACTGCGCATGTGCAACAATATGTTGTGCATAAAAAAATGTTCAGTTTAACATGCTTCACAAGAATAGTGCCAGTGCGCATTCTTACAAATCGTAATAACATGATAAAATGAACATTTTTGTAAGTTATTAAAAAGATATTATCGATTTCACTGAGTCAAATAAATTTTGTAAATTATTATTATTATTTATTTCGTAAATAATTATTGTAAGTTGCCTATTGGAAAAAGTAGGTAAACTTTGAAGAGCGTACGACGATGAACGAAGTTTTTTCGGTATCGTATCAATATAATAGAAGCAGAAGATTATCATGTACAATTTCATGAATTCTGGGAGAACTTTAAAACTCTTTATTCTCAATAAATAAGTAAATTTATTAAAAAAACCTTTTTAAAGACTAATTAAATGGAAGATTTTCTGACAGTATGTTAAATAATTATAACCCCCAGGGCTTATCGACTCCCGATGTCTGGCGAGTTTGGGCACAGGGGAATGAACGGGACCCCGCTAATTCAAGTAGCCGCCGGTTTTCGAACCTGTGCACTAGCTATCCTGTGCGGATGATGTTTATGCGGATTCCAAATAGGGGCTAACAATCCTAGTCAGCTGTGGACAACATTGGTTCTGGGAGGAGCGGGACACTCCTGCCTTTTTGGTTTTTCTAAGTTGATGTGGAGTAGTCTCGATCCAGGGTTTGCGCCTGATGGACCGTTTGTCTGTCCGGTCTGACCGACGACACTAGTCCGATCGGCACCTTACAGGCAGTGCACTGGGAGTGATAAGTCCTGTCACGGCGGTTCAACCGTGGCAAGTACGAGTCTGATGTGAGCGTAGCTCTGCCGAGGTGGATCTGCGGTAGGGTGTCAGGAGGCAGCCCCTTCGGGATTGATCGGCAAGTGCGTAATGGATGTAAGGGGTCGGAACCTTCTTTGCTACTGGCGAGTCCGTTCCGTCCGTGTATTCCGGGAACTGTTAAGCGTGTTGATTGGGCCTCAGGGATCTGGGGTAGGATGGCAGTGTCCGAGGGTACACCCGCTCCCAATCAAGGCGGCCCGCCACTTTACGCACCAGGCGCTGGTAAACTTAATGTTATGGATAGTACTATGGAAAAAACTATTGGACAATTTTTCGATGAGGTGAGAATGGAGCTTGAACTAAGTCCTATTGGATCAGAAGCGCCTGAATCTATGGGAACGAAAACTACTGAGTCTGCAGACGACCCCACTTCTGCAGAGAAAACTGGGAAAGACCCAACAAACGAAGTGGAAGTAGCGTCCCCCCTAATCGTTTTCTGGCCGGAGGATAGAGCTTTGCAAGTTTTTTCAAACTTGCTAAGAGCTCTTGGTAAAAATACCATGGATGCCATTAAAGAGACCTTAATTAAGAACAAGAAGGAAGGCATGGACCAATTCCAGGCAAATATCGCTTTGCAACTTGCCTTGGTTCCAAAAGTGCTTTCCGTCATGCGCAACGCTTGTTCAAGACAAAAAACATAAGCGCAGACGTTCAGGACGGACTTTGTGTACTAGTGGCGGCCTTTGAGGTCATCCGCACAAATGTGCGGTTTTTAGAACCGAAAGGGTCGAAAAGCCATAACACGGAGAAAGGGAACAAGGTGGGTCGCAAGGAGGCGACTCAGGAAGATGCTTCTATTACAAAACAGACGGGGAAAAGGCGAGCTGCCGAAACGCCCCCCGAAAAAGTCTTGAAAAAGGGGAAAAACTCGGAGTCGCCAGGGCAGCACCAAGGGCAAGCACCGAGTCAAGAAAAACCAGCAAGTCAACAGTCTGCAAAGACGTTGGCAGAGGTTGTCGCAAACCAGGCCAAGGAGGCCTGCCCATCAGACAACATTACAGGAGAAAGCAGCAAGGGCGAGAAATTCGAGCTTTTCCAAAATAGAAGGAAGGAAGCTCGGATACGTCGAAAAGCTGCAAAGAAGGAAGTGGCGAAGGAGGCGGAGAAGGCGATAAAAGAAAAAGCGCCTATCCGAAAACCCAGAACCACCGAAGCCGTCAGGATTTCAGCAACGGACCCGACTTCGTACAGTGAAATCCTGAAGGGCTTACAAAAGTCGTTAAAGCCCGAAGACCTGGGAACCGAGGTGATCAGAACGAGGAGAACTCTGAACAATGAATTTCTCCTGATCGTGAAGAAAGGAGGCGACACCTCCAAGTTCGCCGGAGCTCTGACAGATGCCTTGAAAGACAAGGCAACTGTTACAGCTTTGGTGAACAAACGAGTTCTCGAGATCCGGGACCTCGATGAGAGTGCTTCTAAAGAAGACATCATCGAGGCTTTGAACGAAAAGCTTGGGTCATCTAATCCGGAGAGAACTGTAAGCGTCGTTCCTCGCTTTCGAGGAACGCAGGTAGCGTTAGTACGCCTGTCAGAAACAAAGTATTTTACTCTGGCCAAGGCAGGCAAAATCCGGATTGGATGGATAAACGCCGCTATCCGAGAACACGTGGAGGTGCCCAGGTGCCAAAGGTGCTTTGGTTTTGGGCATGCGACACGTCTTTGCAAGGAGCCCGACAGAATGAAAAACTGTCGGAGATGTGGCGCAGCGGGTCACATAGCCAAGAATTGTGGCTTAACGGAGCCCAGATGTATCACTTGCTCCGATTTAGGTAACACTAACCGTGCACACTGGGCCGGCAGCAATGCCTGCCCAGTATACAAACAGGAACTGCAGAAACTCAAACAGGCAAAAGCCTAAAGTTTCTGCAGGTTAACCTGCATAAGTGCCGGGAGGCCCAAGACCTCCTGGTGCAGACAGCCAGGGAAAAGAAGATCGATGTCTTGTTCTGCACTGAACAGAACAGAAAGAGCGATCTCGTTCCCTGGTATTAAGATAAATCTGGAAGAGCAGCCATTCAGATCTGCAATTCCGAGTTACGGGCAGATAAGTTCCTGGAAACGAACAGTGGGTTCGTGTGGGTGGAAACGGCAGGAATACGTATGTATAGCTGTTATTTTTCACCCAACGACAAACTGGCAGCCTTCGAAGATCAGATATACGACCTCGAAATGAGCCTTAGAGAATCTAAGTTGGATACCCTCATTACAGGTGACTTTAATGCTAAATCACCAGAATGGGGTGAGATAAGGCTCGATAAAAGAGAAATCTTGGTCAGAGAAATGATCTCCAGGAACAACCTGATGGTTGCGAACCAGGGGACGTCATGGACCTTTAGCAGAAACGGGCAGGGTTCGATCATTGATCTAACGATCGCAACGACCCTCCTGAATAAAAGGATTGAAGATTGGCGCTTCCTGGAGGAATATACTCACAGCGACCACCAGTATATTGAGTTTTTAGTCTCAAGAGGAGACACACTGAGGGCGAGTAACCACGGAGTTCTCCGTGAGAAGGGCCCAAAGTGGAACGTTAAGAAACTAGATAAGGAGAAGTTCGGCCGGTCCCTTGAAGAATCCCGCCTCATTGAGGACCTTGGATGGGTGAAGAGGCCGAACAACCTTGAAGGGGAGGTGCGGACGGTGAAAAATATAATTGTCGCCGCATGTGACGCGTCTATGCCGCGTAGTAGAAGCGCAACCCCAAGACGAAGAAATGTATACTGGTGGTCAGAGGAATTGGCCTCTTTGCGAAAGGCATGCCTTGAAGCAAGAAGGAGATTTGACCGTTCTAACGGAGATCCTCTGCTGAAGGAGGCATACATAGAGGCCAAGAGAATCCTCAGGAAGGAGATACGCGCATCGAACAAGAAATGCTGGAAGGACCTTATCGGTGAAGTCGAAAACGACCCATGGGGTCTGGCTTATAAAATCGTTAACAAGAAATTGTTAACAAGGCAAAAGACCCCCGGTGTAGACAATCCCGATTTGGTCAGGCAAATTATAAAGGCTCTGTTTGCTCCAGCAGAACCATGGCCTACGATGGACATTAGTGACTGTCAAGTCGGTGAGGGAGAACTCTTCACCCTTATAGAATTACAGAAAGCAGCCAGTAGGTTAAAGACAGGCAAGGCGCCTGGAATCGACGGGATAAGCAACGAGATCCTTAAACAAGTGATTGTTGCTTCACCCCAGATTCTCCTAGATTGCTACAATAACTGCCTAAAGAGAGGAGTGTTCTTCCGCGACTGGAAACGACAGAGACTGGTCCTCCTAAGGAAAAGTGACAAACCTCTAGATAAAGTCTCATCCTACAGGCCTATATGCCTGTTAGATACGATGGGCAAACTTCTAGAGGACATGGTTCTGCAGACAATGCAGTCTCATTTGACCGTTAAGAATAGTTTATTTGAAAACCAATTTGGTTTTCGCAAGGGCCTGTCCACAGTAGACGCCATTCAAAAGGCGGTGGACTTAGCCAGACAAGGAAAGGACAAATTGGGACCAGGGAAAAAAAAGGGGCTTTTGCGCGTTGGTAGCCATTGACATACGCAACGCGTTTAATACCGTGCGATGGAAAGATCTCATCAAGTCGATGAGAAACAAAGGAAAACCGCCCTACTTGTTGCGGATAATGCAAAATTATCTCAGCTACAGGTGGGTCATATACGAGGGTGACACCTGCACTCTGAAGGAAGAGATGCAAAGAGGTGCTCCTCAAGGATCGAGGATAGGACCATTCGTATGGAATGTCTCGTATGATGACTTCTTGCGAATGGGTCTACCCGAAGGCGCGGTAATCATCGGCTTCGCGGACGACGCGTTGATCGTGTGCACTACCGAGAGCGCAGAAGCCCTGGGCGTATTGGCGAACGAATGTCTGAGACGGGCAAAGCACTGGCTTGAAGAGAGAGGCCTACAAATGGCTCTGGAAAAGACAGAAGCGCGTCTAGTCACAGACAGACGTGGTTATACAGCCCCTGGTATCCAGATAGACAGATTCGAGGTCAAGTGGAGGAAACATATAAAATACTTAGGTGTAGAATTGGACAAATTCCTGAATTTCAAACATCACATCGCATTAGCATGTCAGAGGGCCGAACAGTGTTCGGCAAATTTGGCTCGCCTAATGCCGAACATTGGGGGGCCTTCTGAATCGAAGAGGAGACTGGTGGCGAGTGCTGCCCTATCAAAGCTGCTATACGCAGCACCTGTATGGGCTCCTACCCTGCGAAATGACAGAAGTAAAACCATCTGTAAAAGGGTACTGTCCGCGCAAAAAACTGTTACTAAATGTATCATTTCGGCATATCAGACAGTACCGACGTGTGCTGCTCAGGTCCTTGCCAGCGTCCCACCAGCAGATCTTTTGGCACGAGAAAGGAAGGAGGTTTTCCTCCTTTTTAAAGATAGGATGTCCACCCGTTATACGGATGTCAATCGACCCAGCAAGAACAAAATTCGCCGAGATGCGAGAAGCAGACTCGTCGTCAGATGGCAAGAAACATGGAGCGGGGAGGAGACAGGCCGATGGACGTATCGGCTGATACCAACACTCGCCACCTGGATATGTAGGAAACACGGAGTAGTTTCCTACTACTTAACCCAGGCCCTCACAGGGCACGGATGTTTTGTCTCATCCCTTGAGCGATTCAAGAAGATTGCCAGCTCGGAGTGTGTGTACTGCGGGTTCCCAGTGGACGATCCAGAGCACACACTCTTCAGCTGTAAACGTTGGGACGCGGAGAGGCAGATGAGAGGCAGATGCTGGTTTAAACTGCAAAGTTACACCGGAGAACATGATCATGCTTATGAGTCGCTCTATCGAGTATTGGCATACCATCGAGACCTTCATACACTATGTTATGAGGGTCAAAGATTTCGATGGTCGCACAAAGAATGGAGGTCCCGTAGGATTATGTAGGAAGTCGCGTCAGTGACAAAATAGGGGATATAGGACAACTCCTGATGGCGATACGTCTGAAATTGTCTAGCCGGGAGTGGTTTTAAGGTCCCTAGATAAAAGTGTGTTTTTATCGGGTCGGCAAGTCGCCACCCCCGCATAACCCTGTAGTACGGGCTACAGGGTACCTGAGAGCAGGTTTTCACATCCTATGCAAAAAAAAAAAGAAAGGTCAGAGCACATGTGTGATTATCACTGTGCATCATTGCGCATGTGTAACAGCAATACAAAACAACTGCGCATGTGAAATGTTTGTTTTTTAGTGCGCACGTTTACACAGTTTTGGTGCACTACTGCGAAAGTGCGACAAAATGTTGTACATAAAAAAATGTTCAGTTTAACATGCTGAAAAGAATAGTGCCACACAGTGGGCGAAAATGACAAAAAAGGCGTCAAAATTGTTTCTCCGGCGCAATTTTTATTGTATTTCAAGGACCTTGCGCTTAAAATTGAATTCGCTTGAAACTTGTATCTTGAGGGTTTTTATGATAGCTGATTACGAATTTGGCATTAGTTTTTCAAAATTCAAAATGGCGGATCCAATATGGCGGCCCATTTTTTTTAAATTAATTGAATTCGCTTGAAACTTGTATCTTGAGAGTTTTTATGATCGCTGATTACGAATTTGGCATTAGTTTTTCAAAATTCAAAATAGCGGATCCAATATGGCGGCCAATTTTTTTTAAATTAATTGAATTCGCTTGAAACTTGTATCTTGATGGTTTTTATGATCGCTAATTACGAATTTGGCATTAGTTTTTCAAAATTCAAAATGGCGGATCCAATATCACGACCAATTTTTTTTAAATTAATTGAATTCGCTTGATACTTATCTCTAGGGGGGTTTTATGATCGCTGATTACGAATTTGGCATTTGTTTTTCAAAATTCAAAATGGCGGATCCAATATGGCGGCCAATTTTTTTTTAATTAATTGAATTCGCTTGAAACTTGTATCTTGAGGGTTTTTATGATCGCTGATTACGAATTTGGCATTAGTTTTTTAAAATTCAAAATGGCGGATCCAATATGGCGGCCAATTTTTTTTAAATTAATTGAATTCGCTTGAAACTTGTATCTTGAGGGTTTTTATGATCGCGAATTACGAATTTGGCATTAATTTTTCAAAATTCAAAATGGCAAATTCAATATGGCAACCAATTTTTTCAAAAGTCGTTGAATTCGCTTAAAACTTGTCATTTGAGGGTTTTTATGATCGCTGATTACGAATGTGGCATTAGTTTTTCAAAATTCAAACTGTCGGATCCAATATGGCAACCAATTTTTTTTTAAATTAATTGAATTCGCTTGAAACTTGTATCTTGAGGGTTTTTATGATCGCTAATTACGAATTTGGCATTAATTTTTCAAAATTCAAAATGGCAAATCCAATATGGCAACCAATTTTTTCAAACTTCATTGAATTCGCTTGAATACCTATTACTGAAATATCTGAAAAAATAGAGTTACTTGCAAATCATGAGTTTTAAAGAGGTTACTAAAAATGTTCTGCACAACAATATTCTTACCTGATACTAAATACAATTGTATCCTATTTTTTAATTCACTATTAAATCAAAGAAATTATTCCTTTTTTAATTGTATCTAAGTAAGACACGGTTCATTCAAATTTATTAAAATTTTTAACATAAACTCTTTCAAGTTTTCATTAACAAACATCAAATTTTCTTATGATAACAGATGAAGTGAGCTATAAATAAAAAATAAACAAATTCACATATATTCAAAATTTTCCTTACATTTACATAGGTGACAATACCCATAAAGAAGATTGTTGCATTAATAAATTTGCAATTCCAGATCTAAACTCGTATAAAATATTATTTGTTAGTAGTTCTATATTTTCCAGAGGCAGCATTAGCAAAATCCAGTGCGAAAAACATAATCAGCGATTATAAAAGCCCCCTAAAGATAAGTTTCAAGCGAATTCGATGAATTTTTAAAAAATTGGTTGCCATATTGGATTTGCCATTTTGAATTTTGAAAAACTAATGCCAAATTCGTAATCAGTGATCATAAAAACCCTCAAGATACAAGTTTCAAGCGAATTCAATTAATTTAAAAAAAATTGGCCGCCATATTGGATCCGCCATTTTGAATTTTGAAAAACTAATGCCAAATTCGTAATCAGCGATCATAAAAACCCTCAAGATACAAGTTTCAAGCGAATTCAATTAATTTAAAAAAAATTGTCCGCCATATTGGATCCGCCATTTTGAATTTTGAAAATGTTATGCCAAATTTTTAATCCAGGACCCCCAAAGAACTTAAGAGGAAAAGGGTAATCAAATTGATTTAAAATTGTTAAAGTTATTCAGCATTTCGCAAAATTCAATCATTTTTTACCCCAGTTTAAGGCGATGTGAAAAAGATTATGTAGGTTAAATAAAAAAGATCGCACCTATGTCTCATAGCCCTATGCTGAAGCTGTATTTTAAGCGCAAGGTCATTGAAATGCAATAAAAATTGCGCCGGAGAAACAATTTTGACGCCTTTTTTGTCATTTTCGCCCACTGTGTGCCAGTGCGTATTGTTACAAATCGTAATAACGTGATAAAATGAACACTTATGTAAGTTGTCTATTGGAAAAAGTAGGTGAACTTTAAAGCTGTACGACGATGAACGAAGTTTTGTCGGTATCGTAATTATATAATTGAAGATAGAAGATTACCATGTACAATTTCATGAATTCTAGGAGAACTTTAAAATTCTTTATTCTCAATATATAAGTAAATTTATAAAAAACTTTTTTAAACACTAATTAAATAAAAGATTTTCTGACAGTATGTTAAATAATTAGAACCTCCCCCCCTTCCGGTACTTCTAGAAAATGGTTTTTTAAAGCATGATGAATTGAAAAGTTTCAGTACAAAATTTGTTACATTTTATAAATATTTTAAAGAAAACAAGAATAAAATTATTAAAATTAATTATATTTTAAACGTTTTTATTCGTTTTTATATTAAATAATATAAATTATTCTATTAAATTTCTTAAATTTCATAGCGCATGTGTAACAGCAATACAAAACAACTGCGCATATGAAATGCTTGTTTTGTAGTGCGCACGATTATACAGTTATAGTGCACTACTGCGCATGTGCAACAATATGTTGTGCATAAAAAAATGTTCAGTTTAACATGCTTGACAAGAATAGTGCCAGTGCGCATTGTTACAAATCGTAATAACATGACATAATGAACATTTTTGTAAGTTGCCTATTGGAAAAAGTAGGTGAACTTTGAAGCAAGTACGACGATGAACGAAGTTTTCTCGATCCTTAATATTAAACGAGTTATATGCAAATAAGTTACGAAGTTTAAGTTAAGAGGAAAAGAGAAAAACGTATGCCTTTTTGTTTGGAGAGCGTGAGAAGCAAATGCGTTACCGATTGAAGGAGAAGATAAGAGAAAAAGTAAAATTTTGTCCTTTTCCTTAAAGCTATTAACCCTTATTATTACAGAAGGTTTTCTCGAAGGATAATGAGCCTAGCAGGTAGCCTATTGTTTGTATTGAAACTGACTCTCATTAGCACTGCTCCCTTGAACGACAAATAATTAAAATGTTAAATGAGTTGTGGAATAGGGTAAATTAAAAATAAAAATTTTTCTTCAAGTCAGTTGCAATTGAGCTGTTGTTGTCGTTGGGTGCTATTTTTGTGTCTAGCGGCAAATTTTTTTTTTGGAAAAAAATAGTTTGATAGTTTGAGAGTTAGAGAGTTTGAGAGATAGATAGAAATAGAGAATTTGTCGTTTGGTGCTATTTTTGTGGCTTGCGGCAAATTTGTTTTGGGAAAAAAAGAGTTTGAGAGTTTGAGATTTAGAGAGTTTGAGAGATAGAAAGAAATAGAGAATACGAGAGGTAAAGAGTTAGTTGAGAGATTAAGAGTTAAAAGAGTTAGAGAGTTTGAGATATAAACAGTTTGAGAGATAAACAGTTTGAAAAATAAACAGTTTGAGAGAGATAAACAGTTAGAGAGATTAACAGTTTGAAAGATAAAGAGTTGAAGTATAAAACTAGAAAGATTGAGACAGAAAAAGATAAAAGAGACAGAGAGAGGGAGAAACAAAGAAATAGGAAAATACAGATTTTAAAAAATTGTTTTTCATTATAAAAGATTTGAGTATGATTTCTTTATCACCATCTGATTGCTTGAAAAAAAGCAAGGAAAAACACTAGCAGAAATTCAAAAAAATTACCGTGAAAGGCTTAAATTAAAACGAAAGGTTGATTCTAAAAAAGACATAGATAATGTTTATGTAAGTACAGATAAATCCGTTCCATCAACATCTAAAACATCTTCTCATGTAAGCGATTTAAATTTATGTGACAAAAAAAATCGGAAAACACGGGCAGAAATCCAAAAAGATTATCGTGCAAGACGTAAATTACAACGTAAGAATGGTCGCCATGATGAGGAATTATATGAGCTATCAAATTGTAAAAAACGAAAATTCTTATGTGAGATTAGTAGTGGAAAATATTATTTACGTTCTAATTATAGGTCATTAATGTCAAATGAAGTGCAAAATTTGTCAACGACGTATCAAAATCCTGAGGTAGTTTCTTTAAAGAATACTGAAAAAGATAAAATTGCATTGAATCTGATAAATGGTTCAAGTTGTATGAAAAATTATCTTTGTGAAATGACTTTATCTTGTAGTAAATGTAAAGCTAAACATTTTGAATATGAAAAAGTTAATTGTAAAAGAACTATTTTTAATGACTGTTGCAGTCATGGTGGTGTTGAACTTCCTTTAGTAGATTATCCTCATTATTTAAAAACTTTACTTAAAGGCTCTCATAAAAAATCAGTGTATTTTAAGACCAATATCCGACTATACAATAATTCATTTGCTTTTGCATTATTCAATGCTAATGTAGTTAATTTTAATGGCAGAAGACGAGGGCCATATTGTTATATGATACAAGGTCAAAATGACCAAATCAACTAGCTATCCTGTGCGGATGATGTTAATTCGGATTCCAAATGGAGGCTAACCATCCTCGTTAGCTGTGGACGACATAGGTTCTGGGAGGAATAGGACACTCCTGCCTTCTTGGTTTTTCTAAGTTGGTGTGAAATAGTCTCGATCTAAGGTTGGCGCTTGGCGGACCGGTTGTCTGTCCGATCTGACCAACGACAGTAGCCGATCGGCACCCTACAGGCAGTACACTGGGAGTAATATGTACGAGTCTGATGTGAGCGTAGCTCTGCCGAGGTGGACCTGCGGTAGGGTGTCAGGAGCCAGCCCCTTCGGGATTGATCGGCGAGTGCGTAATGGATGTAAGGGATCGGAACCTGCAGTGTTACTGGCGAGTCCGTTCCGTCCGTGTATTCCGGGAACGGCTAAGCAGCTGATTGGGTCTCAGGGATCTGGGGTAGGATTGCAGTATCCGAGGGTGTACCTGCTCCCAATCAAGGCGGCCCGCCACTTTACGCACGAGGCGCTGGTAAACTAACAAATCATGGATAACCAAGAGGAAAAATCAGTTGAGAAATTGGAGGTAAGCGAAAACCAAGTAGAGGCTTTGCCATCTATGTCTGGTCAAGCTAATCTTCTTCTTCCGAGTGTCCGGATTGGTGAGCAGGAACGATGTAGGGCAAACGTCGTCCAACAGTTGGGCGAAATCCCAAAGTTCTATGCAACAATTATAATGGGCATAGGTAAGCAGAAAAACATTAAGATGGAAGTCCAAGAGGCAATCACAGCGCTCGAGGCAGCCTTTAAAGTAATCCGCAAAAATTTGCGGTTTATTGAAACTCAGACCCAGACGTCTGCAAAGGCAGCCTTGAACAATGCTAGATTGAGAAAGACAGGCGACGACAAAAAACGTCCCCGCACGGATGGCGATAGCCCACCGACGCCAAAAGAAAGAGAATTAAAACGAAGAGTCCCACAAACAAGGCGTGGGCTTCCTTCGGCAAAAGCGGAAACGCCTGGTAAGGCCGGCGAGGAAGCCAAGAATGCCGAAAGCGTTCAGCCTCAGAGGACCTGTGCTCAGGTCCTTCTAGGCATAGAAACGGCCGCCTGCCCCTCTGGCACTCAGCCTGCAAAGACCATAACAGGCCAGACGAAGAAGGCTTTGAACCTTTTAAAGATAAAAGAAAAGAGGCTCGTAGGCGTTATAAAGCCAAAAAAAAGGAAAAGCAGGCCGAGAAGCCTCGAAAAGAGAAAGCTTCTCTTCCGAGGTTTAGGCACAAACGAAGCCGTCAGGATTTCAGCGAAGGATCCTAATTCCTACGCTGAAATCCTGAAGGACTTGAAGAGGACCCTGAAGCCGGAAGATTCAGGGGCAGAGGTTTTGAGGACACGGAGAACACTGAACAATGAGTTTCTCCTTGTCCTCAAAAGAGAAGGAAATACGTCCCAGTTTGCGGGAGCGTTGACTGAGGCTCTTCAAGAGAGGGCCACAGTCACTGCTCTCGTAAACAAGCGGACATTGGAGATAAGGGACCTCGACGAAGCAACCTCCAAGGAGGAAGTTGCTAAACCCCTAAATGAAAAGCTCGGCGGTGCCAACCCGGAGAGATCTGTCAGCATTGTCTCGCGACTCCGCAGATCAATATTGGCGTTGGTACGCCTACCTGAGGCAGAGTATAATACTCTGCTAAAGATGGAAAAAATCCGGGTTGGGTGGATTAATGCCCCAATCCGTGATCACCTGGAAGCCGTCAGATGGCAAAGGTGTATGGCATACGGCCACCCGACCTGCACCTGCAAAGGCCCCGACAGAATCAAAAACTGTCGGAGTTGCGGCGGCGCGGGTCACCAGACCAAAACCTGTGAGGTTCAGGAGCCCAAGTGCATCACTTGCGGAGACGTGGGCAAAACTGAACTGAAGCACTGGGCCGGCAGCACATCCTGTCCGGTATATAAAGCAGAACTACAGAAGCTTAAACAGGCAAAAGCCTAAAGTTTCTGCAGATCAATCTGCATAAGTGCAAGGAGGCCCAAGATCTCCTAATACAGACCGCCAGGGAAAAAAAATCGATGTCTTGTTCTGCACTGAACAGAACAGAAAGAACGATCTAGCTCCCTGGTTTCAGGATAAATCTGGAAGAGCAGCCATATAGATCTGCAATTCCGAAATGCGGGCAGATAAGTTCATGGCGACGAACAGTGGATTCGTGTGGGTCGAAATGTCAGGCATACTCATGTATAGCTGTTATTTCCCACCTAACGATAAACTGTCAGTCTTCGAAGATCAGATTGATGACCTCGAAATGAGCCTTAGAGAATCCAGGTTGGATACCCTCATTACAGGTGACTTTAATGCTAAGTCTCCAGAATGGGGTGAGACAAGGCTCGATAAAAGAGGAATCTTGGTCGGAGAAATGATCTCCAGGAACAACCTAATGGTTGGGAACCAGGGGAGATCTTGGACCTTCAGAACAAACAAGCAGGGATCAATCATTGATCTTACGATCACATTGACCCTCCTGCATAAAAGTATGAAAGATTGGCGCGTCCTGGAGGATTATACCCACAGTGACCACCAGTATATCGAGTTTTCAGTCTCAAGGGGAGACACGCTGCGGGCCAGGAACCACGGAGTTCTCCGTGAGAATGGCCCAAAGTGGAACATTAAGAAAATCGACAAGGAGAAGTTCGGCCGGTCCCTGGAAGAATCCCGCCTCATAGAGGACCGGGGATGGGTGAAGAGGCCGAATAACCTTGAAGGGGAGACGCGGAAGGTGAAAAATATGATTGTCACCGCATGCGACGCGTCTATGCCGCGTTGTAGAAGCACAACCCCAAGAAGAAGAAATGTATACTGGTGGTCAGAGGAATTGGCCTCTTTGCGAAAGGCATGCCTCAAAGCAAGAAGGAGAAATGATCGTTCAAACGGAAATCCTCTGCTGAAGGATGCATATACAGAGGCCAAGAGAATCCTAAGGAAGGACATACGCGCTGCAAAAATAAAGAGCTGGAAGAACCTAATCGGTGACGTCGAAAATGACCCATGGGGTCTGGCTTATAAAATCGTTAACAAGAAATTGTTATCGAGGCAAAAGGCCCCCGGTCTAGACAATCCCGATTGGGTCCGGCAAATTATAAAGGCCTTGTTTCCTTTAGCAGAACCATTGCCTAGGATGGACTAGAGTGACTGTCAAGTCGTGAGGATCAACTCTTCACTCTTACAGAATTGCAGAATGCAGGCAGCAGGTTGAAGCCAGACAAGGCGCCTTGAATCGATGGGATAAGCAACGAGATCCTTAAACAAGTGATCGTTGCTTCACCTCAGATTCTCTTAGAATGCTACAACAACTGCCTAAAGAGAGGAGAGTTTTTCCGCGACTGGAAAAGACAGAGGCTGGTCCTTCTAAGGGAAGGAGACAAACCTCTAAATAAAGTCTCATCCTTCAGGCCTATATGCCTGTTAGATACGATGGGTAAGCTTCTGGAAGACATGCTTCTGCAGAGAATGCAATCTCACTTGACCGGAGAAAATAGTCTGTCTGACAACCAATTTGGTTTCCGCAAAGGCCTGTCCACAGTAGACGCCATTCAGAAGGCGGTGGACCTAGCCAGAGAAGGAAAAAGCAAATTGGGACCAGGGAAGAAAAAGGGCTTCTGCGCTTTAGTAGCTATAGATATACGCAACGCGTTTAGTACCGCTAAATGGTAAGATCTCATCAAGTCGATGATAAACAAAGGAATACCGCCCTACCTGTTGCGGATAATGGACAATTATCTTAGCGACAGGTGGGTTATATACGAGGGTGACACCTGCACTCTAAAGGAAGAGATGCAACGAGGTGCCCCTCAAGGTTCAAGGATAGGACCATTCGTATGGAACGTCTCCTATGATGACTTCTTGCGAATGGGTCTACCCGAAGGTGCGGTGATCATCGGCTTCGCGGACGACGCGTTGATCGTATGCACTGCCGAAACAGTAGAAGCCCTGGGCGTATTGGTGAACGAATGTCTGAGACGGGCAAAGCGCTGGCTGGAGGCCAGAGGCCTCCAAATGGCTCTGTAAAAGTCCGAAGCGCTGCTAGTCACAGACAGACGTTGTTCGGCAAATTTAGCTCGACTAATGCGGAACATTGGTGGGCCTTCTGAATCAAAGAGGAGATTGGTGGCGAGCGCTGCCCTTTCAAAGCTGCTATACGCAGCACCTGTATGGGCTCCTACCCTGCGAAATGACAGAAGTAAAACCATCTGTAAAAGGATACCGTCCGCGCAAAGAAATGTTACTACACGTATCATTTCGGCCTATCGGACAGTACCGACGTGTGCTGTTCAGGTCCTTGCCAGCGTTCCGCCGGCAGATCTTTTGGCGCAAGAAAGAGAGGAAGTTTTTCTCCTTTTCAAAGAAAGAATGTCTACCCGTTATACGGATAACAACAGACCCAGCAAGGACCAAATTCGCCGAGATGCGAGAAGCAAACTCGTCGACAGATGGCAAGAACCTTGGAGCGGGGAGGAGACAGGCCGATGGACGTATCAGCTGATACCAACACTCGCCACCTGGATAAGTAGGAAACACGGGATTGTTTCCTACTACTTAACCCAAGCCCTCATAGGGCACGGATGTTTCGGCTCATACCTTGAGCGAATCAAAAAGATTGAAAGCTCGGAGTGTGTGTACTGCGGGTTCCCAGTGGACGATCCAGAGCACACACTCTTCAGCTGCAAGCGTTGGGACGCGGAGAGGCAGGTCATGTTCGCCTGTGTAAACTGCAAGGTTACACCGGAGAACATGATCCTGCTTATGACTCGTTCTATCGAGTATTGGCGAAGCATCGAGACCTTCATAAATCATGTTATGAAAGTCAAAGATGTCGACGGTCGTCAAAGAAGGGAAGTTTCGTAGGATAGGGAAGAAAGTCGCTTCGGCGACAGAGTAGGGGATATAAGATCACTCCTGATGGCGATACGCGCGGAAAGTGCTAGCCGGGAGTGGTCTTAAGCGAAGGGTGTGTTTTTAGCGGGTCGGCAGAACATCGCCACCCCCGCATAACCCTGTAGTACGGGCTACAGGGTTCCTGGCAGCAGGTTTTCACATCCTATGCAAAAAAAATAAATAAATAAATAATGCTCTATTTCCTGAAGAAGGAGATGATCCATGTTTTGGTCAATTGTACATTTACAATCCAGAAGATGCTGTTCGTTATTGATTGAAAATAATGAAAAATTAGATGAAACGATTTTACAAATGATTGAAAGACTAATGAGAGATTGTAATGCATTCATTAAATCTTTTTTAATGATGTCAGAAGTTGTTAAAATAGAAACTGAGTTAGCAAGAAAAAATAATGAAGAAATTCCAGGCTTGCAATTATTGTTTACATTGAAAAAGGGTTTCGATAGAGGAAGGTACAATTTTTAAAGGAGTAATGAAGTATCTGCAATTTTTAATACAAATGCAAATGGTGAAATACCGGAGTCTTATGACAAGGTTTATAACAAGTCAAATAAGGAATTAAAATTAGTTAATAGTTTAGAACCCAATGTTGAACCTTGGATATATCCTATATTTTATCCGTATGAAATAAAGGTTATAGCATTAATATGATTCGTTCAGACAGTGACAAAAGAAACGGAAATCATACTATTTCAAGGTGTGCTTATATCAAATACAAAATAGCAATAAGAGATAATAAATTTAATCAATTTCTAAATGGTGGAAAACTGTTTCAACAATGGTTGGTTGATAATTATGTGAAAGTTGAAAAAGACAGATTATATTTTTGTGAGAATCATCAGACTCAATTAATTACCTCATCAATCTGCTTCTGATAGACCTGATATAGTAGCAAGAGTTTTTGCTTTAAAAGTAAAGAAACTGATAAAATGTACTGTTGATAATAAATTGTTTGGAGATGTAAAATCTTTTGTTTATGTCATTGAATTCCAAAAAAGAGGGTTGCCCCATATTTATTTGTTGGTAATATTGAAGGAAAACTCTAAAATTTTCATACCGGAAAGTGTTGATCGTTTTATATCGGCTGAAATTCCAGACAAAAATATTAATCCTATACTTCACAATATTATAATGCAAAGTAATATTCATGGCCCATGTGATGATTGGTGTTTAGTTGATAGAAAATGTTCTAAAAATTTTTCAAAAGATTATCAAGAAGAAACGACAATAGAAGATGATTGTTATGTAAAGTATCGGAGAAGAAATACATGTGAAACATATGAAAGACCAAATGGATGTATTACTGATAATCGTTTTGTAGTTCCATACTCTCCAAAACTATCGCAAACATTTAATTGCCACATTAATGTTGAAGTTGTTTCAAGTAGTAAATCTGTGAAATACTTATACAAATATATCTATAAAGGTCATGATGCTGCTTCGATTGTGATAAGAAATGTTGATGGCGAGTCTACTATAAACCATAATGAAATTAATCATTATGAAGAAAATAGATATGTTGGTCCTGTTGAAGCAGTGTGGAGAATTTGGAGTAAGCCTTTAGGGAAAAAAAGTCACAGTGTGAATCGTTTACCCATACATTTACCCAATGAACAGAACGTTATTATTCATGAAACAAAGAAAACTACTCAAATTTCATTTGATTTAGAAAAAAAGAAAAAATGATTAGATTACTTTGAACTAAATAAGCGTGATAAGAATGCAAATCAGTACTATTATTTCCAAATACCAGAATATTACAAATGGGAAGAAAAACAAATGCAATGGGAACAAAGACTGCGTAGAGAAAAAGTAATAGGTAGAATATATTCTATTAGTCCATGTCAAGTAGAATTGTTTCATTTAAGGTTACTAGCGCCTCAGACGGCCGCCAGCGGCCGTCATCGTTGATTTGAATGCAATATCCTATTTCTATTTTTGTTAATTTAAAATCTCATTGGATAAATGCTTAAATTAATAAATTTTGTTATATTATTATTATTATGATGACAGGCAAATTTATATATTGTCCATTGTCATCAAGTGTTAATAATACTATAGACCTTTTCATTTTAGTTCTTGTCTTTCTCCAGCTTATGCAATGGTACATGCATTAGAAGAAGACAGAAAAGTTAAATGAAAAGGTCTATTAAAAAAGACCAAAAAACCGACATATTCGTTATTGTAAAATGAACAATTATTTAAAAAAACAAAAAAAACCTCGACATTACCTGGGGAATTATGCGAAGAAGTATTGTGGAAAATTTAAAAACGATTGGTTCAGTAGATTTTTAGTTACGTTGCGCACCGACTTAAAAAATGGCACTTTTCAGTAGAGAGCTTTAAAGTTTTACACACTAAGAAAATCAAAATAAAATTCAATAATTCTGTAAAGCTCACTCAGTGTCGTCAATGCCAGATCCATAGGGTAAAGTTCTTTCGTCCAGATACATTACAATTTAAAATACTAAAAACAACGAACGCGAACGAAAGGAAATTTAAACTTTTGTCAACTTTCGCTTCTGCTCAGCACGGGCGCGGCATAGAAACGGTTCCGAGGAACGGTCACTCAAATACTCGTAACTTCTACAATTTTGCTCCGATCAACTTCAAATTTGGACACAATATTCTTAAAATATTGTGCATTCACTTAAAAAAATAAAAAAAAATTTCCAAAAAAAATTAAATACCATACCCCCCCCCCTGAAAATTAAAAATTTTAAATATCAGATCAAATAATTTTAATTTCATTAATAAATAAATCTATATTTTCTCTATAATTTTAAAGAGTTTTCGCCAGGGATTATTCTCTTTAAATTTTATAATTATTCTTTAATTTTTTAAAAGTTATTCGTTCTGTTGTCGATTATTTTTGCCAGTTTTCGAATTTTTCTTTCGATTGTCAATTATTTTCCTCATTTATTAATTATTCTCTTTAATGTTTAATTATTTTAATCATTTTGTAATTTTTTTTTCAATTATCGACAATTTTTTTAAAATTTCAATTTTCTCATTTATCAATTATTTTCTTGAAATTTCGATACAATTCTTCCATTTCCAATTGACAATTTATTATTCTCCTTCAATTTTATGATTATTTATTAATTAAAATTTTGTTTTTTCGAATGCTGATTATTCTCACCATTTTTTGGATTTTTTTTCCATTTGATAATTATTTTTTTTCATAGTAATTATTTTCATCAATATTTAATTATTTTCGTCATATTGTAATTTTTCTTTTAATTATCAAATATTTTCTTGAATTTTCAATTATTTTTTTCACTCATAAAAATTGTTTTAAATTTTCAATTCAATTATTCAATTGTAGAACTACTCTCTTCAATTCTCAGTTATTTTTTTACAAATTTAAATTCCACTTTTCAATTTTAAATTATTTGCTTTAATATTAAAAAAAATATCGCATTGTTTCTATTATTTTTTTCGATTATCATTAAGTTTCTTTAATTTTAATGTAATTGTTCAATTATTTTCTTTAATTTTTATTATGTTTTGATTTTTAATCCAGTTGTAAAAGGGGCAGTTATTTCTAACAATTATTCCTATAATAATAGTAATAATTATAATAATAAAATATTCTTAATTTTTCAATTTGCAATTATTTTCTTTAAATTAAATGTTTCTAGTTCAGTTTTTTCAATTATTTTTTTCAGTTGTCGATTAATCTAGTCATTTTTCAAATTTTGTTTTCAACTGACCTTCATCATTTTTCAATTATTTCCTTCAGTTATTAATTATTTACCGCAAAATATAAATTACATTTAAATTTATTTAAAGTTTTTAGGTTTTTAACCCTTCGCTACACATTTATTTCTTTTTACTTGCTACTCATAAAAGAAACTTTAATATCTTAAAGATTTTCGGTTGTTCAAAAATAGTCTAAATCGATTTATATTTATTCAAAATTTCTAAATTTTCATTTTTAAGAAAAAAAATTCTCCCAGAATTATGACGTCATAAAATGTGCCAACCAATCATAAGCAGAAACCTTTTATTCGACTACAGCTCCATCTACTTGTCATGAGTTATATGCACTCGAAATGCCTTTCTATTACAATTTTCTATTCCCATGCTTGAACTTTCATTCGAGTTTTTTCGAGTTTTTTCCAGATTTTCGATATTCGACTTAAAATGGATTCCTCCTACTTTCATGCCTTTTTTAGAATAGGATTATTACTTACTGTGAAAGGTGCAACTTCATTTCAAGCTTTAAGAACAATTCAAAAAGGAAACGTGGATATTGCTAAAGATATGTATGGCGATTTGATTCAAAACAAAAGGTTTGAAGAAATATCAATGCGTGCTATTTTATCACCTAGAAATGTTGATGTTAATGAGATTAATAAAAGGGTGGTACAATTATTAGACAGTGATAAAGAAAAGATTTATAAAAGCATTGATTCTACTGAAAATTGTGATAATGGAGATTTTGATGAAGTCATTCTACCGGAATATTTAAATGTTCTTTCACCATCTGGTTTACCACCACATGAATTGCATTTAAGAATAAATTCTGTTGTCATTGTGGTGAATCGATCTCAATAGTAGATTCCCAAAGGTGGATATATATAATTTCACAAGACAATTTCGGACATTTTCGACAAAGTTCCGAATGATAATGTATTGGTGGGGGAATATCGAGGTAGCGTTGGTAGGTCAATGAGTCGAGGTTTACACACATATTGTATTTCTTGAATTGAACACACTTATTAGAAATACTGAAACTTTAAATTTAATAAAAATTGTATAAGTATAATAAATTCAGTGCCAGCTGTGATTGAGAAGTTTAAGTTAGAATCTTTTGGAATCTCAGCATGGCACTTTTTGACGAACCTGATTATTGGACAAAGGAATAATTTTCCTACTTTTGAAAATAAAAACAAAAATCTGGACATCGATTGATAATCAGTGATGATCCTTGATTTTTAATTTACTCATATCCTCATCAACTCATTGACTGATCAACTGTGTGGCTTGAGAAAGGAAGTTCAGTCGAATATTTGGACGACATTTTTCTTGATCTTACAAATTTCAAGAGATCGGATGTCATACATCATCTTCAACTCTAAACGAGATGATTAAGTCTTGAATGAAATTTAAGGTATGAAACATTGTTAAAATATCAAGGGAATCGAATTTTATATGGAAATTGATCAATGATATTTATGTATCAAAGAAATATAGTAATAAAGCGTGACTTCAGTAGACAAAATTTTAATCAGTATTATTTATGAGGATCGACTTTTTGTGTTAATTTTTTAAATTTAAGTTTGTTGTCTTATATTTATGTCTGTGCTATAATTATTTTTTATTGAAAGACATTTATCAAATGGTGTGAAGTGTATTTATTGAACAAAAGAAAATAATTAATTAAAACGATATTAATAAAGCGCAGTCAATGAAATAACGATAATTATTGTCGATGTTAAATTGAATTTGTCAATGTTTTAAAATATTAGTAATAATATAAACAAAATTATAAATAATTTCTTTATTCTATTGAAATATTAGTTATATCAAACTCAAATTATTACATTTGGCGCTCAACGTATGAATAAGCTGTTCAGGACGCTTAACTTTAATTATCGTATCTGTTTATATCTATTGGTTTAGATCATAATAGTTCTATTGTGTGTGAATGAAAGTTGTGATGAAAGGTAATGTTATTTTGTATTGATTAGATATTTATTCATCAATTTATAATTTCGTCAATTTTAAAATTTTATTTTGTCGAATATTATTTGAGATTTTATATAGGGTAAATTATTTTTGTTTTACTATATTTATAATTTGTTAGTCAATTAAAAAAAATTTTTTTTTGTAATCTTATTAATTATTTTAAAATGTGGTCCGAACCAGATTTAAATAGAATGAGATGAAATCGTGATCGATTTGACGAGACTTAAAGATCTGCTGATTATAACGCACTGATTTGGCGAATCGAAGCATTAGAAAGAGAAGTTAAGAATTTAAAAGACATTATTAATGGGGAAATTCTTTATCAAAATAATCAGCATGGATTTGAAAATCGGTTTGATTCAGGGTTTGATTTGCCGCGTTCAGCGAAATACGAAATGACATTGCCCAATTTTTCGGGTTCATTATCAGACGATCCTCAGGAATATTTGAGGGATATTGATCAATATTTGAATTTTAAACGTGTTCCAGTCGATTATGCACCAAAGATAATACAGTCTTCCTTAAGTGGGTATGCACGTGTCTGGTTTGATGCTAATCGGTACGATATGAGTAACTTTTCGCAATTTTGTGATCGTTTTAGAGAAGAATTCTAGTCTCTTGATGCTCAAGATCGACGAAGGGATATATGGAGAAATAAAAATTATGACGCGAATGAAACTTTAGTTAATTTTTTTTATAATCAAAGAACGGAGGGGGTAAGAATCCAACCTCCAATGACAAACTATGAAATAAATAGAATTATTATTTCTCAATTGCCGTCATGTGTTCAGATTGCTTTGGCGGGGATTGATTTGAATAACGTTAAACAAGTTGTTAATGCATTAACTAGAATTGACGACGCGAATACGATAGAACGAATGAATTTGAGACGTAGCGATCCGATTCGGGCAAATACTACGAGTGATAGATTTAGTAGTCAACGGAGCAATTATAGTAGTAGTAGTAGTTCTTACCGTCCACCCCCGTTACCGAGCAATGAAAATCGTCGTATGAATGAAACGCAAAAAGTAAATGAGCATTATAATCGTGAGGGAATGTTACGTAATCAGGAATCGAGAAATCATGTAAGTAATAGTCAAAATCGTGACAATAGATCTGCTAATTTTAATCCAAATCGTGACAATAGATCGGCTAATTTTAATCAAAATCGTGATAATAGATTTGTCAACTTTAATCAAAATCACGAAAATGGATCCGCGAATTTTTATCAAAATCAAAATAAATTAAGTCGAGATAACGATCCTAGTAATAATCAATGGCGAAATAATAATGCGGATAAAAATAAAAAATCTTTCAACCGGGTAGCGTCAATTGACACCGATTATGATTCTAATAGATCTAATAGCAATGACGATTTACTTAACCTTGCTTGCAATGTTGCTGCGATCAGTGAAAATAATGAAACAGGAGAAATTCATAATTCAATTTAAAATCATACTAGTCAATACGATCAATCACAAGAACGCGATATTAATATTGAACAGAATGCGGAATATTTGTCAAGAAACGAGTATCGGACTCGAGAGCAATAGGTCCTGCTCCGAGTCAACATGGTTTAATATCATTTAAGGACCTGACATATGATGTTGATACTAAAGAGGTGCAAGTGAATATTCAAAAGAGAGGTTCGCGAAGTCCTAGGATTACTTTTCTTAAAATGGGAGTTCGAGTGCAGGCTTTGCTAGATACCGGAAGTCAGGCTACGTGCATGTCGCGTATTATGTTCGAGAGGCTTGAAAACATTTATCTTAATAAGGGTGATAATGAAGCTTGGAATGTTATGCCGGTTAGTAATATAGTAATAACTGCTGCTTTCGGAAGACGAGTTTGTAAAATATCGCAACAAATATATATGACTATTAATATAGACAATAAGGAATTTAAAACAATATTATTGGTAGTGCCCGGTCTTGCTTATGACGTTATCTTGGGAACTGATTGGCTCGATGAATATAAGGTGAATATATATTATGATAGAAAATCTATTTTTTTGAATGGTCATGGGATATGTTACCCACAGGTGTCATTTAATGCACAGCTTTCCAGAGTATCACATGATTTGGATACAGTGCAAGTAAACAATGGTATTTATCTTATCACTAGGGCCACAAATAGTGATTTAAATGATGATACTGATTTGGATGATTCAAACGATTTGTTTGGTGCAATATTATCGAATGAATGTTTTGATGAAACAAACACAATTGTTTCGGCATGTATTCGGGTTAGTTCTGTGGATGAAACGCTTGATGAGGCGTTGAGTGGCATAGCATTGTTAGATAGTGACCAGTTGATAAGATTGAAGAGTTTAGTTGGTAATTTTTCTGATGTGTTCTCGGAGAGTCCTGGATTACACAGCCCCACAAAAAAAAAAGTGTCATGTACTTTTGACCGGAATACCCTAGCCCTATGTATTTTGACGCGCTGAACACGAATCCGAAGTCCATTTTGCTCCATCACGTCAGGATTTTTTTCTAACCTCAAAAAACATGTCGAATTTTGAGAGGTAGGCGATTTTTTAAAAAAATTTATGGATTTACTTCAAACTTAGTATCTGGGGGTTTTTTGGGTCGCTGATTGCGAATCTGAAGTTAGATTTTCAAAATTTTTATGAAATTTGGTATCTTCAGGTTTTTAAGTTGCTGAGTGTGATTTCGAAGCGAGTTTCTCACATTTTCAAATATGACTTCTATTTCAATTTTATCATAAAATATTCCTTGGTAACAGATTGGATATGTTTGGTGCAGAAGCCAAATAAGAAAGTACATTGTTCCATTCTGCATCTTATTCCTGATAAATCTTCAAATTTTTTAAAAATTCGTCCGCCATATTGGATCCGCCATTTTGAATTTTGAAAATCTAACTTCAGATTCGTAATCAGCGACCCAAAAAACCTCCAGATACCAAGTTTGAAGTAAATCTTCAAATTTTTTCAAAATTCATCCGCCATATTGGATCCGCCATTTTGAATTTTGAAAATCTATCTTCAGATTCATAATCAGCGACCCAAAAAACCCTCAGATACCAAGTTTGAAGTAAATCCATAAATTTTTTTAAAAAATTGCCTACCTCTCAAAATCCGACATGTTTTTTGAGGTTAGAAAAAAATCCTGACGTGATGGAGCAAAATGGACTTCGGATTTGTGTTCAGCGCGTCAAAATACATAGGGCTAAGGTATTCCGGTCAAAAGTACATGACACTTTTTTTTTGTGGGGCTGTGTTATTAAAGGACTTTGAATTAGATTTATCGTTAACACACTCTAAGCCTATTATTCGAACTTCATATCAGATTCCAATAGTGTATGAGTCACAGGTAAATCGGGAGTTAAATTGGTTAATCGAACTTGGTATAATAAAATCTGCCGGGAGTAGATTTTGTAATCCGATACGTGTTGTGCCGAAAAAGGACGGTACTGTTAGGCTTTGTTTGGACGCTCGACAGCTTAATAAGTATTTGGAAGCTGATAATGAGGGACCACCGCGAATCGAAAATATTATACAGAGACATCATGGTAAGCGTGTATTCACTATCATGGACTTATCATTAGGGTATCACCAGATAAAACTTTCTAAAAAGTCTCAACAATATACTGCATTTGTTATTGAGGGTCGTTGCTATGTTTTTTGTCGAATGCCGTTTGGACTTAAAGTTGCTGGATCGGTTTTTGTACGTGCAATGAATAATGTTTTTGATGAAAGTTTCTCAGATTTTGTAATAATATATGTGGACGATATTTTAATCGCATCTTCAAGTATTGAACAGCATTTTATAGACATAGAAAGAGTGTTGAGTAGATTAGCAGAATTCGGATTGACAGTTAATTTAAAAAAAACAGTATTTTTTCGAGAGGAAGTTCCGTACTTAGGCGTCATTTTAACACCCCATGGAATCAAACCCGACCCGAAAAAATTAGAAGCGCTGCAACAAATACCGGAACCAACATCGCGTTTAGAATTGCAAAGAGTACTAGGTGTATTTGGATATTATCGACGCTTTGTAACTTCCTACGCAAAATATCTTGATCCCTTTCGAGAATTGTTAAACTCAAAAACAAAATTTCGATGGACGGGAAATCATAGCCGCGAATTTGAGAATTTAAAACGTAGTTTTTTAGCAACGGTGCCTTTGAGTAATTATCTACCGGATAAAGTTTTTCGGTTGCAGACTGATGCATTGAAGCGTGGTATAAGTGCAATTTTGTATCAGTTTGATGACGAAGAACGTGAGCGTATTGTTTCTGTTATAAGTCGCTGCTTGATTCAGGCTGAGATTCATTATACGGCCACAGAACTCGAGCTTTTGACGATAGTTTTCGCGCTGATTAAATTTCGAGTGTACCTCTTGGGTCAATTTTTCTATATTATCACTGATCACGCTGCGCTAGCGTTTATCCTGAAAACTCCTTATCACAATTCACGACTAATGAGATGGTCGTTGGTTCTTCAAGAATATCCCTTTCAAGTCCGACATTGTAAAGGAAGGGATAACATAGTTGCTGACTATTTTAGTCGTGCATTTCCGGATTTGAATGCGAATGAGGGGGGAGAGGATGTCACAGTGTCATATCTCTCGGGTTATCGTGATGCATGTGTTTGTGATGTGATGGTGGGAGGTATGAACATTGCTTCGGTTAATAAGATTGACATCCCAGAATTAAGAAACATCGGTAGATGGCAGAATTTGGATGAGTCTATTTCCGAAATACAAGCGAATATTCAGGACGAAAAATATAGTAATGTTTATTTGCTATATGAGGATATCTTATATCATCGCAAAAATAATGATAGGACTTGGAAATTGGTTATCCCTGTCAATATGCGAAGAAAATTGATTCATTAAGTTCATGAGGCTATGGGACATATGGGATCATATAAAGTATACGCTAAACTAAAGTCGAATTATTATTGGAAAGGGATGCAAAAAGAAGTAAAAAAATTCGTTACGACTTGCGACTTGTGTCAGAGGGTCAAGATTTCAAATTGTTCATATGAGGGTCAATATATGCACGTTGTAGGAGAAAAAGTAAATGATCTCTTATGCATAGATTTTTATTGTCCTTTGCCTTCGTCCACCGGTGGAGTGCAATATATTTTAGTAATATTGGATGCATTTTCCCGATATGTGACTCTATTTGCGATGAAGCGAGCGACAACTCGGTGTAGCATACTAAAGTTGACAAAGTATTTTGAGGATCATGGTAAACCAAAGCGAGTGTTATCTGATCATGGGACTCAATTTACGTCTGGGAAGTGGGAGGCCTTTTTGCAGGAAAATGGTGTCGAAAGAATTTTGTGCTCAATTCGTCATCCCCAGTCAAATCCGTCTGAGCGCGTGATGCGTGAGTTAGGTCGTTTATTTCGGACCTATTGTCATGATTTACATTCTCGTTGGGCTCGTTGCATTAAAAAAATTTCAGAATGGATAAATTTATCAGAAAATTGCACTACAGGCTGTACGGTATATGAGTTACAATATGGGGTATCCAAGCGGGATAAAATTCGCGATTTGATAAGTTTTTCACCCGGAATTGATGAGTCACAAGAAATGAGAATCGAAATGGCGAGAAATAGAATGTTGAAAGCATGTGATAAGAGACGGGAAAAGCAGCATCATTTCAGTAGCTTGTGTATCGTTGAGGGGGATTGTGTTTTGCTTAGGATTCCGTATAAGTCTGACAAGGAAAATAAAGTAATACACAAGTTTTTTCCCATTTATTATGGACCATTTGTGGTGAATAAAGTTATCAATTCAAATGCGTTTCAATTAAAAAGTTTGCAAGATCCCTCAAAAATTGTTGGAACCTATAATCGAAATGACTTAAAACCGTATAAAATCCTTGACGAAGATTAACCAAATCAATGCGTTATTTATAATATAAGAATAGAATCGAATTGTAAAATATAGAATGATTGAGCTGTGACATATCCAGATGTATTAAAGAGTGAGAGTAATAATGATGGTAATAATGGATAATGTTAAAAATATCTTTATGTATATCCACGCAAATATGTGACTGAATTATAGGATAATTTAAGTATGGACGTATTTAAAATGATTTTAAAAATTATTAAATTATATAAATGGACTAAAGATTATGTAATCTGGAACGAATTGGTAGATCTGAATGGTAATGTGAAAGAAAATATATAAAATTATTGACAACTCTGTTTAAAAAATCATCGTCGTCAAGAGGGGGATGATGTCGTGAATCGATCTCTATAGTAGATTCCCAAAGGTGGATATATAAAATTTCACAAGACAATTTCGGACATTTTCGACAAAGTTCCGAATGATAATGTATTGGTGGGGGAATTTCGAGGTAGCGTTGGTAGGTCAATGAGTCAAGGTTTACACACATATTGTATTTCTTGAATTGAACACACTTATTAGAAATACTGAAACTTTAAATTTAATAAGAATTGTATAAGTATAATAAATTCAGTGCCAGCTGTGATTGAGAAGTTTAAGTTAGAATCTTTTGGAATCTCAGCATGGCACTTTTTGACGAACCTGATTATTGGACAAAGGAATAATTTTCCTACTTTTGAAAATAAAAACAAAAATCTGGACATCGATTGATAATCAGTGATGATCCTTGATTTTTAATTTACTCATATCCTTATCAACTCATTGACTGATCAACTGTGTGGCTTGAGAAAAGAAGTTCAGTCGAATATTTGGACGACATTTTTCTTGATCTTACAAATTTCAAGAGATCGGATGTCATACATCATCTTCAACTCTAAACGAGATGATTAAGTCTTGAATGAAATTTAAGGTATGAAACATTGTTAAAATAATCAAGGGAATCGAATTTTATATGGAAATTGATCAATGATATTTATGTATCAAAGAAATATAGTAATAAAGCGTGACTTCAGTAGACAAAATTTTAATCAGTATTATTTATGAGGATCGACTTTTTATGTTAATTTTTTAAATTTAAGTTTGTTGTCTTATATTTATGTCTGTGCTATAATTATTCTTTATTGAAAGACATTTATCAAATGGTGTGAATTGTATTTATTGAACAAAAGAAAATAATTAATTAAAACGATATTAATAAAGCGCAGTCATTGAAATAACGATAATTATTGTCGATGTTAAATTGAATTTGTCAATGTTTTAAAATATTAGTAATAATATAAACAAAATTATAAATAATTTCTTTATTCATTTGAAATATTAGTTATATCAAACTCAAATTATTACATCATGCTTATAAGAAATCTTAGTGTTAATAAAGGATTATGCAACGGTACAAGATTACTGATTTCGGAATTACCAAACAATGTCATGAAATGTAAAATATTGACAGAAGACAAGTGCGGTAATTTAGTATTTTTACATCGTGTAACATTGTATTGTGAAAATGTATATCCTTTTACATTTAAAAGAAGAAAATTTCCCATAAAATTGGCATTTGCCATGACTATAAATAAATTTCAAGGACAAACATTTAATAAAATATCGATCGACTTGCGAAGAGATGTTTTTAATCACGGTCAAATGTATGTTGCCTTATCACTTGAATTTATTCAATTCAATAAAAGTTTATTTAGGCGATAATCGATTCCACAAGTCTATAAAAAATTATGTTTACAAAGAAGTTTTAGGAATGAAGTAGTGTTGTTCTCTCATACGTTTCAGTAATCTTTTCATGCTTTTGGAACTTTCATTTTGAAGTCATTATACAAATTGTTTATTGATCACATACTCTAAACATAATGTTATCAGTTTCAAGGGAAGGTAAGGTACAATGTCTATTTCGGTAAATTGGGAATCGTTAAGAACTTGGCAAAGAATAAATAAAAAACACAATTGCTTTTATTAACAAGAGAAAAGTAATTAATTATTAATTATTATTGCTTCGGCTCAGGGTTCTAGATACTTTGTATTAATATCGTTAATATAACATTACTTGTAATATTAATCATATTAATATTTATATAATTATTGTGTTACATTCTATATACACGTCTTAAAATGTATGTGCATAAAATCCTTCGTCTTGAAATTGTAGGAAATATATACTTCTACTTCACAGACGTGTGTAATTGTCTTTTTCAATGAGTCATTAAAGATTTAGGTTTCTACAAACGTTTATTACATTTCTGAACATGTGTCTTGTAATTAATTAAAATAAGTTTAATTATACTACGAATAACAAATTATTAATTTTCTTTCTAACACAAAATCAAAATTTTTATTTATACTTCCATATAAATGGTAGTTTCTGCAAGCGCCATGGCAATATGTTATATATCTTCTAAAAAAATATACGAATCAGTATTATTAACAATGTCAATGTGATACTGACTAATATAGCATTAATTTAAGCTCCCTCTCTTTCAATGAACAAACACTTGCTGGACAATTCAAATTTCAAATATTGAAATGTACAGTCATTTTCAATGATTTTGTAGCACGTTCACAACATTGTTAAATAAAAGATTTATAATATCACCCTTTTAAGACACAAACTATTCAATTTCAACAATATTTCTATAACAAGAAGAGCCTATCAACGATACAAAGAAATAGGCGCGCGTAGCGCGCAAATCATTGCGCTAGTATACTATTAAATCTTGAGCGTTTACAAACAAAACAACAAAATTATGCTATGGATTCAAACACTTTTACTGTTGAAAAAATAAGAATCTACTTTTGATTCGTTTAAGTATACTATTGAATCTTGAGTGTTTGTAATTAAAAGAACAAAATCATCCTATTAAATCAAACATTTTTACTTTGAAAACAATAAGAATATTCTTGAACTAAAGCATATACTATCAAATTCATAGTGGGAAAGTTAATAGTACATACTTTTAAAATGATAGTAAATATGTTCGAACGAGGGCGAAGACGCCGTTTGATGCTTCAAACCAAAATACGATAGATTCAAGAGTATTTTTTTTTCAGTGTATATATTGTCACGTTCCCGTGACTTGTTGAGTTTAGATGTAAACAAGCTTATGTTATGATCCCATGACCCACAAAGTTCAATGTCAATGAACTTCACAAGTTCATTCTTGAGTTCGTCTAAATCAATATTTGATCATTGATTAGTCTTAGAGAGTATGGGGTATGACAAATAATAAGAGGGGGCAAGGTGCGTGCGAATTTGATTTTTTGCGAAATTGATTTCACACGCAAGATGCGTGTGAAATTGATTTTTACCCTTAGTGGGGGAAAAGCCTAAGTTTTCCTTTGTTACTTGACCTTGCAAGCATGTCCACCTTGCAAGTGAACCTCTAGAAGCTTTTCAAATCTTGGTGGGAATGAAAATTTAAAGAACCGAGGTTTCTTCACAAATTAAGCGAAACCAAAAATCAGTTTCTCCTCTGCCATCTTCTAAGCCGGTTCTCTTTTCCAAGAGCTCCTAACTAACATCATAGGACTCTGGTAGAGTTCTCGCTTTGCCACGGTCACCTCAAGTTCTCGCTTTGCCACGGTCACCTCAAGTTCTCGATTCGCTACGGTCAGCTCTGGTTCTAAGTTTCTACCTGTGAAGTTTTGTATGCCAGTATTGGCCCGTGACTTTGTAATATGTGAAAAATCAAGTTTGAACGTGGAACCTTACACTACGTAAAATTTATTAGTATGGAATTCGAACGAGTATTGTCGCAGTCTTTTAACAGTATCCGAGAATAAATTGTATTGTTGTTAGATAAATATTGTTGTCAAAGTGTAAGTGAACTGTGTGTTGAGAACTCCCGGCATAGTTTGTCGGTACAAATAACTGTAAACGCTTCTGAGACATTTCTGATAAATCCATTTCTAAATTTAATCCTTTTCCTTGAAATTCCAAAATCTTAATCCTTTGCTCTCCAAATCTAATACCTCTTTAAATCAATATATTCACAATAAATCCCAACCTTTGCTTTAGAAAAATAAGGGTTGTTAATCGTCATCAACCCACGATTGAACATTTCTATCCCGAATCGTCATTTCATCTAATTATATGGAAGGACACTCATCCACATGAGTAAAATTGGGATTGCTACGGAAACATAAAATACAACCTGACACCATCACAGAATCAGCCTTTTGTTTGACCCAAGTATCTTTCCGAACTTGCCTGGACCTTTTTGCTCCTGCCGTCAACGCATTGTCAAGGAAGACTGCAGGTCATAAATCTCTCCCGCTGGAGTCATTGGGTGCAACTTTGATCCCGCAGCGGATATTTAAGGGACCAGGTTCAACCACTGTTTTCTTCATAGTGAGGGTAAGAATCTATGTTTTGAGTATTTTCGTAAAAGTCCTTTATCCTGTCTAATAAATTGTGATTGTTACAGTGTATGACGATTGCAACCAGGATACAGATAAACAAGGGATTCTTCCTCTCATTTTCCTTCTCTTACTCCTCTAAAAATTGTATTTGATTGAATAAACTAAATGTGCTTATTTTTGATAAATAAAATTGTTCAGTGGACTTTCTTCCCCGTTCCCTTAGTTCAAATCCTGCTGGGTTTGTAAATAAATCGGGGGTTTAAAATTAATAATTTTTGTAGACTGTGACTGTCCCTTCCGGACATAACAGAATACAATTAATATAAATTTTTGGTGCATCGGCCGGAAAACAAAAGAAAAAAAACTTAACAATTCAAAGTGGTTGAGAGGAAAAATCTGAAATATTTTTAATTCCAAAAGTAAAATCTTTAAAATAAAATTAATAAAACCTTTCGACAGGTGAAGTGAAAGTGAATTAAAATCTTAAGAGAATTTAATTTTTGCAATAAATTAACGAATCTGAATCCTTGGTTGTAAATATATACGTTTAAAAATTTATCCATGATAACAAATAACAGAATTAAGAGAAATTTTGCGAAATTCATTAAAGGATAATACATTTGATAACAGAACCGATGAAATAAATCAATTAAAAAATTTGTCACAAAATTTAGAATCAAACCAAAATTTACCAAATACTCCTGAAGAAGAAAGTCCTAATACTGAACATTCTAAAATCAATAACTCAGTATCAGATAATTCTTCTATACAATGAGTGTGCCGTACAATCAACAAGTGTCTTTAAGAGATGCTTTGGAAGTAGTACCAGTGTTTGATGGTCAAAATATATCTCTTTCAGCTTTTATAGAGGGCTGCGATGAGACTAAACAAATTATTCCAGAGACACCTCAATTAGAGGAAAATTTAGTAAAAGCATTCGTGGAAAATTAATTGGAGAGGCTGGAAGGGGAATTTATGGTTTAACTTTCGAAACAATTAAAGAATTAACGGACCAGTTAAGAAAAATTTATTTACCGCGGAAAAGTGTTTATCAGTTACAAGGCGAGTTAGGGAACATTTATATGTGGGAAAATGAAACGGTTTTATCATACGCGAATCGAGTAAAAGAAATTGTTGATCAAATCTATGAAGCACATCGAATAAATAATAAAGGGAATTTGGATAAAACTTTTGTTGAATCTCTGGAAAAAGATCTAATTCAATGTTTTCGAAGGGGATTAAAACCAGAAATAGAAATTCGAATTCCAGACGTGTTAATTTTTAACGAAGCTACAAATAAAGCTATCGAGGTAGAAAGAAGAATAAATGATAGTAATGAGCTTAGAAAAGAAAAGTTTAGGGTAAATGAACCAAAAGAATCTAAGGTAACTTTTGCAAAAATGGAGACTGTGATTTGTCAAATCTGTAATTTGCAAGGTCATAGTGCGGGTACTTGTCGAAGATTTACTAATAATCAAAATTTTCAAAATCGTGGTAGAAATTTTTCACCCTGGAATGTGGACAGAAACTTTCAAAATCGAGCAAATTCTCCATTACCTCAAGGTCGATGGGAATCCCCATCACGCGCACAAAATTTTTCTCCAAATCGTGGAAATTCATGGAGACCTTCGCAACAATCATCAAATTTCAGAACAAATTTTTCTCCTAATTTTTCAAATGCATCTTTTAATAACAGAAATAATATAACATGTAACTATTGTAAGAAACCAGGACATTTATTAAAAGATTGTAGGCGTAGGGAGTATAACAGTCAATTCAGAGATAACAATCAATTCAAGGGTAATTATGATCAGTTTACTAGTAATAATCAATTCAGAGCAAATAACAATCAGTTCAGGGGTAACAATTACCAGTTAAGAAGAAATAATGAATTTAGAGATAACAATGGTACATTTAGGGAAAACAGTGGCCAGGTCAGGGAAAGTAATCAATACCGAGAAAACAGTCCGTTCAGAGGAAACGATCAATACAAAGAAAGTGACAGACGTTCATTTTCACCAATGCCAATGAATCAGAGAAACGATCAGAACCGTCCCAATCAAGGTACAGTGGGACAGGTAAATTAGGGTTAAATGCACCTGAAATTAAAATCAAAAAATCAGCAGAAAGTATTAAATTTAATTTCAGTAAAGGCAATATGCTTCCATCAATTTTTATTAATTTAAAAGAAATTGAAAATCCAGTTCATATGATGATTGATACAGGAGCAGGTTTAAATTTAATTAAAAATAAAGTAATTAATCCTTTAATGCAGGTTAACACTTCCAGAAAAATACAGCTTACTGGAATTAATGAACATCCTGTACATACCTTGGGGCAAGTTAAATTAGAAATTTTCGGGTATTTAACTACATTTCACATAATACCTGATGAAGTACCTGTCGAAGAAGATGGAGTATTAGGTTCAGAATTTTTCACAGATAACAATGTAAAAATTAATTATGCAGAAAAATGCTGAGAAGTTAATGATCAATTTTATTTTTTTTTCACTTCAAGATACAATAGTTTTACCAGCTAGATCAATTACAAGTATGTACATGGTAGTTAAAAATATGGAAGTAAAAGAAGGTTATATACCTTTAGTAACAACAAATCCAGGTGTATTTATGGGTAATGCAATTGTAAAAAATAATCAGGGAAAAGCTTATATTAAAGTCGCGAATACTCAATCTAAACCTACCAAAATTCAGATACCTAAAATAAAACTACAAGAATTTCAAGAATTTAAAGAAATAAAAAATAAAGTTAACCAAACCGTATCACAGAAATTGATGTCGATTGTAATTCAGTTGAGGAAATTTTGGATAGTTTCTTTTCTACTTCAATTTCAAATCATGAACAATATGCTTTTAAAAAGATTACAGGTAAGGAAAGAGTTGAACAAATATTAGATTTACTTCGTTTAGATCATTTAAGACCGGAAGAATTAAAACATGTAGAAGCTTTAATTGAAAAATATTCTAAAAGATTTCATTTACCAGATGAATATCTTACGGCTACAACCGTTTTAGAACATAACATTCCAAATAAAGATGAAGAACCTGTATTTACGCGTCAATATCGATTTCCACCTGTTCACAAAGAAGAACTTTTAAGACAAACAAATGAATTAATTGAAAATAAAATCATTAAACCTTCCCAATGTCCTTATAATACTCCAGTTTGGATTGTTCCAAAGAAAGATGATTCGCAAGGTAATAAAAAATGGCGGATGGTACTCGATTTTCGTAAATTAAATGAAAAAACTATTACTGACTTTTTCCCATTGCCTAATATAAATGAAGTACCCGAAACTCTCGGGAATGCGCAGTACTTTTCTGTTTTTGACTTAGCTTCCGGTTTTCATCAAATTAAAATGAGTGCAAAAGATTCTCATAAAACTGCTTTCTCTACACCTTATGGTCATTATGAATTTGATCGTATGCCATGCGGTCTTAAAAATGCTCCAAGTTGTTTTCAAAGGTTAATGAACTCGTGTCTATCTGGATTAATTTGAACGGAATTATTTGTTTATTTAGACGATATCGTTATTTTTGCAAATTCTTTAGAACAACATCAAGAAAAATTTGATAATTTTATGAATCGTTTAGAAGTAGCAAATTTAAAATTACAGCCAGATAAATGTGAATTTCTTCGACCAGAAGTTGTTTATTTAGGACAGATTATTGATAAAAACAGTGTAAAACCAGATCCGAAAAAGCTTAGCGTAGTTAGAAATTTTCCGATTCCGAAAACCATTAAGAATATTAAACAATTTTTAGGTTTGGCAGGTTATTATCGGCGTTTTATCAAAAATGTTTCAAAGAAATCGGGTACTTTAACTCAATTACTAAAGAAGGATATGGCTTTTAAATGGGGCGATAAACAACAAAAAGCTTTTGAACTTTTGAAAGATGAACTTTGCGAAGAACCTCCGTTAATAAGACCTGATTTTGAAAAACCCTTTATACTAACTACTGACGCTTCGGGTTTTGCAATCGGCGGAATTTTGTCTCAAGGTGAAACAGGAAAAGACCAACCAATTGCTTACGCTTCTAGATCTTTGAATGAGCATGAAGTAAAATATGATACATATAATAAAGAAGCCTTGGCAATTGTCTATTGTGTTTTACATTTTAGGCACTTTCTGTATGGTAGGAAATTTAAGATTGTTACAGATCATAAACCTCTGTTATGGTTTAAAAATTCAAGCGATCCTTGTTCCCGTGTAACAAGATGGAAACTTGAATTATCGGAATATGATTTTGAAATGATTCATAAAGCCGGAAAAATGAATGTTAAAGCGGACGCTTTATCTAGAAACCCTGTTAATATTGCAAAAAGAATTATTCCAAAACATTTTGTTAGTGATGAAGTGAAACAAGTGTTTGGAGAAGACGAAGATGAAGAAGAAACCACATTTGAGAACACATTTCAGGACGAAGAGTTGGATGAAGACGATCATGAAGAAATTGATTGAGAAATTGAGGAAAATACTAACAATTATCTTGTTAGCATATACGAAGATGATGAAGATGATACAAGTTTCGAAGATGAATTTGAAAACAAAGAAGAAGACTTAAATTGCTATGAACAATTTGATTATGATCTTTTTGAAGAACTATATAGTAAAAAGGAAGAAGATTTAAATTGTTATGAGGAATTTGACTATGATCTTTTTGAAGAATTAAATAATAAAGAAGATAATTCTGATTTTAAAGCGGTAACTAGAAGACAATTAAAGAAACTAAATCAAAGAAAAAATGAGTACCAAATCTGAGAAATAAAAATTCTAAGTCAAGTAAATCAAGTGTAAATCAAAATCAAGTGAATAAAAATACTAAATCTATAAAAAATGAGTCAAGTAAGTCGGGTCGGAAATGTAATCTAGTAAAAATAAATCCTAAATCTGCGAATATTGAATCAAGTGAATTAAAAAGTGATCAAAATCTAGTGAAAAAAAATCCTAAATCTGTGAACACTAAATCAAGTGAATTAAGTAATGATCGAAATCTAGTGAGTGATAATTCTAAATCTGTGAACATTAAGTCGAATGAATCAGGTGTAAGTCGAAATTCAGTGAATAAAAATTCTAAGTCGGTTAATATTAAGGCAAGTGAATTAAGTGAAAATCGATATGTTAAATCGGGTACAAAATCAAGTGAAATAATAAAGAATCAAAAAAGTGAAAATACTAATTCTGTGTATACTAAATCATGTGACGGTGAAATTAATTTTGAAAATCTAAAAACGAAATCAAAGAAATCTAATCCTAAAACAAATAATTGTGAAAAGTCAAAAATCGAAGAAAATTTTCAAAGTCGGTGTAATACAAGAAATCTACGAAGTCCGAGAAATATCGAGGAAGGTCGAAATAAAAAATATTATTCAGATTCTATGGTCGATAATGAAGTAGATGAGGAAGAAATACTAAATCAAGAAATTCAAGTTCAAGATAAAAATCAAAGTTCGAAAAATTTACAAAATTCTGATGAAGATTCTGATCCTGATTACATTCAAAATTCTGTAAAACTAAATAAATCAAAGATAAAAAAGAAAAGAGGAAGGCCTCGTATAATAAACTCTGATAATCAAGCAAGTACGTCAATAAAGAAGAAAAGAGGTAGACCCAAGAAAGATTTAATTCATGAAGAAAATGAAGATAGTGAAGACTCAGATCCAGAATATTTCGTTCAAAATGATAATCTTTATGAAAATCACAAAAATAATAAATATAATGAAGATAATGAAAATTTTAGTGACAGTGATGATAGTATTGAGGATTACGAAGAAAATGAAGCATTTAATTATGATAAAGAATTCGAAGAAAAAGAAGAAATAAAAGAAAATGCAGAAATAAAAAAAATTCTTGAAGATAAAAAAATTGAAGATATTGAAGAAGATGAAGAAAAAGAAGATGACATGGATGATGTCGACTGCGACTTAGGAGATATTGATTTTAGTTTAGAAGGCAATAAACGTCCCCCTCCCGAACCCCCACCCTTAGATGATGTGTCTGTTTCTAATAATAGTATCCCTTCTCGTAATAGCATTGTTGAATGCAAAGACCAATTAAGAATGAGAAAGGACAACTATGTATACTTTTTATCGACGACATGCGTACCTCAGGATAATGGTTCAAAGAATCTGTTTAAGCAAAATGAATTACCTAAATTTAAGAATCTTGAAATCGGTCAAGCAAAAGAGTTTAAAAAGGGAAACTTTTACCATATAGCGTTACCAATAATCTCGGAATCTAGTGTTAGCCTAACTGAAATGCATAAAAATATTAAATCATCCATTCAGTCTTTTAAAACATTAATTGAAAAATTACAACTTTCGTTCTGTTAGCATAGCAAAAACTATGGTTATAAATCACATAAATTGGGATGAAATGATTTTAATGTTTCGAGAAGTTTTTCAAGGTTGCAAAATTACAATAATAATTTGTAATGGTTATACTCAGTATGCAACAAACGAGCAAAGAAAAGTTTTAATTGAAGAAGCACATTTTTTAGCACTAGGCGGTCATAAAGGAGTAAGCAAAACTTACAACCGCATTAGACAAAAACATTTTTGGGAAAATATGAAAACAGATATTCAGAAATACATACAGACTTGTTTACAATGCCAATTAAAGAAGCTTGTTCGAGTGAAAACTAAAAATCCAATGATTATTACAGATACTCCAGGAATTGCGTTTGAAAAAATTTGTTTAGACATTGTAGGTCCTTTGAAACCTGTTACTAAAAATGGAAATGAGTATATTTTTACAATTCAAGATAATTTAACTAAATATTCCTTAGCAATACCCCTACCAAATCATCAAGCTAGTACTATTGCAGATGCCTTTATCAAAAAATTTATTTGCATTTGTGGTGCACCAAAAGCTGTATTAACTGACCAAGGTCGTGATTTTCTTAGTAATCTTCTAAAACGTGTAGCAAAAAGATTTCATATTCGTCAATTCAAAACAACAACTTTTTATCCACAATCAAATGGTTCGTTAGAAAGATCGCATCATGTTTTAGCAGAGTATTTAAAACAATTTGTTAGTAAAAATTCGCAATGGGATGATTGGCTAGAATTAACAATTTTTTCATATAACACTAGTGTCCACGAAGGTACTAAATGTACTCCATATGAATTAGTTTTCGGTCGTTTAGCCAGATTACCTTCAAGTCAACCTTTACTTCCAGAAGAAAAATTAAAAACATATGATGATTATTTGGTAAATTTAGTAACGAAATTACATGAAATTCAATCTTTAGCTCGAACCAATCTAATTGGCGCAAAAGAAAAGTCAAAATCTTATTATGATCGTAAACTTAATCCGCAGAATTTTAAAATTGGCGATAGCATATTTCTACTGCAAGGACCTAAACCTGGTAAATTAGGTGATCAATACACTGGTCCTCATGAAGTTTTAGAGATTTTAGGCAAGAGAAATATTAAAATAAAATTAAGCAAAGGATCCAAAATCGTTCATATTAATAGACTTAGACTGTCACACATTCAGCATTCTAATCAAAATTAAAATCAAAAAGAGATGTAAAAAAAAAAAAATTGAAAAATGTTCTATTTCATGGTCATATTTTAGAAATATTATAATTTATATGTCTTCTGCTTTGATAAACTTAATTTAATTTTTCCAGAATCTTGATTATAATCGTATATGTGTAATAAAAACTTAAGAATAATTATCATTTGCATGCTTTATCTTTTATTACTTTAATTTTTATCTCTAATGGTGCACTATTAAAATAAGATAATCATACTAATAAAGTTTATTTTCTTTTGCAGGTGGGACTGGAAGCGATGGAATTATTATTCCTCATTATCATCACACTTTTTCTCTCTTGTAGCATTAAAGCTACTAAAGACTTCTACAAACAAACAATCTTTTCACAAACAAATATCTCTTTTTCTCAATTACCCGCTCTATATTTTGAATATTTAACTTCAGAAAGGGTCCTCATGGATCATTGGAATATTGCAACTTACATTAAATTTAATGAAATATTCCATATTAAAACTGAAATCTACCAACTATTAGATAGTCATGAACACCTTTGCAAAGATTCACATATATCATGTTCTAAATCAGAGTTTTCATTATATCAAAATAAAATTGAAGATTTGATTAAAACAATCAAATTTATACTTAGCAACTACACACAAACAAAAAATTTAGACACAGAGCAAGAAAATATTCAATCTGAAATAAACAGAACATTAAAAATTGAAACAAACCATTTTCAACATTCTTTTTGGAATCAATATTCTTCACACATTTACTCCTCACCTATAAATGATATTAAACTATGCTACATTCTCAAAATAAATTTAAACAAACGGGATCCTGTCATAAATTTAATACCCATTTTGCATTTTACAAAAGAATACATCACAATCCTTGAGAAATTTTCTCAAATACTATCTCTTCCAATAAATAATATTTGGAGCTCTTTTCTATTATTAAACAAATATAATTCAACACTTCGTGAAATAAAATTACTCAAACCAAATGTTTATATACCCAACGACCTTCCACCTTCAGAATTCTATAAATCATATTTGAATAATATTTTTCAACTAAAAAATCATTTATTCTTTATGGCACTTCTGCTACTTCCATCTAGAATGAAATTCCGGATTTATAAAATCCATTCAATTCCAGGATATAAAGATTTAGGTTCACATTTTAAAATATTAACTCAGATCATTAATATTAATAAATATATTGCAGTTAGTAACAACACTTATTTCGCGTTAAATGACTCTTGGTTTGAATCTTGCTATTTTAAATTTGAGAACTATATGTGCAATACTTCAACAATAATTAAATATCATAAAATTGAGCATATTTGTGAAAGTTCTATATTCTTTCAGCATTTAGGAAGTAATTGTGATTTCAATATTTTATCAACTATACCAATACAAAACAATTCAAGGTCATATATAAACCAATCTAAAGAATTTTCTAAAGAAACTATTAAAAATTTAAAATATTCAAAAACTGGAGAAATCCTTTAAATTACATTCCAATTACAGGAATCATCAGTAATTATTTTTATAAATTATCCAGTGAAAAATCTATTCTCTCAGAAGAAGTATTAGCAAATTGTCAAATACAAATCAAAGAAAATAAACAAATTACTATAAAGGAATTAGAATCTTTTGCTCAAATCTTATATAAACATAAGTTTAAAATTGCAAACAACAACTCAGATAATATAAAATTCTTTTGCTTAACATTCATTATATTAATTATATTTATTATAGCAATAAATCATTATAAAATATCACGAAATCAAACTCAAGATATATCATTTTGGCATAATCATGCAGACACTATCGACATAGAAAACGCTTGTCATTTCCAAAATTCTAATCAGTCAATACTCCTTATTAGAGTAAATCCTATCAATGAACTAGAAACAATAATGAAAGAAGCATAAATCTAAATAAGTTTTAAAGTTGAGAATGAAACTTCTTTTTCTCCTCTAAATTTCCTAAATCACCCTCTGTTTTCTATCATTTTAAACAAAACGAATTTCAGTCTTATCACTCACTACTCCAGAATTCCCATCAAATTTATTTTAAATATTAAGATTGAACATCGTTATTTAAATAACTATATATTTAAATATAGTTGTTAGCGGGTTAATACTTACAATAATTAAAAATTCTTCATAAGATTCAGAAAAGTTAAAATCATTAAAATGATAAATTCGTACAAAAGTCTTATTCGTGTTATCAAATAGAGTCAAATGTGATGGATTTTGAAGAAATTAAGGTTTTATGAATTGCGATAAGATTTTAGAACTAAATGAATAAATACATTTATTAAAATATTTCGATTGGATGATGAAAATTATACTTGTTTGTCAAATACTGTTTTTCTTCACTACTTCAAACAAATCACAAATAAATAAATTTAAAAACAAAAAATGTAATTATATGTTATACAACAAGACGAACAAAAAGGACATCTATAAATAAATTTCTTCAATTATTAACGTTTCGAAGCTGAACCCAGCCTCCTCTTCAGAATTTTATTGTGTTATTTTCTAAAATACATTATATATAATTTAATTCTTTTTTAAAAAAAATTTGGATACACAATAATTATTTTTTCTTTTAAATTACATTAAAAAACATATAAAAATAAACTCACCAAAAACATATAAATTTCACAATCTCGTCAAGCCATCAACACATTATACAGTCAAAAAAAATACGTCAAATATAAAGCATTTTATTTTTTTATATATAAAAACGATTCCAACCGTCACTGCAGTCACAGGTTACCTTAAAAAATTTTTTTACACATTTTTATTTTATTTTCAATTATTATAAAATTAAAAAAATAATTAATTTAATTGCATAGTTTTTCAAAAATTATTTACCATTTTCCAATAACACATTGCATATTGAAGTCAATAATTACAATAACTTTTTTTATAAAATTTTGTATTCAGTATAATTATTAAAGTTTTTTTCAGTTTTTTAATTATAAAATATTAGCTTGCTTCAAAATTTGTTTCATTCCGATGAGAGAAGGTGATAACCTTCCTCATGGAATAAATATTTAAAACTAATGAAAAGCAACCTATGGCTTTCAATAACAGTTAAAATTTTACAAGGTCGATCAACAACAAATGTACTCATTAGCAAAATTCTAGATCCATTTATACTCAGGAATAAAATCGAATAAAGAAAATTCTCTTAAAATTTTGTTAAATTAAACTATTGATAATATTTTTATATGAGTGATTAAATCCTGAAGTGTCCAACATTTTATTTATGCTATTATTACCCTCTTTTTTGATATAAAACATTTATATGTAGTAATTATATGTAATACGTATGTGCGTTTTTAAATATATGTAGATTTTTAAATTGTATGCGAACATCTGTGTATCAGTATTTAGTATTTCATCAGTGCTCAATAAATAAATTATATATAGCCCAACTTTGAAAAGTAAAATATAAGGATTTTTTCTAAATAATGTTATTTAAAATATGAGGAAATTTTAATCCATTTCGAGCTACTTATAAAAAAATCATGTTGATGCGAGTTGTTTGAGAAACGAAATAAATTTTGAGATAAATAACATTATCAATATCAGGAAAACTTATACCAATTTGAATGAAAATTGTAAATCCTAAATTTTTTCTCGAATTCTTATAATAAATTAATCGAGTTCGAAGGTAATCCAAGTTATTAATAAATAAATCCGATGGTACTGAAAGTAAGACTCTATAATTCGTTAGTGAATGTTTTAAAATAATAATTACTTATTGTAAAAAAAATATTACCCTCTCAGTATTCCTGCGGCGTCTGTAAGAAAGTTATTAATGCTTGCGTGTTAAAAATAATTTCAGTATGATTATTGATATGAGTCTAGTCCAGTATACCCAAAATAACTAAGAATTCAGACCTATGTAATTCATATATACTTATTTCGTATGCGTAATAACTTACGAGCAATTAAATGTTAATTGTGTTAAAAATTGGAAGATACATCTATACTATTTTCATTATTAAATATAAGAGTGCGTTATATTAAATAAAGCTATGAATGTATTTAAAAATAAAGAATACTCAATGCTTCCCCTTTCGTATTCTTCTCATAAGGGGGGAAGGGCGTCTTAATGTACGCGTTCGTAATGTATGTTGATGTTGTGTGCAATTCTCCTTTTTCTCTTGCGCATATATGCGAACATTTTTTCTTCATGTACTAATAGAATCATTGTCTTTAAAATATTTGTAATGGCAAATGTTATTTAAATAGTTGTGATTGAATATTATGTGAATTGTATGCTCGTTACGGTATTGACGAATATAATTACTGTTCTGAATTAAAGTTATTCTCGTTTTTTTTAATACCATACAATTTTCGAAGTTGGTTATTAAAATCCTTTCGTACTCTATAAACTATTGTAAGTGACATTTCTCTCAAAATACTAAAATTTGAGAGTTTCAGTTTAACTTAACTTCAAATTTTGAATTCGGAAAATTTTCAATTTCATTTCTATTTTCCGAATTTAAAAGGGAGCAGGTGTCACGTCCCCGTGACTTGTTGAGTTTAGATGTAAACAAGCTTATGTTATGATCCCATGACCCACAAAGTTCAATGTCAATGAACTTCACAAGTTCATTCTTGAGTTCGTCTAAATCAATATTTGATCATTGATTAGTCTTAGAGAGTATGGGGTATGACAAATAATAAGAGGGGGCAAGGTGCGTGCGAATTTGATTTTTACCAAGAGGTGGCAAGATGCGTGTGAAATTGATTTTTACCCTTAGTGGGGGAAAAGCCTAAGTTTTCCTTTGTTACTTGACCTTGCAAGCATGTCCACCTTGCAAGTGAACCTCTAGAAGCTTTTCAAATCTTGGTGGGGATGAAAATACAAAGAACCGAGATTTCTTCACAAATTAAGCGAAACCAAAAATCAGTTTCTCCTCTGCCATCTTCTAAGCCGGTTCTCTTTTCCAAGAGCTCCTAACTAACATCATAGGACTCTGGTAGAGTTCTCGCTTTGCCACGGTCACCTCAAGTTCTCGATTCGCTACGGTCAGCTCTGGTTGTAAGTTTCTACCTGTGAAGTGTTGTATGCCAGTATTGGCCCGTGACTTTGTAATACGTGAAAAATCAAGTTTGAACGTGGAACCTTACACTACGTGAAATTTATTAGTACGGAATTCGAAAGAGTATTGTCGCAGTCTTTTAACAGTATCCGAGAATAAATTGTATTTTTGTTCAATAAATATTGTTGTCAAAGTGTAAGTGAACTGTGTGTTGAGAACTCCCGGCATAGTTTGTCGATACAAATAACTGTAAACGCTTCTGAGACATTTCTGATAAATCCATTTCTAAATTTAATCCTTTTCCTTGAAATTCCAAAATCTTAATCCTTTGCTCTCCAAATCTAATACCTCTTTAAATCAATATATTCACAATAAATCCCAACCTTTGCTTTAGAAAAATAAGGGTTGTTAATCGTCATCAACCCACGATTGAACATTTCTATCCCGAATCGTCATTTCATCTAATTATATGGAAGGACACTCATCCACATGAGTAAAATTGGGATTGCTACGGAAACATAAAATACAACCTGACACCATCACAGAATCAGCCTTCTGTTTGACCCAAGTATCTTTCCGAACTTGCCTGGACCTTTTTGCTCCTGCCGTCAACGCATTGTCAAGGAAGACTGCAGGTCATAAATCTCTCCCGCTGGAGTCATTGGGTGCAACTTTGATCCCGCAGCGGATATTTAAGGGACCAGGTTCAACCACTGTTTTCTTCATAGTGAGGGTAAGAATCTATGTTTTGAGTATTTTCGTAAAAGTCCTTTATCCTGTCTAATAAATTGTGATTGTTACAGTGTATGACGATTGCAACCAGGATACAGATAAACAAGGGATTCTTCCTCTCATTTTCCTTCTCTTACTCCTCTAAAAATTGTATTTGATTGAATAAACTAAATGTGCTTATTTTTGATAAATAAAATTGTTCAGTGGATTGTCTTCCCCGTTCCCTTAGTTCAAATCCTGCTTGGTTTGTAAATAAATCTAGGGTTTAAAATTAATAATTTTTGTAGACTGTGACTGTCCCTTCCGGACATAACAATATCATCACAACTAAATGATCAACAAGTATTATTAATACCTTTAGAAACACTTTTAAACTTCCGAAGATTTAAACAGTGTGACAGAAAGTTTTTGGAATAACATATCGACTGCTGCAATGCATCCAAAACTTTTAATTCTTTAAATCTGACTTAGAATTCATAATCAGGGACCCCAAAAACCCCGAGAAATAAGTTTCAAATTAATTCGATCAAAACCAAAAATATGGACCGCCATATTGGATCCGCCATTTTAAATTTCTGAAATCTGACTTCAGATTCACAATCAGTGATCCCAAAAACCCCCGAGTAGCAAGTTTTAAATAAATCAAATCAATTTAGAAAATATCGACCACCATATTGGAATTTTGGAATCTTATTTTTTTGGAACTTTGATGACAGATTCTGAAATCATCGATAAAATACGTAAGAAAATGTTATCCCGAAAATTTTTTACATGCCTAATAAGAAAAATAATTAACGTTGAAAACGTTGAAGCGTCCGTCCCGGCGTTAGTTAAAGAGTTAGAAAGATTAAGAGATAAAGAGGTAAAGAGATAAAGAGTTTAAGTGATAAAGAGTTTAAGAAATAAATAGTTTGAATGATAAAGATTTGAAGGAATAAACAGTTTAAGAGATAAAGAGTTTTAGAGATGAAAGGTTTTAGAGATGAAGAGATTTTCAGAGATACAGAATAAAAGAGATAAAGAGTTTGATAGATAAAGAGTTTAAGAGATAAATAGTTTGAAAGATAAAGAGTTAAAGAGATAAGCAGTTTGAAAGATAAAGAGCTTGTAAGATAAAAGGTTTTGGAGATAAAAAGTTTTTCAGAGATATAGAGTAAAAGAAATAAAGAGTTTGATAGAGAAAGAGTTTGAGAGATAACGATTTAGAGATATAGAGAGATTGAGAGAAAAAGAGTATTTCAGATAAAAATAGTTTGAGAGATAAAAAGTTTCTGAAATAAAGAGTTAAACAGATAAATAGTTTGAGAGATAAAGAGTTCAAGAGATAAGCAGTTTGAGAGATAAAAAGTTTGAAAGATAAAAGATTTTGGAGATAAAAAGTTTTTCATAGATACAGAGTAAAAGAGATAAAGAGTTTGAGAGATAAAGAGTTTGAGTGATAAATAGTTTTAAATATAAGTAGTTTAAGAGATAAATAGTTTGAGAGATAAAGAGTTAAAGAGATAAAGAGTTTAAGAGATAAATAGTTTGAAAGATAAAGAGTTAAAGAGATAAGCAGTTTGAGAGATAAAGAGCTTGAAAGGTAAAAGGTTTTGGAGATAAAAAGTATTTCAGAGATACAGAGTTTGAGAGATAAAGAGTTTGGGAGATAAATAGTTTGAGAGGTAAGTAGTTTAAGAGATAAATAGTTTGAGAGATAAAGAGTTAAAAGGATAAAAAGTTTGAGAGATGAAGAATTTGATAAATGAAGAATTTGAGAGATAAGGAGTTAGAGAGATTGAGATATTGAAAGAAAAAGAGTTTTTGAGATAAAAATAGTTTGAGCGATAAAAAGTTAAAGAGATAAACGTTTGAGAGATAAAGAGTAAGCTTGCTGTAAGCTTACCACAACCTTACAATATAAGCTTATTGTAAGCTTTTGAAAATTAATTTTAAAGTAGTTTTTAAAGCTTCGTAAAAAGATAAAAAGTTTTTGAGAGTTAAAGAGTTAATTGAAAGATAAAGATTAAAAGAGATAAAGAGTTTGAGAGATTAAGAGTTTGAGAGATAAAGAGTTTGGGAGAAAAAAGTTTGAGAGATAAATAGTTTAAGAGATACATAGTTTGAGAGATAAATATTTTGAAAGATAAAGAATTTTGGAGATAAAGTGTTAAAGTGGTAAAGAGTTTTTGAGAGAAAAATAGTTTGAAAGATAAAGGGTTAGAGATATAGATAGAGATTAAGAAACAGACAGAAATAGAGATAGAGAGATATGGAAATATACAGTGAAAGAGAAATTAATAGATTAAGAAAATAGAAAATAGAGAAATAGAGAGATTGAGAGACTTAAAGAGATGAGAAAACACAAGGGAAAGATGGGCAGAAATTTAAAAAAATTACCATGAAATGCTGAAATTAGAAAGAAAGATTCATTCTGAAAAAGACATAGATAATAATTATTGAAGTACAGATAAATCCCATCCATAAACATCAAAAGTATCTTCTTTGTCTGTCAGTGATGTAAATGTATCTGGAAAATTTCCTCATTTCTCGATTTTAAATTTGCAACATTTACATTTAAATTTTCTTTTTCCCACCGTTGTCTACATTCGACTTTTAGTGTTGCATCCCAAGTAGTGATGCATGTCGAGCAAACGATTTGATTGACTTCACATCTGATCGTCTGCTGTTTGCTCGATTATGATTGAATTGAACAAATTTTTTTTTATTTATCTTTTGATAATTAGCATAATTTTTGAAAATATCTTGAAGTAAGAATCATTTCTTTTTGTTGACATTTTTTATCTGTTACGTAGGTAATTTCATTGACTTTCGTCTAAGGGATGTTGCTGCCATAAGTGTTTCAAAAATTTGTTTTATAAGTCATTATTAAACTCCATAAAATTCATTTCTAATAAAGATTTTGATAATATTTTCTTTTTCACCCAAACAGCAACGGATGTTGCTGAAACATCCGGTGCTGTTCGGGCATTTTCAAAATGTTAATTAAAGACGTGAAAGTATAGCGTTCTCAGTTCATATTTCAAACTTTTTTAAATTACTAAATATAGGTTTAAATAAAATTTCGCTAAAAAATAATGTCAATATATATTTGGAAGATTTGTGTGTGGTAATTTATTTTTTATATAAAGCATAATTATAATAAGAAAAATGGATTTAAGATTGATCTATAAAGACTGTCAATTTTTGTGATATTTAGAAACATATTTTTTATAAAATTATTTAATAAAAAATTTGGATACTTACGAGGTTTGAAATTAATACATTAACTTTTCTTATTCAGAACAATAACTTGAAAAAAAAATTTTGTTTATTATAAAATTATATTTCAAATTTATAAAAAATGACATCTTTCAACACATCGTATCTTTTTTCTGTAAGCTTTTAAAAGAGTTAAACTTAACACATATTTAAGTTTGTAAAAAATAAATTCTATATTCAAATTTTACGAGGTTATTTTGCTTAATTTGTAAAATTTTTAAGTTTGCAATTAATCATAAAAGAGGTCACTTTTTTAAAATTTCGGTATGTCAGTATATATCAACAAACAGAAAGGATTCTTACTTAACGATATTCTCAAAAGTTATGCTAATTGGTCGAGTCCATATCAAGTGATCACACCAATTTCAGTCATATTGAGTAATATTTACGAAATTGATATTTTGGGTTCCTTTAGGAGTAAAAAAAATAAATTTTAATTATTTTTAAAAAATTCAAAATATTTTCGAAAATATTCAAATTCAAAATTTTGAGTACTATTTTTTTTGTTTTATCATAACTTCTGTAATTTTGAAGCAATTGAGATCATTTTTCTTTTAAATTACTCGTATTTAAATACTCTTTCAAAAAAAATTATAATAATTAAGAAATTGTTTATAATTAAATTTTTATTAAAAAAATTAAATTATTTATTTAAACAAAATCTAAAGTATATCATCGTTCTTTTTCAAAAAATTCATAAACATAGCCTATAATGTGCTTAAAAATTTAAGCCAAAGAAAAAGATGGTATGTATTATAGTTTTTGAGAAAAAAATTATTAAGTTATGCTAGCGCGGCGCAGACCGGTGTCACCGCTACTCAACGCGTAGTTCCGTAGTAACCGAAATGTATGTATATTATTACATAATATAAATACAGTTAATCGTCATGTTTATTTTTTTATTTTACAAATTGTGCTGTGCACAGAATTTGAAAAAATTTTTGTTTCAATTTTATTCTCAAGGGGTACGAAGGAATGAAATTTTTGTGTACCTTTAATGGTCATAGCTTGATTAAATCTTTCACTTAACAATTGTTTTTCAGCTTCATATTCTGCGTAATTACAAAATTCTACATTAATTTTCTCTAAACTGGATTTTGCCCACTCGTATAAGTCAAGAGGAGTAACAATTTGATTGTTTAATGGTCGTTGTAAACTTGCTTCTTTCAACTATTTTCAAACTATTTTTATCATTCTTTAAGGGGAGAGATAGGTGAAATTTTAACTCAACAAAATTTTTGATGCTCAGAGGTGTCATTTTTTTTCTTACATCAATTAAGATGTAGAATTATGGTATTACATACAAATTAAAAAACAATATTTTTTTGGTCATTTTCGAAATTTTATTTTTCAAAATCCATACGATGGATTGTAGAAAATCATTTAAAAATCCCACAAAAAAATTGTCGATGGAAAAAATGAAAATTGTGAAAGAGGTTTAATTTTTAAAATTTAAGTTTTTCTTAGAATAAATTTCTCAAACTCCGCAAATTATTTGTTTCTCTATTTTTGACATTACCCCATAATTTTAGGTCTAAAATTGCATAAGAAAAAAAATTAACACCCCTGAACATCGCGAATTTTGATAATTTTACCAGTCCATTATTTTTCTTTCTTCAGTTTTAAATTATTTTAATTATTCACTTATTTTCACTTATTTTTACCAGTTTTTAATTATATTAAGTATTTTTCAATTGATTTAACAAATTTTCAATTATTATTCTTAAATTTTAATAATTTTCCCAATTTTTAGTTATTTTTATTATTTTTCTATAAATTACCAATTTTTTAATTACTTTTTTTTACTTTAATTATTTTCTCCGATTTTTTTAATTCTAAAGTTTGATGTCCATGTACTATGAAAAGATCAGTGTGACTTTCTGAAGCTTATAATTTAAATATAATACACTAACTATATTTACATTATGTAAAAATATACATACATTTCGGTTACTACGGAACTACGCGTTGAGTAGCGGTGACACCGGTCCGCGCCGCGCTAGCATAACTTAATAATTTTTTTCTCAAAAACTATAATACATACCATCTTTTTCTTTGGCTTAAATTTTTAAGCACATTATAGGCTATGTTTATGAATTTTTTGAAAAAGAACGATGATATACTTTAGATTTTGTTTAAATAAATAATTTAATTTTTTTAATAAAAATTTAATTATAAACAATTTCTTAATTATTGTAATTTTTCTTGAAAGAGTATTTAAATACGAGTAATTTAAAAAAAAATGATCTCAATTGCTTTAAAATTACAGAAGTTATGATAACACAAAAAAAATAGTACATAAAATTTCAAATTTGAATATTTTCGAAAATATTTTGAATTTTTTAAAAATAATTAAAATTTATTTTTTTTACTCCTAAAGGAACCCAAAATATCAATTTCGTAAATATTACTTAATATGACTGAAATTGGTGTGATCACTTGGTATGGACTCGACCAATTATTAAAAGGTAAATGAAAAGTAATTTGTTCAATTCAATCATAATCAAGCAAACAGCAGACAATCAAATGTGAAGTCGATCAGATCGTTTGCTCAACATGCATCACTAATCCCAAGCCCCCGGTTTTTTGTACAAGACACGATGGTAGGGTTCGGGGGCGAGGACCCTTGAAACAAGGAACCAACTCAAAAGATTACACAAAAATACGTAAATTATATTACAAATAACGTATTTTGTACTTATGTAAGCATAGACTGTGTTTATGGTGGTTTCAAGTTTTTTGCTTTTTTCTTGAAAACTATCACGGAGGAAAATTTGAGATTAAAGCTGCACCAATACGGTCAGCTGCACTCTTTTATTTGGGAGGCATGCGCGCCCAAATAAATACATGGAAAATACAGTAGTAAAAGTCTTAGGTGCGCATGCCTCCCACAGCTAGTGCATTAGATTTCACAAGTCAAAAGTTTGGGAGAGATGCGCTCTCAAAGATAAGAGAGATGCCTCTCAAAATTTTTCTCTATTTATAGATTTTTTTGAAATAAAGAAAACAACATAAAAGGTGTATTTCAATTAGACTAACAACTTTTGTGGAAACTCTTTTTCGAAATTTTGCGTATTTTTTTTAGATATGTGTCAAAATTCACTATTTCTAGGTTTTTTATCATTTTTAAAATAAACATCAAATTTGTGCCAATTTTGAATATAATTTTCGTAATCAGTGCATAACTATAAAAAAATCGGAATTATGTTGCTTTTGGAAGTATATCCCAGCTGCAGAAACAGGCAATCTCTTTTATCACTACACTATTCTGTCAGTGTAAAATTATAACAAACAAAAATGTTTATTACACATTTTTTGCGTTTTAGTGTAGCATTCAAACAAAAGTATCACTTCTCAGTGCAAAGCAGACAGTTCTTACTATAAGTAAGTAAAAAATGGTACAAAAATTAGTAAGTCATTGAGAGAGAGAAATAGGGAGAAAGAGAGACTTTAAATTCATATTAGGGAACACCTAAATAGCGAGATTGAAGTACAGTCGGGGACTTTGATGCCTTCCATCGTCTATGCTTGTCTTATGCATATGAACACGTGTGTAAGACAAGCGTAGACGAGGGAAGGCCTATATGTCCCCGATTGTGCATTTGATAAACTTTTCAGAATTTCAATTAACAAATAGTTGTTGCAAAATTTTAATTTTTAATATTGCAATTTACAGTCATTTTCAACGAGTATTTATGACATTCAGCAAATTGTAAAATAGCAGAGTTATAATATCACCCTTTTGAGGCACAAAATAATATAATTCAAAAGTATTTCTATAAGAAAAGAGCCTATTAACGGTACGAAAAAAGGGACATAAAAGTTAAAGGTTCCTGAGATATGCCCATATATTGAAAGGAAATCTAAAACGATAGGCATGTATAAATAAATATTATAAATGAAGTTCTGGTTGAAATAAATTCGTAAATTCAACACGTGCCAAATGAGTCTTTTCACGTGTGAATCTTGACAAAATTCAAGTACAGAGTACAGCTTTTTATTTTCGTTTAGAAAATGAAATATATGTATTCAATTATTCAAAATTAATAATTAAGAAAAAAGATAAAAACTTATCCATTGAACGGTGTGGTAAAAAAAAAGAGAGGCAAACAGGATCCACGATGTCGGAGACGGCGAGTTGCTGGTAAAGTTGTGGAATTAGTCCTTTTGCAAATAAATTGAAGAACCTTTCAATTATTTATAAAATCCGCAAGCGTAACCCTTGTCAAATATTCTGGTACCAAGAATCAGGTAAATCTTCAGTAATAGTACAGACGGATTTTTTCCCCAGCACTTCCGGCCCACGTGTTCTCTTACTATTTAATAAATAGTCCTCGTCAATAAAATTCCTATTTTCGAACGAACTCAATCCACGAAAGCACCACACTTTAAAAAATCAAAATTCGGATTTTATTAATTAATGAATTTATTTATCAAAAATCAATTAATTGGAAAATCAAGATTCACGTAGATTACCTTCTGTGCTGTCGGCAACACACAGAACATGTGGCTTGAGCCGGTCCACACCGCTCCAGGATTGAATAATTAAGAACGAGACACGTACGAAAATTTACTTTTATCACATTCCGAGAATCAACCCCACTATTCCGCGAACCGTCTTTTCCAGCAACTCGGTCTCTCTTTTTAACTCGACGTCACATTATCGAATCTAGCCGAAATTTTCCAAAATTCCAATTACCGCGAATATTAGAGATTATAAAGCATCTAAATAATTATAAAAAATATTTTTAAAATAACACTGTACATGCCTATTACTTTTGATCCCTTCATATATAAAACCAAACGAGTTTTGGAAAGAAAATTTAATTAGAAAATTACTTTTTTTCTTTCTTTTTCAAGTTTTTTCCATAATTTTTTTAAAATCTTTTTGTATCAGTTGCAACTGGTACAGGTTTTGTTGACTTTTGAACACAAGGATCATCATCCTTACTATTTTTTGATTGAGTTAAAGGTGATGAAGTTTGATGAACATGTTGAAGAGCTCGAGGATGATGATGATGATGAGGAGGAGGATTTGTGAGGAGAAGAAGAAGAATTGCTTGAAGATGAAGACGACAATTTTGGTGAATGTTCTTCACCCTTGAGGTGGAAAGTAACAGCACGAAGGAGGAAAGTAACACTTAAAATTAAGGCTAAAATTTCAAACATAAAACTGCTATTAATTAAAATTATTTTTATTATGAAAATATAAAAAAGACAAAGTAATATTAACTACATTTTGTACATAATTGGCACATATTTTTACACTTTTTTGTAATCAAGCTTTTTTATCTATTTAATATTCATTCCACAGCTATGACGTTAAAAAGCATCGTTTTTAAAAAAAATTCCAATCGAAAGTTCAATATTTCATCATTAAAATATGAAATAAACATATAAAATCACATAGTTATAAAAAAGGAGGATGTTTATAAAAATAAAGCATGGGATGAGGAGAAAAGTAACAACGTGTTACTTTCCACCTCACCCCTCTTTTCCTTGGATTTCAAAAAACAAGTTTAAATTACACAAAAGTATTTTATATTTTTTAATTATACACAAGTACAACCTAAAGGTAGATAATTAAGCTTCAAAATTACGAAAAGCACAAAATCAAAGAAATATGGTATTTGGAAAATTTAGGCAAAAACTTACTTTTATCGTAATTTTTGCACAACATGTCAATATTAGACATACGGTTCCCAAACCAGCTCGCGCATGATATGGGGAAGGTAGAGGGGGTAAAACTGAACAAAACATTTCTTTGGGACCATATCTCTTCGCTGATTGGTTTAGAAGTTATAAGCGTTGTTACTTTCCTCCTCGGTCTCCCCTACTCTTTTTTCAACAGTATGATGTACTGGCCCTGTACTTGGATTATAATCTTAATATGTACTCAAATTTTTAAATTATTTTTCAAGATGCTATATTAGTACGACTTTGGTATGACTCCATATTTATTTAGTACGCGTACTAACTGAAAATGTTAAAGTTTCTATGAATTACATACAAGTGTAATACTAGTACGATACAAGTACGTCATACAAATGTAATTAAAAGGTACATACATACTGACACTATACCAGTTTAGAATCAGTACTTCAAAAATCAGTATCACTATACTCGTATAGTAGTAGTATAATGCAATGGTACGTATTGTACGCTGGTTATCTGGGTAGATATACATTATACATTTGACATGTAAATTACCTAGCTTTCTACGTTTTCTACGTATATTACGTGGAAAATGCGCATTCCAAAGAAATTACAAACTGATAAAGGTAAAGAATTTTACAATTCCCAATTTGAAGAATTAATGAGAATCTATAAGATCAACCTATATTCAACCTATATAGTAATCTCAAAGCATCCAATTATTTAGAGATTTCTTTCGAATAAGTTAAAGTTAACTTTTGGAAAAGTTAAAGTTAACTTTCGAAAAAGTTAAAGTTAACTTTCGGAAAAGTTGAAGTTAACTTTTGGAAAAGTTTTATTGTGAAAAAGTTAAATGCAATTAACATGTAAATCCCATAAGAATTTAAGTTAACTTTCGAAAAAGTTAAAGTTAACTTTCGAAAAATGTAAGTTAACTTTCAAAAAAGTTAAACTTAACTTTTGAAAAAGTTAACGGTAACTTTTGGAAAAGTTAAGGTTGCCTTTTGTAAAAGTTAAAGTTAAATTTCGGAAAAGTTATAGTTAACTATCCGAAAAATATATGTTAGCTTTTGAAAAAGTTGAATACAATTATCATGTTAATCCCATATCGAGTGTGTTTGTGAATATTAATGAAGAGTTATCTTAAAAGGTTAGATTTCCTGAAAAAAAAAAATTTTTTACTTTTATCCAAAGTAATTTATAATTATAAAATATAAATATTATATAATTTAAACATTTAGTAAAATAAAGAAACTTTTGGCTGTTACTATACACCAACTTAACAAAATAAAATAGTCCTATCTTAACCACAGTATTTTTTTCTTTAGAATAGATTTTTTTATGAACAATAAATATAAAGTCGTAAGAAATAATGTGGTATACAAAGAAAAGAAACCTAAGTGTTTTTAAAAAAAATTCTTTTCGGATATGAATAATTAAAAAAAGGTGCTGCAACGCAGCATTTTTTGTTTTTTGATTGGCGAACCTGACTGCTGACAACATAAAGTACAGGCATAAGTGCGATTGGTCAAAATACGCGCGTTGATTAGAAATGCTTTTAATAAATTAATTTTAAACATATTTAAAAAATGTATTTATACTTTACTTGTATAAAATATATTTCATTAAGTTTATTTATTCTTAAAATAAAATTATTTAATCATAATAAATATGTTAAAAGATAGTAATATATTTCTAAAAATTTCAAATAACGCGCGCATTATGAAAGCATGCGTACTTGCGTTTGACATTATAGCTCCAGGACGTATGTTAACAAATATGATGGCCGGATCTTTTAGGTTATGTCTAAAACGTCAGCTTTGTACGCTTTATAATACCGATAATATCATTATATTATTACACTTATCATTATTTACAGGATATTTGATAATTATTTTTTAATATAATTGTTGATATGAAATTTAGAAGATATAGACTGCTCAGCGCTTAGGAATGTTAAAAAAGACTCATTGTTAATTACATGTACCATCCATTTTACAATCCACCCTCTAATCTCGCGCGGTATTTCACGATTCTACAGTCTCTTGCGGTTTTCATTATGATTTTCGAAATTTGAGATCATATATTCAAAAGTGGGTGGTGGGTTGTATTTTGAAAATTCAAGTCCCAATACATTTTGGGTTTGATAGGTGGGTGGTGTTGGGAATAGAATATTTTCTGTGAAAACATGCACTAAGTGGGCGGTGGGTTGGTGGATGGGTGGGGGGGGTGTTAGGAATATGATACATACATTGAAAACAGATACTAGGTGGACAGTGGGTGGTAGTACCAAAGACATGTAACTTATTTCTAAGATAAAAGTTAACAACAATACGCAGTTTATGCAAATTAGAAAGGTTAAGATTTTAAGTTAAACTTGGTGCAATTCGATTGCAGCGCCGTCTATGGAGAAATCCCCATGCTTGAAAACCCTAAAAGTAGAGGTAACTTTTAAATTCCCGCGCAAAAGTAAGGGTAAAAATTTAAAATGACGTAGGAGAATTCCCAAGACAATGCCGACATAGGGAAATACCGACTAAGGGTAACCAATTTCGGAAATCTACCTTACCGCCGAGCAAGCAAGTAATGTGCATTACCGACACAAGGTAACACACGCGAAATCTGCATTACCGACCGACGTTAATATACCAACAAAACGCTAAAAATTCCCTGCAGATAACTGACTGCGGCACCACCTAGCGGCGAAAATTGGAACTGTGGCTTGGTGCACCCATAGCTAAACTACTTAGGTTGTACACTTATATAACCCGGATGTTCATATCCTTGATGATGTTGTGCTGGCTGTGGTGCAGCTCTAGTCTGAGTTGGTCTTATTTGGGAAGTAATATTTATTGAAGCTCTACTCTTTTGATTGAATCCTGGTGTCACATTTCGTGCATCAAATCCTGGTGCTACATTTCGTGGATAAAATCGTGGAGTGTGGTTAACTGGTGGATTAAATCTTGGAGTATACATATTTGAATCAACATTAATTTGATTAAATCCAGGCTGCATCTGTAAAAAAAAATAAATGACAAATAATGATTATAGTAAATTCCAATATGAATATTAACAATAACAGGAGAGTTTTCTTTGACAAGAATAAAATATGTTTGCATATTCCACTTTGACAGAAGTTTATTTATACTTGTTTTCAAGAATATTTCAAGTTTATGAAACGAAAAAAAGTATTTCGTTTAAACTTTAGTCTATTCCTGTTATGTGTAACATAGTTTAAAATAATACCTTTTATTCTTAAGTTAAGAAAATTTTATTATAGATGTGATTTGAAGTATAACTCATATTTGAACTAAAACAATTTGATATTTATCCAAAAAACATTTCTTTTAGTGATAACATTTTTATAGACTTATTATTCATTAAGGTAATTGAGGTTAGATTTCAATCAAATCATTTACCTTGTAGTAAATAAATATAATAAAATCGGGCAATTACGAGTTACACTCGTACCAAGTCGAAGGGTTCCGTACCGCACTAATTTTTTTCAATTATATGAGACAGAGATTAAAAATTTTCCACCAGGAAACCATTTTTAAAAATACTTTCTATTATACACTAAATAAAACTTTATTGGTACAAATTTTTAGCACTATTAGCCAAAACTTCTTTAGCTGAAGGGTTTTTCCCGTAATCTGCACGTAAATCTACATACATGTACCAAATTGCAGCATCCTAAGTCAAATGGTTTGGAAGATTAGGGGGGAACATGGTCATTTTTTCGAATTTTTTTCAAAAAATCGTACATTTTTGGCTAGTAAACACTGTGAAGACCGCTTTACGAAAGTTCTCTATAATTTTCCTGTAATCTTCACATAAATCTACATACGTGTACCAAATTGCAGCATTCTAAGTCAAATAGTTTGGAAGAGTAAAGGGAGATATGGTCATGTTTTCTAATTTTTTTCAAAAAATCGTACTTTTTGGCTAGTAAACACTATGAAGACTGCCTATACGAAAGTTCTCTATTATTTTCCTGTTATCTACACGTAAATCTACATATGTGTACAAAATTGCAACATCCTATGTCAAATAGTTTGGAAGATTAGGGGGGGGGGGACATGGTCATTTCTTCGAAGCCTTATATATAAAATCAGAAGTTTTATGCGTGCTATTGGCTACATGCCATGAAAATGTAACACGTGCCATTGGCCAGTCCTATATAGCGTTATGATTGCTATTGGCTTGTAATGATCGTGTTTTTTTTGTATTGCCAAAGGATTTGCTCGCCGGATGGAGTCCGGGTACGAAGTTATAAAATACATCTTATTTTAACAAATATGGCGTGAAACGCCATCTACGCTTAAATTTAACGCTAAATCAAAGAGTTTCTGTGAATTGGATAGAGCAGGAATAGTCAGTAACAAAACAATAATTTAAACCTTCGTAAGTAAATATATTGTAACAAAAAGATAAAATGAATATAATACAAAATAAAAGAATAAAGACTCGATATAATACTAAATAAAATAAAATAATAAATGACTCTATATAAAAGAAAATAAACAAGGCAGCTACTAGAATATAAAACAAATATAAAACTATAAAAATATAAAAATACAAAATATAAAAGAAAACTACGATGAAGAGAGACTCGCTGGTCTCACTCTTGATCTCTTTCTCTCTCTCTCTCTCTCTCTCTCGCTCTAACCCTCCAGCTCATTTGCCGAACGTCTGAAAAATAATAAATAATATTTGGCCGATTAATTTCCCGACACTACAAATGAAAAAAAGCATACAAATAATTGTAAAATGACGCATGGTTTCCTATCTGGGTGGTTTCTAGAATACACCCCCTAGTTCTGCGACCAGGTGCGACTCCTGGGTGTGTACACGAATTAATTTGCATTGATCTAAAACTACGTCGACATTCCAATCGACGGCCTTACCCGACACAAAACTAAGATAGGAGAAGGGTACTAGGATGACATGAGAATAGTACGACCTGAGGAGCACCTCAAGGACGTCATCTCCTGTTGAACGAGGAGCACCTCTATTCAACAGGGTGAATTGTAGTGGATGGTGATCAGGATGGAAGTCAAGGTGAACCTGGACTCGGGAGCACCCGCAGGCCATGGTACCTCTTCTTCTGGGAAATCATCGGAGCTGGTGAAGGAAGAGCACCTCTCTTCACCTACTCTTTTGATAGGGACATCTTCTTCTAGCCAGGAGGAGCACCTCACCAGCTAGAGAAGATAAGGGTGGAAATTGGCAGTGAGGTCTACCGTAGAGCAGCTCGAGCAAGCCCGAAACTAGTCCACGGCAGAACTAACTAAAAGTTCTGGCGATCGAGAATATATTATTGCTCGAGAGGCAAGCGGTGACGTTGCGCGGAGAGGGAAGCGAATCGACGCGGCAAGAGTGCGCCTTTGTTACTCCCGACTCGCTGAGCAGACTGTGCACTTGATTGTATATTCTGTATACTTTCCAGGCAAAATTAAATGAACTTGATTCCTCGCGCTAAAATCAATTTTAATTATCAGCTATCGTTACATCCCCCCTACTTAAAAAGCGAATTCTAATGAGCGTCTAGGGAAGAAAAAAAAAAAAATTGATATACTCTGAATTAATTTTAACTTTAATTTAAAACTTACATACCCCCGATGTGTCAAAAAAAAAACTGAAAATTAACTAACTCGACCTGTTAATTTTTCCTACTGACAACAAACAAAATTAAAAATAAAATTTTTAATCAGTATCACTTACAATACTTTCTTCGCTTTAAAGATTCTTCCTGTCGACTTATCGAGGCGAAGAACCCACTTGTGTTGTCCGACAGGAACCCGAAAGCGATTTGTTCCCAGGGGAACCTGGATCCAAGGTCCTCCTGGTAACTTGGCAACTACCCAATTTCTTCCGTCCATTTTTCCTGGCAGTCGGATTGGATTTTCTGCGCTGTTTTCTCTTTCTAGGTTGTTGTTCAAATCCAAATCAGCCTTCTCTATCGTTTTCTCGACACTGGAGCAAACCTCTTCGAACGAGTTCGCGTCTTCCTCCATCGGTAACTCCTTTATCACAATTGGCTTTAAAATTATTTCTTCCGAAATAATTTTCGGTTTTTTATTTTTAATTGCTGCCTTTATTACCACTGGCTTCTCTGGAGGTGGTAATTTCCTTTTCTTTTGTTGCTTAAAATTACCGTCCTTGAACTTTTCTGGAGTAGAAATTAATTTCGTGCTTTTCGCACGAGGTAAATTATTCTTCCCTATTTTTTTTTAATTTCTTTTAATTTAATTTCTTCACTTCTTGCTAAATCCTCTTCAAAACTATTTTTATTTTTCGTTGGTGGATCAACGACCTTTTTAGTTTCAACTTCAAATTTTGGCGGTTTCTTGGCAGGTGTAAAAATTTTTATTTGTGCCAATGTCCGGATTTAAAATTTTCGTTTCCACTTTTCCCACTACGGAATTATTATTAATTCGAAACATATTCTGATATTCCAAATCAAACTCTTTCAAAACTAAATTATCTAGTTTAATAATTTTACTAGCGACCTTCTTTATCTCTAACCGATCGCGTTGAGCTGCTTGTTTGGATGCTTCCATAATAACAGAGTTTAAGGGACTAAACTGACAAATTATTTCTATTCCGATCTATTTATTTACCCTTAGAGGTCTATGACCCGAAATTAAGGGGGAAAATTCTTTCTTATTGGCTAGAATTTTCTTCAATGAATTTCTTCAAATCTTTCAAATGAACGTGTTTAAAAATTTTTCCTTGTTCATTTGCAATATTATAAATTACAGGGGAAATTTTTCTTTTTACAAAAAATGGTCCACTGAATTTTCCTAATAATTTTGCATTTTTCTTTTCCATCTTATTTGACAAATGAAAATTTCTTTTTAAAACTTTATCTCCTACATTAGGTTTCCAATCTCGTCTTCGTAAATTATAATGTTTCTGTTGAGAATTAAAATTTCTTGCTAAATTAATTCTAACTAATTCCAGAGCATTTTGCAATTTTTTTAATCTTGTAGAAGAAACGGTTACAGTTTGAGAATTCAAACGTGACTCTTGAAAACCAGGTGGCAGAAATTCTCGGCCGGCGGTAAGGTAGGCAGGTGTAAAGCCGGTTGATGTATGCTTCGCTGTGTTGTAAGCAAACTGTAGTTCCGCTAGATGTCTATCCCAGTCTGGTTTCTTGCTATCCAAGTATTGTCTGATTCATCTTTACTACTTTGTTGACTCGTTCCACTGGATTGCACTGTAGTGAGTACGGTGGTGTGAGGCGATGAATTACTCCAAAATCTTGTAAAAATGTTTTGAATTCTTTACTTATAAATTGTCTACCATTATCTGAGACAATTTTTTGTGGGCACCCATAGCGAAAGAAAATTTTTTTTAACGTTGCTATTACTAGCATTGATGTTGCTTTTCGCAAAGGTTTTAATTCAATCCATTTTGTAAAACGATCTTGAACCACACATAACATTGAATTTCCAGAAGTTGTTCTTGGTAGCGGTCCAACGAAGTCGATTGAAATCATTTCCCATGGATTTCCTACCAGTGTAGCGTGCATCTGGTTTGCTGCTGCTTGTTGAGAATTTTTATTTCGCTGGCAATTTACGCAATTTCGTACGTACTCAGCACCATCACGTAACATTCCTGGCCAGAAAAAAAATTCTGCTAACCTTGCTAAGGGGTCGTCCACATATCACGTAATATTTTTAGGGGTGGGAGGGGGGTAGGCAAAATATCACGGTCTATGGAAATTAAATTTTTTAGTAATAGAAAAAGTATCACGAGGAGGGGGGAGGGGGTTCAAATTAGCTAAAATTTGTATCACGTGATATGTGAATGATCCCTAACGTTTTTGCCACCCCTAGATGTCCTGATGTTGTTTCATCATGTACTTTTTGTAGAATTTTCTTTCTATCTTCTTTCGGAATACATAATTTCCACTGTTCTTCATATGGTGTATCTTTGAAGTCCAAGGTGTGAATTACGTGATAAAAAAGTTTGTCATCTTTAATCCTAAAATCTGGATTTCTTTCTGGATTATCTGTTGTTAATTTCCATTGACGTTGATACCATTGACACTTTGGCAGTTTATCAATTGTTGAAATTGGTAACGGTACTCGAGATAAATAATCTGGTAACCGATTTTCAACTCCTTTCTTGTACTTCACTTCGAAGTCCCATTGTGCCAGTTCCATAATCCAACGTGCAAGGCGTCCTGAAGGTGTGACGATACTATTCAGCCATTTTAATGCCTGATGATCCGTGACAACTATAAAATGGTAACCTTCTAGATAGTGTCTCATCTTCCAAATGCCCCATTTTACTGCTAAGCATTCGATTTCAGTCGCTGAATAGTTCTTCTCTGCTGGATTCAAGGTACGACTTGCATAGGCAATTACAACTTCATTTGTACCAATTGTCTGCGTAAGTACTGCTCCCAATCCTTCTAGGCTGGCATCAGTTTGTAAATGAAATGTATGCGTCCAATCAGGGCACGCTAAAACTGGAGCTTCCGTGAGTTTCTTCTTTAATTCTTCAAATGCTTGCTGTTGAATTTCCTTCCATACCCATGGTGCATCCTTTTTCAACAACTAAATAAGAGGAGATATTGTAACTGAAATATCTTTCACAAATCGTCGATACCACGAAACCATTCCTAAGAATTTTCTTAATTCTTTCAAGTTCGTAGGGGGTGGTAACTTTAAAATGGCGTTGACTTTATCTGGATCTGGATGTAATCCGCTTCTGTCCACCAAGTGACCAAGATAAGTCAGTTGAGTACGTGCAAAAAAACATTTTTCCCAGTTTGGAATCAACTTAGCTTCTCTTAATCTTGAAAACACTTCCTTCAATAGTTTGAGATGTTCTTCAAATGTTTCTGAGGTTATAACGATGTCATCTAAATACGAAAATACTCTCGGTGCCAATTCTGGTGGTATTACTCGATCAATGAGTCGTTGAAACGCTGCTGGAGCTGAATGTAGTCCAAACGGCATAACTACAAATTCGAAGAGTCCCAAACCAGGTACTGTGAAAGCTGTAAGTGGCGAGCTTTCTTCTGTCAATCCAACTTGCCAATAGCCATTTTTTAAATCCAGTGTTGATATATATCTGGCTCCTTTCAGTTGGTCCAATATGCTGTTAATTCGAGGTAATGGGTATGCATCTTTCTTCGAAACTTTATTGAGCTTTCGAAAGTCGATGCAAAATCTAAACTTCCCATTTTTCTTCTTAATTAACACTACAGGTGAACTCCATGCACTGCGTGATTTTCTGATCACCTTTTGTTTTAACATCTCTAAAGCTTCCTGTCTCATGAGTTCTTGTATAGCTGGATTCCGAGGTTGATAACGCTTCTTCACCGGTGTTGTATTCTCTAGTCGTATTTCATGCTGTATTAGCGGTGTTTGACCCTCTATATTTGCGAATAAAAGTTTCTCTTTGTCTAATAAAACTTTTAATTCGTTTTCTTGATCCTGGTTAAGTGACAATAAACCAGCTGGTCCTATTTCACATACTTCAACTTTAAACGAATTTTTTACCAACCGTATATTTTGATTGTTAATTAGTAAAGTGAAGTTAAATTTCTGGAGTAGATCAATACCGATGAGCATGGGTTGCGATAGTCTAGGTAATAATAAAAATTTATGTTTCACTTTAGTTGTTTCTGCGACGATCTTCATGTCCAAACTTGTCCTGACTTTGTATTGTGTGCCATTTGCTAAGGCCACATTAATTTCTTCCAAGTTGGTAATTCCTCGTCTGGCGACCAAGCGATTTGCTGTATGTAAATCTACAAATGAACACTCTGCTCCGGTGTCCACGAGTGCTGGAATCGTTAGGTCTTCAAAATGGCAATTTAGATAGATTCTGGAGTCTGCAGGAGATGAGATCGAACTTACTCCGATTGTACGACCTTCTCTTCGTTTCCCGAATTCTTTTTACAAGGACAATTTCTTGCAAATATGCCTTCTTTGCCACAGAATGAGCAAAACTTCTTTAGTCTGTTTTTACAAGAAATCCGACGGTGACCTTGAAGACCGCACCGCCAACAATGAGTCTTAGCGTTATATGGAGCAGAGATTTCTGAGACTGATTTTTGCTGATTTTCCCTCTGTGTTTCTTCTCTTTGAATTGTAACCAGAATCTCGGAAATTTCCTCGACTCTCTGGACGAGGGTGCTTACTGAAGTAACTTTATCTCTTCGCATATGCAATTTGTAAATAGGTTGTATGTTCTTATACAATGTATCTAGTTCCCGTTGCTGATCAAAACCTCCGTGTCTTCTCATTAGCGTTCTTAAAGTGGTACAGAATTCTCTAATTAATTCTCCTGGATTTTGGAATTTCGTTGCTATCTGAGATTCCAAATTTCTAAATTCACTTGGAGCAAGATAAAAGCTCCTAATTTCTTGTATTAATTCTTCTAATGTCGTTGTATTTCTTATTTCATTTCTATACCACAAAAGAGCGTCACCTTTGAGAAGTTCTGGAAATCCTCGAAGAAGTTGTTGATCTGTAAATCTATATGCCGCTTGAAGTTCCTCTACTCGTTCCAGGAAAGAATACACATTTTTTCCATCGAAATGACAACCCCATTTTCTCATACTCTCCAAGCGTAGGTGTCATTAGTCTGCATAATAGGTGTAGAATTATGTAGCCGCTCATTAAATAAACTTAATTGGTCGAGTGGTAACTGACCAGGTCTGCCTGTTGGAGGATTCACCTCTTCTTGAACTTGCTGATTTTTATCTCCTGAAGTGCCTTGTTTAATTTTTGGATCTTCCAAAGCCGTTAAATCTCTGGAAATATCATCTTCTTCCTTATAGTTTTCTGGATCTACCTTCTCTGCGAACAGTTCTGGATTCGTCTTTACGACTGCTACAAATCGTTGACGTAGATCACTAAGTGTTCCCGTAGCGTCTATTTGATGTTCCAACAGCTTCTCAATTAATTCGCTTTTGGTAAGCTTATAGATCCAACTAACTCCCATGATAACTAATTAAAATTCTAATCAGAAGAAAAAAACAAATAACTTCCTAAGTTCTTTTTTATGATCTCTTCTTTACTGAAGGTGTAAAGAAGAAGTGTGCTCTCTAATGATCCACTATGCTTTATATACTCTAAATCTATCCCCTCTGCAATGATCCCCTCCTACTCTGCAATGGTGGTGGATAGACAAGCCAAAAAAAAAATTTTATTTTCTTGAAGTGTTTATACTGGAACTCCTTCTCTAATTTGATTGTTTTCCTAACTTTGTTCTTCGCCTCGCGATGAGCTCTGGATGTCGTCTGCTTCTTTCTTGAATAACAATCAGATCTTCTGTCGATGAGTGATTCTGATCGAATGCTCCTATCTATCTTATGATTGCTTATATAGGGGAGAGTGGCCATCAATGTACCAGTTTTTTGAATGAACCATTTCAATTTTCTCAGAAACAATTAAATAAAAATTCTCCTAATTTTAAATATAAATGAAGTTTGCATAAACACACTACGTCCATAAATTTGAGACATGTGGATTTATTCTTTATAGAGAAAACTGAAAAAAACTGTTTTTGATGCTCTGAAGAAAAAATTTACCTAAAATACAAACACGTTTTTTAATTAAAATAAGGCAATTTAAAAATAAATGAACTTACGATTTATTTTGTATCGGGCCTGAACTACAATATTCTAATGAGAAAAAGATTTTGAAATATTGCATTAAAGTATAAAAACCATTTTTGTTGCAAATGTCATGTTGATTCAATGTACCAGGGAACAATGAACCACCTGGAATTTCAGTGTATTTTCGATTTCCAGAGTGGTATGCCTGATTATAAAACTAGGCATGCGTACAGCATGTGACAGCGATTGTTATCAGTACTCTTCTCAACATAGCAAAACTAAAATGCCATTGTAGCTAGTTAACTTAAATTTGAGGTATATTTATGTTATACATTATAAATTAAAAAGTGTTAAGTGATAATTTTTTATAGTATTTGATAGAAAATAAGTTTTTTTACAAAATGAAAATGCAATATTATTATTGTTGAATATTTTTAGTGTTTTTATAGAGGTGGTTCATTGTGTACCCAGGTTGTTAAAAATGAAAATAGCTTGTTAGTTTAGAAAAATCCTAAATTTTATTATTTAATCAAAATAAATCGGGTATAATATGTGTGCATTACCTAGAGAAGTGTTGTAGTTTTATATTGATGCAAAGAAGTGATTGAAATTAGTGAAATAGAATAAATAATATGACCTTGAAAAAACCCCGGTACGTTGATGGCCACTCTCCCCTACACCTTCTATTTAATCTTTCCTCTAACTATCGACAACCGCGCCCTCACGAGAGCGAGAGACCTTCCTTTTTCTACCACTACTCTGCCAAAATCACAGAAATTAATTCCTTTTAGATAAAAAAAAAATTCTCAATTTTTTTTTCCTTTATTTTCATTCTTAGTAATCAAGCTTTTACATTGTAACCCTTTTTTTTCTTTCTTAAAAAAAATTCCTTTTTACTTTCTAAAAAAAAAATTTTGTCCCTGTTCGGGCGCCATGTAATGTTCGTGTTTTTTTTGTATTGCCAAAGAATTTGCTCGCCGGATGGAGTCCGGGTACCAAGTTATAAAATACATCTTATTTTAACAAATATGGCGTGAAGTGCCATCTACGCTTAAATTTAACGCTAAATCAAAGAGTTTCTGTGAATTGGATAGAGCAGGAATAGTCAGTAACAAAACAATAATTTAAACCTTCGTATGTAAATATATTGTAACAAAAAACAAAGGGAGATATGGTCATTTTTTCTAATTTTTTTCAAAAAATCGTACTTTTTGGCTAGTAAACACTATGAAGACTGCCTATACGAAAGTTCTCTATTATTTTCCTGTTATCTACACGTAAATCTACATATGTGTACAAAATTGCAACATCCTATGTCAAATAGTTTGGAAGATTAGGGGGGGGGGGGGCATGGTCATTTCTTCGAAGCCTTATATATAAAATCAGAAGTTTTATGCGTGCTATTGGCTACATGCCATGAAAATGTAACACGTGCCATTGGCCAGTCCTATATAGCGTTATGATTGCTATTGGCTTGTAATGATCGTGTTTTTTTTGTATTGCCAAAGGATTTGCTCGCCGGATGGAGTCCGGGTACGAAGTTATAAAATACATCTTATTTTAACAAATATGGCGTGAAGCGCCATCTACGCTTAAATTTAACGCTAAATCAAAGAGTTTCTGTGAATTGGATAGAGCAGGAATAGTCAGTAACAAAACAATAATTTAAACCTTCGTAAGTAAATATATTGTAACAAAAAGATAAAATGAATATAATACAAAATAAAAGAATAAAGACTCGATATAATACTAAATAAAATAAAATAATAAATGACTCTATATAAAAGAAAATAAACAAGGCAGCTACTAGAATATAAAACAAATATAAAACTATAAAAATATAAAAATACAAAATATAAAAGAAAACTACGATGAAGAGAGACTCGCTGGTCTCACTCTTGATCTCTTTCTCTCTCTCTCTCGCTCCAACCCTCCAGCTCATTTGCCGAACGTCTGAAAAATAATAAATAATATTCGGCCGATTAATTTCCCGACACTACAAATGAAAAAAAGCATACAAATAATTGTAAAATGACGCATGGTTTCCTATCTGGGTGGTTTCTAGAATACACCCCCTAGTTCCGCGACCAGGTGCGACTCCTGGGTGTGTACACGAATTAATTTGCATTAATCTAAAACTACGTCGACATTCCAATCGACGGCCTTACCCGACCCAAAACTAAGATAGGAGAAGGGTACTAGGATGACATGAGAATAGTACGACCTGAGGAGCACCTCAAGGACGTCATCTCCTGTTGAACGAGGAGCACCTCTATTCAACAGGGTGGATTGTAGTGCATGGTGATCAGGATGGAAGTCGAAGGTGAACCTGGACTCGGGAGCACCCGCAGGCCATGGTACCTCTTCTTCTGGGAAATCATCGGAGCTGGTGAAGGAAGAGCACCTCTCTTCACCTACTCTTTTGATAGGGACATCTTCTTCTAGCCAGGAGGAGCACCTCACCAGCTAGAGAAGATAAGGGTGGAAATTGGCAGTGAGAACTACCGTAGAGCAGCTCGAGCAAGCCCGAAACTAGTCCACGGCAGAACTAACTAAAAGTTCTGGCGAACGAGAATATATTATTGCTCGAGAGGCAACCGTGACGTTGCGCGGAGAGGGAAGCGAATCGACGCGGCAAGAGTGCGCCTTCGTTACTCCCGACTCGCTGAGCAGACTGTGCACTTGATTGTATATTCTGTATACTTTCCAGGCAAAATCAAATAAACTTGATTCCTCGCGCTAAAATCAATTTTAATTTTCAGCTATCGTTACAGGCTATATGCCATAAAAGCCTAATGAATGACATTGGGCAGTTGGACGTAAATGACGTGTGCCATTGGCCAGTTGAATGTAAGTGATGCTACTTATCGATTTATTACTTGGATCGTGGTAAGTTTTGTTTCTGCAGCTTCCACGTTGTCTTGATTGGCACATGCTTAGTTTTGGTTTGCAGTTTTGTTGAAAAACTGATTCAAAAGTGATTGAAATGAATGTTAAAAATGATTTCTGAGTGAAGTATCCGTTTAGAAATGGCCCGAGTTTGCTCAAATAAAATTTGGTTTCTGATCAGGGGATAGAAGAACTAATTTTTTTTTAAAATGAAAACATTAAAAATAGTATGGAGCTGGCTGGGCTTTGTGTATCTAAAGCATAACTGAATTTTTCTGGTCAACTTCCTCAGGGAAGCACAGTGTGCCTAAACCAGTCGCAGGTGGTCTGAAAAGGTAATAACAAACGGCTAATGTGGAATTGTCCTAAATTGCTCCCAGATTCTAAATTTTCAGGATTTGAAATCCTAGCGGCTTCACTTTTTGATTTTTTTTACGTAAGAGTTCCATATTTACCATGAAAACGCGAAGAAGCTATCTATTCATGAAAATATCGAAATAAGACGTGTCATAATTTACTATAACTGTAAATGTCGATATACACGACTTTGTTAAAGGCAAAATACTCTTTAGCAATAGACACATCACCCCCAAACCCCTAATCCTAAGAATGACAGAATTGTTTATGAAAATAAAAATAAATTTTATCCACGATATACGAAAATGTTATTGATAGTCATCGTTGTAGGATCTTTGACTACCCCCTCCACCCTTATTAACTATAACTCCTCCCCTCTATCTAGCCCTCTATGATGCCACCTACCTTCCCCCCAATTATGACAGAATTGCTTATTTAAATGAAACGAAATTTTATCCACGATAGTTGAAAATGTTATTGAAACTCATCGTTGTAGAATCTTTGACTATTCCCCGCCCTCATTGACCATCTTTCACCTCTATGTAGCCCTCTATGTAGCCACTTTACCCCGCTCCCCAGATATGACAGAATCGTTTATTGAAATAAAACGAAATTTTATCCGCGATAATTGAAAATGTTATTGATTCTCATTGTTGTAGGATTTTTGCACTACCCCTCACCCTCATTAAACATATTTTCCCCTTCCCTTTTGTCCTCTATGTAACAACATAGAGTTGCTTTACACGACTATGTTAAAGGCAAAATACTCTTTAGCAATGAACATTACCCCCCCCCCCCAAACCCCCCACCACCAAGAATGGCAGAATTGCTTATTGAAATGAAACGAAATTTTATCCACGATAATAAAAAATTTTATTGATACTCATCGTTGTAGGATCTTTGACTACCCCCTCCACCCTCATTAGCTACCTTTTCCCTCTATCTAGCCCTCTATAAAGCCACCTACCTTCCCCCCAAGAATGACAGATTTGCTTATTGAATTGAATCGAAATTTTATTTACGATAATTGAAAATGCTATTGATACTCATCGTTGTAGGATCTTTGACGACCCCCCCTCCGTCTTCGTTTACCACCTGTCCCCTCTATGTACCCTCACAATAGTTAAAGCATGCCTTTTTAAAAGTCTTATTGTATAACAAAAAAACAGTCTTAATTTATACTAAGTAATATACAAAGGTGAATTGGTAATTATTTTAAATTTCTCTTGATTTACAGTTATAATACGTAATGATACGTCTTATCCCGATATTTTCTTGAGTTGACAGCCTCTTAGGCGTTGTCATGGTAAATATGAAACTCCCACGTAGAAATATAAACTAGGTGAGAATTATGTCCATTTCATGGACATTTTGCTTCTAAGTAAGCAAAATAATTTGCTTCCTCATAGATATATAAGTTAATTAGAAAGTTTTTAAAAACAAAATTTTTAATGCAAAAAAATGTAAAAATATGAATTATTTTACGAATTCTTGATCAATTATAAAAGTTATACAGGTCAATCGATTCGTTTTGAGATAAGGAATATGATTTCTACCACACATGCACGAAAACCTCGTGTTTTCGTTCGCCTTAAGCGGGGCAGAACTCACAGTTTTTAGGTCAGTGAACGTTAAAGGTAACCTAAAAACTGCGAGTGCTGACCCGCTAACGCGTACAAAACACGAAATTTTCGTACATTTGTGATAGAAAATAGCATATGCACCTCGGGTGGCCGATTTTTTGTCTCGCACAATGTTCTCCGAACTCGTTTCGCACTCGCTACGCTTGTGCCACACTCTTTCTTCGAACATTTGTGCTTGACAAAAAAACACGGACTTCCCTCCCTTGATGCATAATATACTATTTTGTATTTTTTAAGTTGTATTTTTAGCATGAAAAAAATTTTTGTCAAAAAACGATTTTTTTTCGATGCAAAAAGGTGCTCAAAAAAATTTGGTTGGGTATTTTAAAAAATCCCTGTGTCCAAATTTAGATATTCATGAGATTAATAAGTCATCCAAATTTTATTGGAATCCGTTAAAGCGTTCTCGAGATATCTTGTACACAAAAAACGCTATACTCACACAAACACACACACACACACACATACATCTGGAAATTTGCTTAGGAATGAATATTTACGCTTTTTAGATGAAAATAAGTCGATTTAGACTATTTTTGGAAAATCGAAAATCTTAACGATCACAAAACTTCCTCTATGAGGAAGAAAAAAGTGGAGCAGCTAGGATTTCAAATCATGAAAATCATCACACTTTAAATAAAAGATAATAAAATAATTAATAATTGGTACCAGAAACCCATTTCTTCAGGCAGACTTATCAATCACTTTTCAAATCATCCTGTACAACAAAAGATCAACATTGTTTATAATTTAGTTGATAGAGCTATCTTACTATCTGATAAATCTTTTCATAAAAATAATCTAGTGAAAGTAAAACAAATTTTAATGAAGAATGACTATCCTTTGGATTTTATTAATAAACATATAACCAAACGTCTTAAAAATATTAAATTTAAAAACATTAATGCAAATAATTCTAACAATCCACGTGTACTTTTGTATAAACAAATGCCGAAAGTTGGTATACCTTTTAATTATGTTGATTTCACTAGATTATCAAAAATTTTTAAATCTGCCAACATTCAACCAATTCCAATTGTAAAAAAAAATTTTAAAAATATCGTAAAACTGGGCAAAGATACTACAGATAAATGGAATACCACGAATATTGTATACAAAATTGATTGTAAAGATTTCCCTGCGAGCTATATTGGCGAAACAAAACGTACATTAAAAAAACGTACTAATGAACACAAGTCAAATTGCAATAACAATGATCCTATTTTCAGTACACATCAATCTAAGTACAATCATGAATTCGATTGGAATAACTCTCATATTATAGATCGTGATTCAAATTATAAAAAACGTGTTTTGTCTGAAATGTTGCATATTAAAAATCACGGTTTTACTATTAACAAAAAAGAAGATATTTTATACCTGAACAAAATCTATTTTCCATTAATCAATCGATTGAAATTGTGATTGTACTTTTCTTTCTATATCCGTCTCTGTTTTGTTTACCTTTAAGTTCACTGACTCCGAATTTCTACTGCTCTTTAAATTTTTTAAAATATTTTCAACTCAGTCTTGACAAAATGCTCGTAGCATTTGGATTATATTTTAACTGTTCGACAAATTACAATATGTAATAATTTCATTTTAATTTCGGTAAATTTTATTTATTTATTTTTGCTTCCTCATAGAGGAAGCTTTGTGATCGTTAAGATTCTCGATTTTCCAAAAATAGTCTAAATCGACTCATTTTCATCTAAAAAGCGTAAATTTTCATTCCTAAGCAAATGTCCAGATGTATGTGTGTGTGTGTGTGTGTGTGTGTGTGTGTACGTGTGTGTGTATAGCGTTTTTTGTCGCCAGGATATCTCGAGAACGCTTCAACGGATTTCAATAAAATTTGGATGACTTTTTAAGCTCGTGAATATCTAAATTTGGACACAGGGATTTTTGAAAATACCCAATCAAATTTTGTTGAGCACCCTTTTTCATCGAAAAAAATCGTTTTTTGCCAAAATTTTTTTCCAAACTAAAAATACAACTTAATCAATAAAAAAATCATATTCCTTATCTCAAAACGAATCGATTGACCTATATAACTTTTATAATTGATCAAAAATTCGTAAATTAATTGATGTTTTTTCATTTTTTTGCACTTAAAATTCCTTTTTTTAAAGAATCTCTCGAATTAAATTTTATGTTATTAATATATTGCTTTTTCTATAAGAAAGCAAATTTTTTTGCTAACTTTGAAACGAAATATCCACGAAATGGACATAATTTTCACCTAGTAAAATAATGATAATAATAATAATAATAATAATAATACTAATAATATTAACCCTCAACTGCTAGACTATCGGGATTTAACGTAACTGCTAGATTGGGTCTACGGGACCCGAGCGATTTTCAAACGCTGATTGCTCAGAGCCTAATGAACATATCGGGACATATTTTTTTTAAACTTATTGCCAGAACCTGTAGAAAAAGAATATCTAGCTTAAATTAATGTGTCTTTAATATTTTTTTTAAATATTTCAAGAAATGTAAAGATACTTATTTAAAAAGTCGTTTTTTTCAAATAGCTATAGTAACACCAAAAATAGACATAAATAAAATTTTTAAGTAGATTTTTAAAGCTTTAAACATGTACCTTAAGTCTGTTTAAGCCATTTTTTGATTAGCTGAAAAAAACATATTTTTTGGGAGAAATGAAAATCATTAAATTTGGTTCATTAAGTGGAGTCACCTGAGAAATTTCAACCCATCGAAATATATGTTACTTATCGGTTCCAATTTTTTTTCTGGGACTATTTTGGATGTAAAAGAATGCCATATTATCAAAATTAAAAATTTTTTTAATTTTTTCAACAAAAAAAATTTTTTGTTTTTAATCTTGATAATATGTTTCAAATAATTCTATTTTTTTAAATAATTTTTCTTTATTGCTTGCCAATTTATTTATTTATGTGTATGTGTATTTATGTATACGTACATATGTGTGGGTAAATGTGTATGCGTGCATAAAGTTTTTTGTAGAGGATTTTCCATAAAATTTAAATTGGTTATTAAAATCATAAATATCTAAATAAATTTGAACTTAGGGATTTTTGAAATTAACTAATCAAATTGTTTTAGTATCTTTTTAATCAAAATAATTCATGTTTTTTTAATTTTTGTTTTTATTATCTTAAAATATTTAAAATATTATTAAATTATTGCTTCCCCTATGAGGAAGCAAATTGTTTTGCTTCCTTGGAAGCGAAGTGTCCATGAAATGGACAGAATTCACACCTAGTTTAGTGTTTTTTGTTTGTTTTTTCTTTTTATGTTTGTGACAATTCATTATTTTTTGTTAATAAAATTTTAGAACCTGATGATGACGACGAACCATGTCGTCGAAACGTCGTTCTGACTATTAAAAAATAATATTGTTTATGTTATTTATTTGCCTTCCTTCGATCGAATTTACTTTCTCACATAATAAACATTTCGGAAGGGAATCTGTCTTTTAATTATGAACTTCTATCAGTTTAGAAATATTTTGTTCGTTGCTACGGTAACAGATTGACAAATGACAAATGCTAAAGATTTTGAAAATTGAAATTTTTCGGGAAACATATTTTTTTTTTTGTTCGTGAAAAAGGTATTCGGGTATTTAAATTCGGGAAAGTGGCTTCGTGAAACTGGCATTCGGGAAAAAGGTATTCGGGAATTTGGACATTCGGGTAATTGGACTTACGGGACAGGCCTTTTCGGGAAATTGGTTTCGGGAAAATGTGATGTTATCGTTAGAGAATTTGATATATCGATATTTTTCAATATTTTCTTACTTTTTACTGTTAAGCTTTTAGATTAAAGTTTTAAAAAACGTTATTTCCTGACAAATTCCGTAAAATGATAAAAAATTAGTTTAGGAATTGTTAAACGATGTTAATTTTTTATTTACTACAATTTTCAGAGACCTTTAAGAAGGTGTTCATCTTGGGGTTACTTTTTTATGACAGAAAATTTTAAGAATTAGGAAAAACGCTTAAAAAATGTTTATGTTCAAAATAAAATTTTATCTCTGTGGCCATAAGTTACCTTATAAATTGTACTTTTATCCGGTAGAAAACATTTTATTATATTTTATTTGGTTTGGATTCTACAGCAATAAGACGAAAGGGTATCCAACTTAGGGCCCTCTCCCCTATTTCTTGATTTCTAATTTAAAATTCCATAAACCATTGGTGTTGAAAATTTCTTTTTCCCATTTTTGCGATTATTATGCGATTTTCAACAAACAAAAATTATACAGATGTTGAAGTCAATGAAATAATACACAAATTTTCATTTAAGGGGTTACATGGGTTTACTCGGTGGGAAAAAGTCTATTTTCAACAATTTTTTTTATATAAAAAATAAAAAATTTTATTCAAACTTTTTACTGTCTTAAAAATGTATATTTAAACAAGAATTTCTGAAATTTTCAAAAAAAACTATTTATAACTCCGTCATTGTTACGTCATTTCCGGTGACCCCTCGGAAAAAAGGTGCATCCGCGTTGACAGTAGAACTCTTGCCAGAATCATCTGAACTGAAAAAAAGAATTCGTATTTTAGTAAAGACCATAAACTAGAACTTGGACGAAGGAGAAGAAAAAAAAATGAAAATTGGATTTTTGGCAGACCTTTTTACAAAAAATACAAATTTTTCTCCAATTTGCTCAACATTTTTTTCAAATAGTTGCGATTAAACAAAAAAAAATTCTTCGTCCAAGTTCTCGTGAATTGTATCTTGAAGATCTGTGTAAAATTTCATCAAGATCGGTTGAGTAGTTTTCGAGAACTTTTGACAACCGACTTTGAAAACACAGTTTTGAAAAAAAACTCGTAAGTTTTGAGTAATAATAAAACTAGAAAAATAGTATATTAAGCAACAAGGGGTTAAAGGCAGCCATTTGTTTACGCTGATGTTTGTGTACAAGTGATAGTCGAGGGCGAAGCCCGAGACGTAAACGAGTACATAAACATCATTGTAAACAAATTGGACTGACTTCAAACCCGTGTTGCTTACGATACTTTTTTTTCCAAAGGCACAAACTTGGTGCTTTTAAATGTTTGTAGGTTAGGGTTTAAATGCATTCACTTGTTTGACCGAATGAAAATGGCGACCATTTTTGCCCTGTGATGAAAAAAATGCATGGATCAGCTGTTCATTTTTTCCCTAGGGAAAAAATGGAAGCCATTTTCACCCGGTCGAACAAATGAATGCGTTTAGACCCTGCCTACAGGCATCTAAAAGCGCCATTTTTGTGCCTGTGAGATAAAAAAATTTTTGTTAACTTACATTGAATTGTTAATTCCTGGTCCATAAATTCTCGAGATGTTATAGAAATAAATAAGACAATAAAAAAATCGATTTTTTAAAGCTGTGAAACCCATGTAACCCCATAAACTTTTTGTTCTGCGATAATTAGGAAACGCTGGAGAGCGCTTTGATATCAGTTTTTTAATATCTTCTACCCACACAACACCGGAAATTTCCTGAATTTACACTGTATATTGGTCTACAATTCCCGAATATTCGAATCTTATATTCTGGGAAGTTTCGTGGAAGCATTAAAATGTCCACCATGAGGAATATTGGACGCAAAATATTTCTAAAAATATGTTTATAATTTTCAGGGAATTTCCGCATGTAATTACGGTGGTCCTCGAATAATTCCAACCCTGATTTTATTCTACCTCTGATTTTCTTTTTGGGGATGTTAGGGGACCGCTTCAGACATATTTTGCAAGAAAAATTAAAATCAAGGAGTGAGCACTTTTTTTTAAATGCGATTTTTTTATTTTTTTAATAATTTTTTTTTAATTTCGTATTTACTCTCTACTTATTTAATATGTTATTATAATTGTATTTTTAGACGAAATAAACAATAAAGAAAATAAGTAAAGAAAATTAAACAAATGAACTTTTAGAAACATTATATTTATTAATAAAAAATAATTTAAATGGGTCATTCTCTCAAAAAGGACAAATGACACGTTCACGTCACTTTTTCTAAAAAATAATTTTAGTTTATAAAAATTGTGCCGGCCATACGATAGTATTCAACGTCCCTCAACTAAATTACATGAGAAAGAAAAGAACAATTTCAAATTATTGGAAATATTCATGTTTACATGGTGTAAAAGCTCCACTTCGTGACCGTGCACGAAGCGTATTTTATTTAAACAAAAGATATTACTTTTATTCTACAATTTAATTATATACTTTGTCTATCAATATCTACTAACTATTTTGTGTTTTCATTGGTCCTTGAAGAAATACAGTAAAAACTTCGCAATATTATTTCCTAGGATTAATTTAGTTTTGTGCACCACAGTAAACTCCACTGCGTGACCGGTCACAAATATGAGTATTAAATGATGTGACGTGGTATTTTGCACGTCCCAAAAGTCGCGTACGATTTGTCAATTAATCTCGGAACGAGGGTCAAAATACCTGGAAAGAGCACTATTTTATCTTGAGAAAAATTTATTAACTATGTTACTTACTTTCTTTTGTTTTATGAGCAACTTGAAATCGTATTATGGACAAGAGGGTAAAAACCGGCTCAGTATTTTGAATTGAATTTCGCGCCAACCGCCAGAGGGAGACAGCTGTCGGAGCGCCTGGATCAACAGTGGGTGCCTAGTCATTTGAGTGCCACTGTGGTTTTGGAGATTTTTGATTTTTGATTATTTGGCTCCAAAGGTGGACTCTAACTCTGAAAACTGGGAGAGTTGGCTTTGTCTGGATTTTTGGTTATATAGTGCATCTCTTCCCAAGTTGTAAAAGTATTATTCCGGTGTACGGAATGGCAGCTGCCGGGGCTCCTCAACAATTAGTCTCTTCAATGGTTTTTCAACTCGGCTGACGTACGATCACGTGACTGAAGCCAAAATTACGTGATTGGTCGGAGAAATCGAAGTCGAGAAATGCTGACGCCGTTTCCTCACTCTTGTTCCGAAATTTATAACGACAAGTCACGTAATTTTAAGTTCTTTTATTACAAGTCAGTTTAATTAGATTTTATATAAATAATTTGAGAATTTATTTTGAAAGAAATGGCAAAAGCCTTGTCGACCATTCAGCAGGAAGAGGTGAGACTTTTTCCTTGTTCTTCGAGTGTCAGTGGTCATTTTCTTAAATGTAACGATTTTTAGGTTAGAATCCGGGGATTCACTCGACGTTTAATTTAAAAGAATTAAGTGCTCTTTCTCGGGTTTAATAATTAAAAATTCAATAATTTAGAGCTTTGCTTTTGATTTACCATGATCTCATTTGCATAATGTCGTTAAATTTTGAGAAAATTGTCTAATTGTGTGAATTTCCGGAAAACGTGCTCGATCTTTCCGGATTGTAAAAGTTAGTTTATATCGATTCGAAACTCTTAAATTTGTCAAAACTAAACAATGTGGTTACTTTGGTTTGTCCAATAAATTTTTATTTGCTGTACTTGTGGCAATTTATTATACTTAATCTGATATTGTGATGGCATTTCTAACCTCGAACTTACAACCTGATTCCCGGAAGTCCTTCATGTTCTTGAGTGTTAAATAAATAAAAATAAGATTAATAATGATAAAATTTATAAATTAAACTTTGTTTAACTGGCGCCCTTGATTTTTAAAAATCTTAAGTCTCAAAGATTTTGTTGCTTGTGAAATATTGTGAATTAAAAATTCCGGTTTTATTAAATAAGAATAATTGCTTAATTGTGATCAGAGGTTAGGCAATTACTTATTACAATGAAAATAAAATTAGTTAGATAACAATGCACAGGTAAACAATATTTATAGTATTTGTGCAGAAGGGGTAACACCACTCTAGAGCCCTAAAAAAAGGCCTAACTTTGACAATTTATTTTAGGAGTATGGAAAAAATAATCGAATTTCTCTCTTTTAGGTTTTATTAAACAGGTATTTAAGTACATAAAAAAATTTTATATTTACATGCTTGTTACAAAATGGCGGCTACTAAGCCAATCTTTGGAATCACCTTTTTAAAGAGGGCCGCTACGGGCGACCGTGATTCCAGGAACTCGTGATATCTTATACAAAATAAATAACGGGTTCTTAATCTACATAAGATTTGCTAGTAAAGTACGTACGATTTTAGCTTTAAATCAATTTTTCACAAAATGGCGGACTTTTTAAAAAATGTTCAATTTTTGACCCAAAAAATTAGCATTAAATTGTTTATAAAAAAAAAAGTTGCAATGATAACAAAAAAATCGTACGTACTTTACTAGATAATGTTACTGTCAAGCTACAGTTAAAATTGCAGGTGGATATGTGCTATAGTGTACGAGTACTATGGTCGCCCGATTTGAGAAATGCAGTTTCGAGAAAAACGTGTTTAAAGTTTTAAGTGTTGAAAATTTTGTTATACCTTCAGTCAGCGATTCCTGCGCCGTACATTTCACCTTCCATGGACAAAGGGAACTCATCCTCTTTCTTTCTGGATGCCTTCTGCTCAATTCTAGATTTTCTTGCAGCATCTGATTATGTTTTCTAAAAAATAGTTGTTTTCATTTGTTTATTTATTGTTAAAAATGAAAAAAAAAATTTTTCATTTTAAACCAATTTAATTTTTTATGAAACGCAATATTTAAATTAGGAATGACGAAAATTGTTGAAGTAATGATTTAAGAACACATTTTAATAGTCAGTTAATTGTTTAAAAAATGTTTGTATTTGTTATAAACAAATTAGTGAAAAAAAGATATTTTGATGATTTACTTGATATTTATCAATCTAAATCTATCTATTATTCATTATTTATAACTAATTAATAATTAAAATTACAAAAATTATTATAAACAAATTATTTTGTTTATTTATAAACAAATTTTATAAACAATTCTACTTGTCCAATTCCTTATCATGAAATTACTAAAATTTTATACAAAATGTACAATATTATTGCTGCAGATTGTTGAAAAAGCAGAATCTAATTTTTTTCAACATTTACATTTTTTAAACAATCAGTAATTAACAAATGCATAGCTTCATTATTTTTAGTCGTACAGGCTTCGTTCTTTTTGCTTACCTCCTTAAATTTGAACTATTTTTCAAATTAGAAAGAAAATTTAATAATTATAAATAATAAGTATTGTTATTAATAATTTTATAAACAATTTTACTTCTCCAGTTCATTACTTGAAACTGAATGAAATTTTAAATTAAGCAACCCTATGGGAAATTTGCCGATGCTCAAGATCGGCCCAAGCTTGGACTAATATTGGTCTAATACTGGCCAAGCTTGGGCCAAGCTCTTGCCGATTGGCATTTCCCATAGGGAATTGACTAAAGCGTGCTTTATTCGACAGTCTTCAGTAATAATATTGTACATTTCATTTAAAATTTCAGTAACTTTGCTGTAAATAACTGGTCAAATAAAATTGTTCATAAAATTATTAATAACAATACTAATTATTAATAGTTGTCAATTTTTTCCAAAAAGTTTGAAAAGCCATTGGAATTTAAAGAGATAAGCAAAAAGAACGAAGCCTGTAAGACTAAAAATAATGATGCTCTGAATTTGTTAATTAGTGATTGTTTAAACAATGTTAATGTTGAGAAAAATTAAATTATTCTCTTTTCAACTATCTTCACTAATAATATTGTACATTGCATTTAAAATTTCATTAAGTTTGAAGTAAAGAACTGGAAAAGTAAAATTGTTTATAAAATTATTAATAACAATACTTATTATTTATAATTATTAAATTTTCTTTCTAATTTGAAAAATAGTTCAAATTTAAGGAGGTAAGCAAAAAGAACAAAGCCTGTACGACTAAAAATAATGAAGCTATGCATTTGTTAATTACTGATTGTTTAAACAATGTAAATGTTGAAAAAAATTAAATTCTGCTTTTTCAACAATCTGCAGCAATAATATTGTACATTTTGTATATAATTTCAGTAATTTCATGACAAGGAATTGGACAAGTAGAATTGTTTATAAAATTTGTTTATAAATAAACAAAATAATTTGTTTATAATAATTTTTGTAATTTTAATTACTAATTAGTTATAAATAATGAATAATAGATAGATTTAGATTGATAAATATCAAGTAAATCATCAAAATATCTTTTTTTCACTTATTTGTTTAAAACAAATACAAACATTTTTTAAACAATTAACTCACTATTAAAATGTGTTCTTGAATCATTACTTCAACAATTTTCGTCATTCCTAATTTAAATATTGCGTTTCATAAAAAATTAAATTGGTTTAAATTGAAAATTTTTTTTTTTCATTTTTAACAATAAATAAACAAATGAAAACAACTATTTTTCAAAAAACAAAATCAGAGGCGTTATGCAAAATTTTATTACCTTTAAATAAAAAAAAAACTTCTAAATCGGTTTATATTTGTGGGCTCTATGTTAATTTGTCCATGGACGCTTTTTTTGCCGCACTGTGCGGCAGGTAGAGAATGCGCTCATCCCTCGCTTCGAACTCTCCGACACTACAGCGGATTAGAAAGAGAAAACATTATTTTCTCACCATTCTACCAATCGAATTATGTTTTTAGGACCCTAAAGTGTACTTTAAGCAAAAAAAAAAATTTTTCGATTTTTTGAAAATCCTAGAGTGGTGTTACCCCTTAAGGTCACTGCGAATTAGGATGAAAGAAAAGAAAGTAACCCGTATCAGTATGTTTTTCAATTTAATTGTGGTCGACGACACAAAGAAAACTCCACTTTGTGACCGCTGAATAATTTCATTTTTGCTAATGTACTGCTAAATATTGTTAATATTTCTTATGGCAGTTTCTTATCTAACTGAAATGTATGAAATACCATTAATTGAATGTTAGTAAAATTTATTCTTTTAATATTAGAATCGAATAAATCAGTATATTTTGAAACAGACAGAGACTCCACTTCGTGACCGCCAGTACGTATTTTTATAGGTATATTTTAAAATGTTCATAAACATTATAACAAAATATTTGATGGTTTTATTTAGGCCCATGCCTTGACATAGGACTGGTAATATAAGAGTTTTACAAATATTTTTTCACGTAAAATCTTAATTCTGAAATTGTTCATTTTAAGAGAATGACCCAAATAGGTACAAGAGACATTTTCAAAAAAACCTAAATAATTTAAATGTGTTGCGAGTAATATTCACAAACTGCTCTTAATGATTGGTCAGTTTAATCAGGATTATTTCGTGAAACTTTATAGTTATTCCATGTCAATAAAAAGTCGTAATGAACAGCTTCCATGGGTTATTTACTAAAAAACCAAAACCTTTTTGATGTTTAGTGCAAAACTATTTTACATGGAAAAATACTGCATGTACTTTTGGTGAACAATCCATAGAAGCGGTTCATTACAACTTTGCAATGACATGGGATAAATATAATGCTTCACGAAATAATCCTGATTATATTGACAGATATTAAGAGCAGTCTCTGAATATATGTATTTATTTATTTATTTATTTATTTACTCTTGTTTACAACACATGTATATGTGACTACTAGGGAGTTACGCTAATATTAAACAGACAAAGGATTAAACGCAGTTACAATTATTCAGTCATACGAGCAGACAAGACTTTAATAAAAACATTGACAAATTTTTTAATCAAAATTGGTTTCGTTGATGACAGAATATCTAACCATTTATCAATATCAGTTAAGTTAGTACATTCACTGTCTAGAATAAGAATAAATAAGTGCGTACAGGCTGGACATGAAGTTAAGATATGGAGTATAGATTCCTCCTCTAAGTAACACGAGGTGCAAGTTGCATTCAGGTGGAAGGCAAATTTTTTTCGGTCAAAAATAATTCTTGTCACGTGCCGATTGAGAAGTCTTATTTGAGCATAAATTTTCTTATAAAAAATAGGCAAAAGTAGTTTTAAATAATTTTGGGTACCTTCTTGCAGGGAAAGAGACCGAAAAAGTTCAAGATTACTCGATAGTTTCAGGGTCCCAAGGTCAAGATTTTTCAGATAACCTGAAAACTCCCTGCTAATGAGGTCACTGTTCACACAAGCGGAATTAGTCCCTATTCCATGCCAAAGTTCCGAAAGACCGCAGGGTTCAAGAAACTTAGCTTTTAACTGAGTCATCCAATTAAATTTATTTTCTGGGTTCTTTTTTGACAGCTTTATTAGTCTCAATAAACTCCTTCTTGGAACCTAAGAGTTTTCAATTTAAAGAATTTTATTTAACCAAGAAAGAGTGTTTTTGAGAACCAGACTAGCAAGATGTGAAGCCCCCGTCTCAATTCTTACCGCGTAATTTGGAGTGCAGTTGGGGAGATTCAAAACTTTCTTAAAGAAGGAGAGTTGAACACCCTCTATTAAATCCAAAAAATTCAGTCCCAATATTTGACTACCATAAGCTAGAATACTAAGAGCCAGGCTTTCGAACAGTTTAGTACAGGTTACCCAGGATTCTGTTTTAACAGAATAAATTATTCTCAAAACTGAACCCTTAGCGGTATTTGCGGCACTTATAGCTTTTCCTGCAGCCAGTTTAAAAGAACAAGAATTGTGAAAAATAATTCCGAGATAAGTATATTCTTTGACCACCTCAATGCTACTCTCTCCAAATTCAAAACTTTTAAATATTTTTGCTTTTGAATTACCGGATTTCGAAAAAATAACTATTTTTGTTTTTTCTGTACTAACTGACAGTTCATTGATCTCACAGTAATCATAAAGTACCTTCAATTTTTTTTTATGTTCTAAAGGAGAGTCGGCAAGTAAAAAATAGTCATCGGCAAACCCACGCATGTGTACCTCCGTCGATCCATGTACTGATATACCTCTACATTCTCTATCAATAAAGAAACTTTCCATGTCTGATATGTACAACAAGAATTCAATTGGACTTAGAATCTCGCCCTGAAGGACACTTCGCGTAACCTTCACCATTTGAGTTGATCCCTTATGCGTTTTAATACACGGATATGCTTCAGAATAAAAATCTTTCATGATATTAATTAACTTTAAGCTAACTTCTAAAGAATATAATTTATTCCACATAAGTTGATGGTTGATGGATGGGAAGGCCCCCTTAAAATCAATGAAAGCCACGTACACAGCTGCCCTAGGATTGCCTAGATGGACCTGTAAAGTAGCTGTAAAGACAAAAAAATTAACCAGGCAACCCATACCTCTTCTAAAACCTGCCTGAGATTCAGGAATGAGATTTAAAGAGTCTGACCATTCAACAAGTCAGTCATTCATGATTTGAGTGAAAATTTTTGCTATATTATTTTCTAAAGAAATCTCTCTAAAATTTTCCGGATTCGAAGGATCTCCTTTTTTGTGGAGCATAAAGGTGGTCAAATTTCCCCAGCCATTTGGAACTCTTTCCGAAATCAAAATTTTATTGAAAAGGTGGTTCATATATAAGATTCAGTTCTAAGGCAGGTTCTTGAAAAGAGCATAATTGACTCCATCCAAACCAGGGGCTTTTCTATTCTTACATTAAGCCAAGCAATTAATTATGTCTTCATAAGTTATTGGGTCATCGAGCATAGGAATAGAACGCTTTAAAATAACCGCCTCCATAGTCGGATTGGGCTGAGGGAAACGACTTTGCAAAAAACGCTGCTATGTATCAATATCTACATTACATTGATGCGAAGATTTCACCCTAGTGCTCTTTATAATTTTCCAAAATTCAGATGAATCTCTACAACGGCTCACTGTTTCGATTCGAGAAGTCATACGTTTTTTTTTTCTTTAAAAATTTTCGTTAGATTATGCTTTTCTTTGTAATAAATGCTCTTGGAGAAGTTACAAAAATTATTTAATTTACAAACTTTTAATGCAACCGAAACTCTTTTTCTCGACAATCATCAATCAGCGTCAAACCACGCTTTCCGTTTAATACCCCTTTTATTATTATCACGAATCGCAGTAATAATATTAGAATTCATGTCATTGATTTCCAGGTCCACTTTGGCCACCTCCTCTTTCCAAGCCATGGGGAAACACTAAGACACTAAGTCTATTACGCTCGAACCAGTTGGACCCAAAAATGTAAAATTAGCCGGAGAATCACTATAGCAAGGACCATTTAAAAGAGTTAAATCACTAGATTTAAAGTTATTAAAAATTAAAGTTATTAATAATTATTAATAACTTTGAATCTAGTGATTTAATTTGTTTACTCTTAAGATTAGATATTTTGTCTAAAGAGAGTCTTTGAGGAAAACCCGAGTCTATAAACTGAAAAAGATCAGAGTTCAACTGGTTTGAATCTGCTACTCTTCCATTAAAATCACCCCCCAAAATAATAGAAAGATCAGAAAAATTAGTAAAAAAATTATAATAAAATTAAAATTGTCAAAAAATTCATCCATACTATCGTCTGGAGCAAAATAAACTAAACCCAAAATAGAACTATTTCCATTTGAACGTGGTTTAACCTTAATAAAAATTTGATTACAAAACTTAAATATTACCGACATTGAATAAATTTTAGGGTTGAAAATGACGAGAAGTCTTCCCCTTGCTCTGCCATGTTTGTGAATTCTTGTAGCTGGAGCCTGGATGAAGTCAAAAACATTTTAGTCCACAAAAGGGACCCTATCAACCTCATTCTAGGTCTCGCAAATGCACAAAATGTCCTGTAGATTGAAAAAATGATGAATATCCAGTATGTTGCCAATCCCATGAATGTTCCAAAATAAGATTTTTCCGACCTTGGAGTAGTTTAAATTAGTCTTGAATTCTTCGTCCCTCTTTAACTTCTTATGGTTAAAGTCACTTCCGGGAAGTATAACATCTTGAGTTGACAGAGGGTGCAGTAGTTAAAAATTTCCTAAGTGACTCATCCCCCTTGGGAGAGTCCTTATGAGAACGGCTTCTTTTAGCACCGCTCTTCTGAGATCGAAGATCTGACTTCTGAAGAGTGGGAGTGGAAAACTTCTCCTTCTGCATCTCTTCGATCTGTCCTATTTGAGGCTGCGATATTTGGTCCTTCTGCGCACTTTTCGTCGCATCTTCTAACATTTTTATCTTATGGTTTAAAATGGTTTAAATGGTTTAAAATGAAATAATCTTATGGTTGTCGCTCTTACACCTGCTTTTTGCAGTTCTCGTAACTTCAAAACTAGCTGTTGCCGATTTTCTCTTTCTTCTGGTGAACGGTCATTCATTATATATAAATTGTTATCTTTAAAGATTCTCACCTTAAAAACTATTGTTTTTACCCATCTCGCTGCAATAAACTTTAAAGGAATTGGGCAATTTCCTTTAATTTTGCCTAGTCGAAAAACATCTTCAATCGCCAACTCCGGAACATCAACTCCCAATCTTATAAACAATTGAGAAATTGACTGAAAAAGATTGGAATTAATCGTGTCAGAATCTTCCAGTTTAAATGAGATGATATTTTTGTAAGGTTGAGCTTCAGTTAATTGAGACATTTCATTCTCTATAGCTGTCAATCTTCCTTCATTATTTGTCTGCTTTTCCTTCATACTTTCTAGCATATCATTAGTATCTTGGACTTTCTTTATCAGATCGGTGTGCGATGTCGATAATTCCTTAATTGATGTAAACAATTTATTCCATCTATCCTCGTCCTTGTGGTGAAAATAAGAAAAGATACTCCAATATTAAAGATTAAAATCATAGACACAAGAGAAAAAAGCAGGAAAGACTTGGCGAACAAACAAATTACACGGTGAAATAATTGTTTTACGAAAAATAATTAAAATTAGGACAAGACAAGACTTCTATTAAGTAAAACCAAATCGAGTAGATTTAATTTTCATGAGCGTACATAAACACAACCGTACTCGACGACAGCTCGAGCGAAACTCAGTTTGTGAATATAACTCGCAACACATTTAAAGTATTTATTATTATTTACATATTTATTTAAAATATATTAAATTAAAAAGTGATAATTGACCCTTACTCTTTTATAATGCATTATTGGAAGCAAATCAAAATTTTGAAAGTTATACAAATACGTAAAAGTAACAATACTTACACATGACAACAATACATTGAACCATGTGTGTTGATGGCCACCTTTCGAGTTTGAAAAATTAGAAAACTAGATAACTTTAGTACATTGTTAAAATCATTGAAGTACCGGGAGGTTCTTTTAGATTTTAAGGCGTATTTATATAGGTATATAATATTATAACATAATAATTCAAATATTATACAATATATATTATTATTAATATTAGTTAATATTTAATAATTAATATTAATAATATACAATAAAATTATTATTTTATAATATTAATATATTTAATATATATAATACAATAATTTTAACCCGCTTAGCCTTAAAATCTAAAAGAATCCAACGTTACTACCAAGAATTTCAAAATGCAATAATTTATATTAATATATTTCATATAACATTATTTTTAATATTTATATTAATAATAATATTATTATTATATTATATAGAAAATAGACATATATTTTCCTTTTGTTGGCCTATGGCTTTATTCATAATATTAATTAATACGCATGATGCGTTTCGATACAGAATTCTGTATCCTTATCAGATAAACTGTAAATAGATTACATAATTATATTACAGATTGTATAAAAAGTTATTACAGTGTTTTTTTTTAAAATAAAATTTAAATACATAACTGTAAATTAAGAAAATTTTTTTTGAAAGTCAGCTATTAATTGACATAAACTATAAGTTTTAAAATATAAAGATATTACCTTTAATTTTAATTAAACATTATATGTGTACTTCCATATGAAAAGGGCCCACTTTGGCACTATTGGACTTATTATATAACCATATTCTTTATTAAATTTCGAACATTTCGAGAGGTCTTGGATCCTTTTAGATGAAAAATTCACAAAGTTATAAGCATTCAAAGTTAAAAGTATCAAAATCCTAGTTTTGAGAAGAACGAGTTTAAAGTTCAAGATTTCCATTAGCGCCCATGCATTTTTAAAATTAAAAATAAGATTTCATTCTGTTTTTAATTACTATAAAGTTATTGTAAATGCATGATTCGACGAAGGACATTACGTAGTTTGTTTTTCAGCAATAAAAAAAATTTCGAAAATCTGAATCTTCTTTAGAAAAATGCGAATATCTCGATAAATAAAATCGACAACCTGGGCCCTTTTCATATGGACGTACACATATTAATAATAATCATGCTTCGACATCATAGGTTTTTTAACTTTTTTAACTTTTTAAAATTTTTAAAATTCTTAAAATGTACATTTTTGAAGCACATGTTCAATACACGTGTTTTAAACGTTTTAAGGTTAGAATTAAAAGTAAAAGAGACAAAAAGTTTTTTTAATAATAATCCTAACCTAATAGTCACTAGAGTTGATAAAGGTAAAATTATAGCTATACAACAAAAAAATGATTATATAACAAAAGTCAATAATATGCTTAACGATCAAAATGTATATGAAAAAATTAGAAATCCTATTATAAAATTACAAAATAACCTTAATTCATTACTCAATGAATGGGTTTTAAGAAATTTAATTCCAGATTCTGTAGCTAATTTTTAAGAATGTCATAATGGATTACCACCTTTATTTTATGGTTTACCTAAAATACATAAGGATGGTGTACCATTAAGACCAGTTATCTAATTTATAAATTCACCACTTTATAATTTTTCATCTTTTATTAAAAATAATATTAAAAAAGAAGTGTCAAATTCAGAATCAACTTTAAAAGATAGTTAGCAATTTGTAGATAAAGTTAAAAATATTAAAATTTAAGACAATTACACTATAATCTCTCTTGATGCTATATCAATGTTTACAAATATAAATTGTGACTTGGTTTGTGATATAATTATTTCTAATTGGTCAAATTTTAAAAAAAATACTAATTTGCCTTGTTCCAAATTTATTAAAGGATTAAAACTCTGCCTTGATAATGCTTTTTTTAAATTTCAAGATCAAATTTATAGACAAAAATTTGGACTTCCTATGGGTAGCCCTATTTCACCAGTAGTTTCTGAACTAGTAATGCAATTTTATGAAAAACAAATTTTTAATGATATCAAATATTTTATTAAATTTTATTACAAATACGTAGATGACGGTATTTGTTGTTTACCAACTAATAAATTACAAGATTTTTTAAACAGATTTAATTCCAAAGATAATCATTTCAAATTTACAATGGAACTTTCTAAAAATAAAAAAATTAATTATCTTGATGTTTCTTTGGATTTTAATAATGTGTTACGTCAAGTAACATATTTTATAATGTTTTCAAAATGAAATTGTATTATTATAAAAATCAATGTTTAAATAAGTAACGTTTTGGCTATCGACCGAAGTAACCCTCTTGTTTAAAGACACAATCAATCGGGACGCTAATAGGGGAGATATGATGCCCGAGAAACATGCATATTACCCTAAATTAAATGTGCTAAGTGGTTCCTGCCACCCACTGGGAGTTAGGCAAACTCCATCGATTACTTTTCTAAATAAAAGCTCCAGGGACCAGCAGAACAAGTCAGTCTAAGTTCAACCCCGGAACCTGTAAATATAGTCAATCTCTACAAGTAACCTGCCAGTCTAAATTCAACCCCGGCACCTGTTATCATCAACTAGTCTAATTCAAATCCCGAAACTCTGATTGTCAAAATCTTCGTATCAGTCTAAATTCAACCCCAGAACCTATAAATATCGTCAATCTCTACAAGTAACCTGCCAAGTCTAATTCAACCCCAGGAACTGGTTGTCAACTCTTCGTACAAGTATAATTCAAGACCAGAGACTCTGTTCATCAACCATCTCAATTGACTAGTTGTCAATTTTCTACGAATCTTATTTCAACGAATTGTATTCTTCAAAATCTACGCATCTTTTAATCAAATTTGAATACAAGACAATTTCCTGCCAACGTTCGCCCAGTACTGGTTGCCAGTATCCTGACAACATTCAACCAACATCGCTTCTACTACTCAGCTGGACCTCGCCAGGACTCACCCAACATCTTGCCGATCTCTCAGCTGGCTGGTCGCCAATATCCTGCCAGGATTCAGCCAGCATTCAATTAGTCTCTCAGCTGACTGATTGCCAGATTCCACCCAAGGTTCGACTATCATTACCCAACTCTTGTTCCTGAGCTTGGTCTAAGAATCTTCATATTAAATTTAAAAGGTTAGTTCCAAATATTTTTAATCCCTTGTCGCTTTCCCAAACCCTTATCTATTTCCTTTGTAAAAAGATAAAACCTGTTTCAGATTGTCCATACTCTGCGACCAGTTCTCGCCGCTCTCTCAACACCTCAGCTTGTAGGTTTCTAACGTCGATTAGCCTTTGTGTAAACAATAAATTTAGATATTTGTACAACTGTCTCTCGATTCATTTACTCGTACACCTAACCCTCACTGTTCAACCACCGATTGAATTTAAGAAATAATCTTCGTGTGTTCTGTCATTTATGACGTAACATACGTTAATTTGGTGCATCGGCCTGTGTGTACAGTAGAGGTTAAATGGTTGAGAGCATTTTGTGCATTTTTTCTCTTTTCACATTTTTTCAAGGTTTTTAGAGAGCGAAAGAATTTTGGTAAACTTTTATTAGTGTTATTATTCTTATATATGTATTATGTAAAACATTTTGATAATTTAATATGATATGTCGCAATCAAAAGAACAAAATGAAAAAGTAACAAGAAATAAAACTAAAAATAACGAAGAATTGGCTAAAGAGGTTGAAAAAAATAATAAAATTAATCTTGATTCTAAAAGTGGACTTCCGATAAATCCTGATAACTCTATTATCACTCAAAATACCGGGGATTCTTTTGAATTAGACTCAACCATCAAAAATTTTAATTTGAGTGATAGTCTTACTAGTTCCACGATCCTTGAAAAAACCTTAACAAATAATCCATTAGAAAATATTCCTTGTCCAGAATTCTTTGATAAAATATTAATTGAAAAACAATTAGAAATTGAAAAATTTGAAGAAACTTTAGATCGTAAAAATAACCTTGATAAAGAATTCGAATCGTCCCTAAATAAATCTCGTAAGTTATTAAATAAGTTTTTAACTAGTCCTTCTTTAAAAACAATTAAGACGGAAAATCAAACTAAGATAGAAACAAATATGTCTAATGATAATAATAAACCTGGTGGTTCACGAGATCAGGCTGTAAGAGATCCTAATGTGCAAATAGCTTATATCCCTACAATCAGACGATATCATTACGCGATGCAATTGAAGTAGTTCCATTACACAGCCCCACAAAAAAAATAAGTGTCATGTACTTTTGACCATAATACCTTAGCCCTATGTATTTTGACGCGCTGAACACGAATCCGAAGTCCATTTTGCTCCATCACGTCAGGATTTTTTTCTAACCTCAAAAAACATGTCGGATTTTGAGAGGTAGGCGATTTTTTAAAAGAATTTATGGATTTACTTCAAACTTGGTATCTGGGGGTTTTTTGGGTCGCTGATTATGAATCTGAAGTTAGATTTTCAAAATTCAAAATGGCGGATCCAATATGGCGTAAGAATTTTGAAAAAATTTGAAGATTTACTTCAAACTTGGTATCTGGGGGTTTTTTGGGTCGCTGATTACGAATCTGAAGTTAGATTTTCAAAATTCAAAATGGGGAATCCAATATGGCGGACGAATTTTTAAAAAATTTGAAGATTTACTTCAAACTTGGTATCTGGGTGTTTTTTGGGTCGCTGATTACGATTCTGAAGTTAGATTTTCAAAATTCAAAATGTCGGATCCAATATGGCGGACGAATTTTGAAAAAAATCGAAGATTTACTTCAAACTTGGTATCGGGGGGTTTTTTTGGGTCGCTGATTACGAATCCGAAGTTAAATTTTCTAAATTTAAAATGGCGGATCCAATATGGCGGCCGAATTAAAAAACATATTAAGATTTACTTGGCGGCAAGAATATGGCTGATGAATTTTTTTAAAATATTAAAATTTACATAAAATTTGGTATCTAGTGGTTTGTGGGGTGACTGATTGCAAATCTGAAAACAGATTGTCAAAATTCAATATGTCAGTTCTGAAGTATATAATTTTCCTTTATTCCTTTTTATGGTAGCGCACTTTTTTGTTTTCGAAAGATCTGTGTAGCGGTTTTCTCTTTAAGTTCACACTACCTGGTACAACATCCCTTTTCAGCATCCAGCAAAAGTCGGCCATCATATTTACGCCCCACCTTCCTTGATAACGACGTTCCAGTTCTTTAAGGTCTTGATGAAATCGCTCTCCCTGTTCCTCACTGTAGTCTCCTAAATTTTCGGGGAAGTACTTAAGATGTGATTCTAAGAAATGTAGCTTCAAGCTCATCAAGCATCCTTGCTTTCCGAAATTTGTTATCATATTATTTGCCATTTCTTCCCAATTCTCGCTTTTGTTATTCCCCAGAAAATTTTCAACAATTAGTTTAAAACTAATCCATGCATTTTTCTCAGTTTTACTCATGTTTCTGACAAATTTCTCATCTTTTAATAATTTTCGAATTTGTGGGCCATCAAAAACTCCCTCATTTAGTTTGGCATCAGAGACCTCAGGGAATTTTTGTTCTAGGTATTTAAAACATTTTCCATTTTTATCTAAACTCTTAACAAACTGTTTTGCTGCTCCTAGTTTAAGGTGCAATGGTGGAAGCAATACCTTTGAGGGATGAATCAATGGCTTCTTAATGATATTTTTCGATCCTGGTTTAAAAGATTTTCTTTTTGGCCATTCCTTTTTTTTTGTAATGATTCTTTCTATCTCTACAATCCCACAGACACAAAAAACAGGGCGTTTTTGTGAAACCTGCTTGTTGTCCAAGCATAATACTTAAGATCTTAAAATCCCCACAAATTTGCCAGTTATGTTCTTGATATTTTATTTTATCTAAAACTAGTTTTACAGATTCATAGCTTTCTTTAAGTTCTGTAAAATGAGCCATAGGAATCGAACCATAAATATTAGTATTATGAAGTAATACTGCTTTTAAACTTCTTTTAGAAGAGTCTATGAATAACCTCCAATCTTCATCTTTGTATACGCCAGGTTTTAATTGATCCATTAACATATTAATGTCAGAACAATATACCAATGACTGCTTTTTGTCTTCTGTAAAATATTTTCTGAATTCCTTTTCCCTATCGCGATAAAAGGAAGATGTAGTTCCTTTCGATAGCATTTTTTTCTTCTTAAGAACTAATGCAAGATATTCTGCAACATCTTTTGGTAGTTTTAAATCTCTGATGAGATTGCTGAGTTCTTCTTGTGTGAACTTTTCAGGTATTTCTTCTTGCTGTTCACCAGTTGGAATGTAATAGTCATCTTTGTCATCAATACTCATGTCGTCATCTATATCACTAAATACATCTTCTACTTTTGAACAGTCGATTTCAAAATTTTTTGAAGAAGAAGGTGTATCACAAAAAATTTCTGGTTTTGTTACAGTTGTCACATCAGCGTACAATATTTTTCCTTTATTCTTGTTATTATAACCTTCTACATTGGTCATGCAAAAGTAACAATCTTCTTGTTTCAATGGTTTTTCCACAGCATTGGTTTTTTAAATTTAAAGTACTTATCCTCCTTAGTATTATTCCAACGAGTTAACATTATGTGACAGGATAAGCAAATTTTGTGTGGAACCCAATTTTCATTTTGATCGGCTATCTCTAAATCAAAGCAATCTTTGTAAATTTGTCTAATATTGTCATTGATTGGTTTACAATTCTTTGGAACATCGAACTGTTTACATATATAACAAAATGCATCTGCATTGCTATTGCATATGTGTTTTGATCTTAATGCTTTAAAATTAATTTTTGAAGCATTTGAAGTTTTTGTGTTGTTTTGATTTTGAAAAGCCATGATTTATTGAATAACCCGCACGTAAGGGATCCTGGTCCGATCGCAGGCGAGTCCACCGTCCTAGGGGTGAAAACTCTCATACCTCCCCAGGCCTAAGTATGAGAGCTTTCCGACTTTGACGAGGACAATGTCAACTCGTCGTCGGACACACTACGGTATCATCCTCACACCCTAACGCCCACCTGCAAGGCAGCGCGCCTACGCTGCCTTCGTTACTTCGATAAATAGGAAGCGAATCATTCTACACATCCCCTTTCGGGGCAGTTGTCATCGCCTACTACATTTATCGAAGCAGCAGGATTTAAATTGTGCCAAAGCTCAATAAGAACGTTAGACATAGAATGACAATGATATGTCCATCAGGAATAAGATGCAGAATGAAACAATGTACTTTCTTATTTGGCTTCTACACCAAACATATCCAATCTGTTACCAAGGAATATTTTATGATAAAATTGTAATAGAAGTCATATTTGAAAATGTGAGAAACTCGCTTCGAAATCACACTCAGCAACTTAAAAACCTGAAGATACCAAATTTCATAAAAATTTCGAAAATATGACGTCAGATTCGCAATCAGCGACCCAAAAAACCCCCAGATACCAAGTTTGAAGTAAATCCTTAAATTTTTTCAAAATTCGTCCGCCATATTGGATCCGCCATTTTGAATTTTGAAAATCTAACTTCAGATTCGTAATCAGCGACCCAAAAAATCCTTAGATACCAAGTTTGAAGTAAATCCATAAATTTTTTTAAAAAATCGCCTACCTCTCAAAATTCAACATGTTTTTTGAGGTTAGAAAAAAATCCTGACGTGATGGAGCAAAATGGACTTCGGATTCGTGTTCAGCGCGTCAAAATACATAGGGCTAGGGTATTCTGGTCAAAAGTACATGACACTTTTTTTTTTTGTGGGGCTGTGTTATTTGACAGAAAAACAATGTCTCTAGAAAATTTTATTGATGGCTGCACAGAAGCAAGACAAATGCTTCCTCTGGCGGCAGAAGAAAATTTAGTAAAAATGATACGATGTAAACTTATTGGCGAAGCTAGGAAAAGTGTTTTTGGTACGACATTCAATAATGTAGATGAACTTATAAATGCTTTAAAAAGATCGTATTTAGTATCAAAATCGGTTTACCAACTACAGGGTGAGCTAGGAAATACCTTTATGTGGCAAGAAGAAAATGTTTTATCTTACGCGACTAGACTTAAAGAAATTTCAGAAAAAATTTTAGACGCTCATAAAATGGCAAATAATCAAGAAATCAATGAAAATTTTAGTACAGGATTAAATAGAGATTTAATAGATTGTTTCATTAGAGGGTTAAGGCCGGAAATAGAAATTCGCGTACAACGAGCAAATACACTAAGAGAAACGATAACTTCGGCAATAGAAGTAGAAAAAAGATTAAAAGCGAGTCAAGATTTAAGGAGAAATAACATTCCAAATTCAGAGTTGGACATACCACAAAGAAGTAGTAATCTTCATTCACGAAACAATAATGTAAATACTTTACATGAAAATATAGTGAACTGTCAAATTTGTGGCGGAAATGGTCACATTGCCCCAGTTTGTAATAAATTAAATATGAAAAATCAAACAGTTGCAAATCAACAATTTTTACCAAATCAACAACGTAATTTTTTAAATAGTCAAAGTCAGCGGTATAATACAAATCAATTTAAAAGAAGTTTTTAAAATCCAAATTTTAATCGTAATTTTCAGAATCCTAATTTTAATCCAAATTATTCTAAAAATTTTCAAAATCCAAATTTTTCTAGACAAAATACAAATTTTCCTAAACAAAATTTTAAAAATTCAAATTTTTCAAGAAACCAAAATATTCAATATCCAAATCAACAAAGATTCAAAAATAGACAACATTTTCAAAATCAATCAAATTTTCAAAATCAACAAAAATTTCAAAACCAACAAAATTTTCAAAATCAACAAATTTTTAAAATAGTTATAACAGACCAATAAATTCTAAAAATCAAAATCAAAAAGGTAACAATTTTTCTCCTAATACAAATCCTAATTTACAAAGTCAACAAGCGCAAAATTTTTAAGTTAAAGTGATGTGTAATTATCATGGACGTATGAATTATATGGACGGAGCACATCTTTGCGGGGTCGTACCTCTCGTCCGTAAGGGGGGATCCGAGATTAGTTGGCCGAACACACAGGAATACACAGTCAGCCAATCAGCGAGCGGCCAACTAGCTTCCCTCTTCCGATCGACCGAATCTACCTCCTCATCTAAAGTAAGAGCTTGTGCTCCGTCCATATAATTCTTAAGTCCATGGTAATTATTGCAAAGAAGAAGGTCATCTTATAAATGACTGTGCTTTAAGAACTCATAATAACGCTCGAAAATTACAACAGCCGCAATCGGGAAACTCGAGCAACCTTCTCTTAGTAGATGCGACAGAGGAGGTTTTGAACGAAGAAACGCATCTTTGAACGTTAAAAATGAAAATAATATTAAAAAAGACACTTAACCGGAAAATAGCGAACAAATTAATGCTACTATGTCAAGTAGTATCCCATATATTTTGATAAGTGCAGCTGGCTTACAAAACACCGTAACCATGATGATCGATACTGGAGCAGGTCCGAACCTTTTAAAAGAAGGGGTCGTTGGACCTGATGTTTACATTAATACGGAAGAATGCCTGCGACTCACTGGAATCAACGAACATCCTGTTTTCACCCTCGGACAAATAAAGTTAAATATACTCGGTCACCCCACGATTTTTAATCTAATCCCTAATGATGTTCCAATTAGTCATGAAGGAATTTTAGGCACACAATTTTTTAACAACAACAATGTAAAAATAAATTATGCGGAAAAACGAATTGAAATCGATGATAATTTTTATCCATTTTCTACACAAGAATACGTAACAGTACCAGCAAGAACTATTGCATCAATTTTTGTTAACATTAAAAATAAAAATAAAAAAGTTGGTTATATTCCAAAATTACTTATTGGTGAAGGACTTTTCATTGGAAATGCTTTAGTAACAAATGTAAATGGTCGAGCTTATTTAAAAATTGCTAATACTTGTATTGAAGCAATGAATATTCCTATATTAACAGTGGAATTACTTGATTTTATAGAAAATAAAGAAGAAAATGTAGCAACAATTAAAACCAATCATAAATATTCAAATTTAATACAGTCTACTACTAATACTCAGTTTAGATCATCAGAAAATCTTTTACATGGATTTATTAATAATAATAATGAAAAATTAAATAAACTTTGTCAAGTACTTAATATAACAGGTATCAATCGAATAGAAACAGTGAAGAAATTTTTAAGGTTAGATCATTTAAACGAAGAAGAATTAACTCATGTAATAAATATAATAACAAAAAATATCGATCGCTTTCAAATCCCAGGAGAAACTTTAGAAGCTACTAATATTTTAGAACACACTATTCCCACTACCGACGACCAACCAATTTTTACGCGTCAGTACCGTTTTCCACCAATTCATAAAGAAGAAATTAAAAGACAAGTTAATGAACTTTTAGATCAAGGAATAATTAAACCTTTACAATCCCCATATAACACACCAGTTTGGATAGTACCTAAGAAATCAGATTCTCAGGGAAATAAACGTTGGAGAATGGTCTTGGACTTTCGCAAACTAAATGAAAAAACGATTAAAGATAATCATCCTTTGCCTAATATAATTGATTTGTTAGATCAGCTCGGAAACTCAAAATGCTTTTCAGTTTTTGATTTAGCATCAGGTTTCCACCAGATTAAAATGAATAAAGAACATTCACACAAAACAGCTTTTTCTACACCGGACGTTCATTATGAATTTGACCGCATGCCTTTTGGTTTAAAAAATGCGCCAGCATGTTTTCAACGTCTAATGAATGCTTGTCTTACCGGATTAATTAATACAGATTTATTTGTTTATTTAGATGATATTGTAATATATGCAGATACATTAGAGGAACATGAACAAAAATTTAATGCATTAATGGAAAGGTTACGTTTAGCTAACCTCAAATTGCAACCAGACAAGTGCGAATTTTTACGACCCGAAGTTAATTATTTAGGTCATATTATTAATAAACATGGCGTTAGACCTGATCCGACAAAACTAGTAGCCGTAAAACAATTTCCAATTCCCAAAAATCAGAAAAATATCAAACAATTTCTCGGTTTAGCCGGTTATTACAGAAGATTTATTAAAAATTTCTCAAAAATAGCTACACCACTTTCAAATCTTTTAAAAAAAGACGTATTTTTTTCCTGGTCAGACGAACAACATGATGCTTTCGAATACCTCAAATCAAAATTGTGTGAGGAACGTCTTTTAATTAGACCCGATTTTTCTAAATTATTTGTTGTTACGACGGATGCTTCAGGATTTGCAATAGGTGGCATATTGTCACAAGGCCCTATAGGAAAAGATCAACCAATTTCTTACACATCTCGCGTTTTAAATGAAAATAAAAGAAAATACGATACCTACGAAAAGGAAGCTCTGGCAATAATTTACTGTGTTACACAATTTAGACCATACCTATACGGAAGAAAATTCACATTAGTTACCGACCATAAACCATTAGTATGGTTTCAAAATTCCAAAGACCCGTGCCTAAGAGTAACTAGATGGCGTTTAAAGCTTGCGGAATATGAATTTGATGTAGTTTATAAAGCAGGAAAAACCAACGTGAATGCAGATGCATTATCGAGAAACCCTGTAACATTTATACGAAAAGAAGATGACTATGAAACTGAGGAAGAAACATCTGATAATGAAGGTTCTATTGACTTGTATTGCGATGAAGAAATTAATCAGTCTTATGATGAATCTGATACCGATAATGAAATTGAAGATAGTAATATAAAAATAAATTCTGCGAACCCTTCAATGTCAAAAATTCTAACAATCAATAATGGAAATTTCATAAATAATTTACTTCATCAATTTCACATTAAGAAAAATAAAGTTCAATGCTTCTTACAAATTTTTACACTTTTTTCAACTTTATTTCCTTCGTCCGAAGAAAAGAAAGAAATAAATGAAGAAAAATGCTACATAACAACTCGTAATAAGTTCTATAATAAAAATAACATAAAAAATAAAGAAACTTGTGGACAACCAGAAAATCAAGATCATCCTTTAAGAATTAGCAAAAGGAAGCGTGGTGGACCTAAGAAGTACTTAGAAGAAAATCAAGAATTGACTACTAAGGAATCAAGAAAACGAGGAAGACCAAGGAAAACTCTTAAGGAACCCGAAAGAAACGAAATTCAGCAGTGTCAAGAAAACGTGGTAGACCTAAGTAACCTAAATGTAATGAAATCGAAGAAAAAATGAATGAATCTAATAATTATTATTCTGATACCGACTTAGATGATAAATCCGAAGATTCTAATGTATCCGACCTTGAAAATTATTCTGATCTTGAAAATCCTTTTAATCCTGTAATAAATCCAAATCCTGAATATTTAGATGTTAAGAAATCAAGGAATCATCGGAAGAAAAAAGGTAGAGATGAATTAAATGAAATATCAAATTATGAGGAAGTAAGTAAAAGTAATTTAAGCGATGATTTGTCGGAAGAAGAAATTATAAACGAAGAAATAAATGAAGAAAACAACGAAGAAAATAATGAAGAGATTAATGGAGAAAATATTAAAGATAATGAAGAAATAGAAGAAATTAATTTTGAAGGTTTACCGTCCCAATCATGTTCAAAAGAAACCGAAAATAAATCGAAAAATATTGTAGAATGTCGGGATCAACTAACAATGAGGAAAGATAATTATGCGTATTTTGTAACTTGTAATGGAGTACCAGGTGATAATGGATCTAAAGGTTTAGATAAAAATAATAAATTCCCAAAATTTAAAAATTTACTAAAAGGCCAAGCGAAAGAAATAAAAAAGGGTCAACAATATCATATTGCTTTACCAATTGAAGAAGAAGGAAAAAAGAATCTTGAACAAACATTAAATAATATTAAATCAACAATTTCTTCAATGTATGAAATCGCAGAAAAACTTAAACTTAAATCAATTTCTATTGCAAAAACTTTAAGAGTAAATCATATATCATGGAATGAAATCGTATCTATACTAAACTCTACTTTCTGTAAATCAAAAATAAAAATTATTATTTGTAATGGAATCGTTCAATATCCGACAAAAGAACAACGTGTTAAATCAATCGAAGAAGCACACTCGTCAGCTATAGGCGGTCATAAAGGAGTAACAAAGACTTATAACAGAATTAGACAAAAATTTTATGGGAGTAATATGAAGATTGATATACAGAAATATATTCAACTATGCCTTAAATGTCAACTTAAAAAACTCGTTCGCGTAAAAGCAAAAAATCCTATGGTAATAACGGATACCCCAGGTATTGCTTTCGAAAAAATTTCAATGGACATTGTAGGTCCTTTACCTATAACAAGTTTAGGCAATGAATACATTCTGACTATTCAAGATAATTTTACAAAATTTTTTCTTGCTATTGCTTTACCGAATCAACAAGCTAGCATTATTGCAGATGCTTTTACTAAAAAATGTATATGTATTTTGGATCTCCAAAAGGAGTATTAACAGATCAAGGAAGAAATTTTTTGAGTAATTTAATCAAAAGTCTAGCAAAACGATTTAGAATCAGACAATTCAAAACTGCAGCATTTCACCCCCAATCGAACGGATCAATAGAAAGATCACACCATGTACTAGGAGAATATTTGAAGCAATTTATCGAGAAGAATTCAGAATGGGATGACTGGCTAGAATTAGCCATGTTTTCATACAATACCAGTATGCATGAAGGTACAAAATGTACACCACATGAATTAGTTTTCGGAAAATTAGCGCGTCAACTGTCCAGCGATCCTCTTTTGCAACATGAAAAATTAGAAACATATGATGACTATTTAAAGGATCTTGTAACGAAATTACATGAAATAAGGAGTATACAAGATTAAACTTAATTTCAGCAAAAGAAAAATCTAAACACTACCATGATAAGAAAATTAATCCACAGAATTTTAAAGTTGGAGATAATGTATTTCTACTAAGTGGTCCGAAACCACACAAATTTGGAAATCAGTATACAGGCCCGCATCAAGTACTAGAAATTTTTCAAAATGGAAATGTCAAAATTTTAATTAAAAATAAATCAAAAATTGTTCACATCAATAGATTAAAATTATCACACATTAAATAAATAAATGTTAAAAGTAATTCTTATAAAAATTAATATTATAAGGAGTAATTCGGATTTTATTAAATAAATATTATTAAATATTAAAATTATATATATGTATTTAAAATATTAGTAATTGTATATACAGCATATACATATTAACCCCTTTTCCAGAAAATGGAATTCAAATTTGCTGGATTTCTTATCACCCTTTTTCTTATTGCCGAAACAACCTATGCCATTGTGGGATATGATTGTGGAACGCACCAGTCAAATATAACTACAATATCACTTTTGGAGGTAGGCGATTGCGATATTTCAAAAACACAGGTACAATCAAATGAAATTTACATTCAATTATTACAGTTGAGCGAATTTACTAGCACCCATATTATTCAATGTAAAGTTGAGATAGAACGTACAGTTACGTACTGCGGCATGCACTCACATAATTCTAGAGTTCTTAATGGTCATAAAAAATATTTAGAAACAATTTCGAGAGATCAATGTAATACTATGTACTTAACCGGTATACTTAACGTAGGAACAGGCACACCAATAAGAAATTTAAAAGTAAATGGAACATCAAGCCATGAAATATTATATGGAGGTTTATTAAAAAACAATGGTGCCTGCTCAGGGACATCTTATTCAGATGTATATAGTAGTTGGGACAACGTTTTCGTAGAAGCTACTTACACAATCACATTACAAGAATACTATGCAAGAATAAATCTTAATACAGACAAAATATATCTTAATTATTGCACCCAAGATTCCGAAACTCTATATTCATTGACCACTGACGATATAACATTCATTTTGGCTGAAAAATCAAAAAAATTAGTTTGTGCATATACATTAATCCTTACAGAACACCTGAAGTTGTTAATTTTGGAAACGAAACCAGGCCAATCATTTTTACAGAAAAATTCGAATGTACGCGTCGAAAATATGGATATGTTTACCTATATAAATTCTAAATTTATCTACGTGGAACGTCACGTACAAAGAGAAATGAAAGAACTTTATCTTGACATAATAACCCAAAAATGTGTTTTAGAACAAAAAGTATTTAGAAATTCCCTTGCTTTATCTACACAAATGCCAGACGAGTTTGCGTACCATTTAATGAAAGGCCCAGGATTTACTTCAATAATAGCCGGAGAAGTGGTACATATTATTCAATGTATACCAGTTGAAGTAACATATCGAAGAACAGAGGTGTGTTATAATCAACTACCAGTATTAAAAGAAAATCAAACTTATTTTTTAATGCCTCGTACGCATATTTTAGTACGAAAAGCCACCCAAGTAACCTGTAATTCCTTTCTTCCATCAATGTATTATTTTAGTGGAGGTTGGTACAAAATGTCCCCATATGCAGTTCAATCCCTCCCACCATCCAAATTAAAGCCTGAAACCAAACAAACCTGGGAATATACAAATCCTGCCTCCCTCGCGACTAGTGGAATATATTCTCAAACCGACCTTGATAAATTAAGAGATCACATAATGTTTCCTGCAGAAAAGCCGATAATATTAAATAGCTTAGCTCGCGGTATTATGGGAGAATCAATGACAAACCAAGGATTTTCATTATCAAATGTTCTGGATGAAATTACTTTAGATAGAATAGCCGAATCCGCCTGGGGAAGATTCTGGAAAATATTTTCTAATTTTGGAAATTTCAGCGCGGGTTTAATAGGCTTTGTAATAGTAATTAGAGGATTTAAATTAATTGCTGACACAATAATTCACGGATATACCTTACACAGGGTATTCGGCTGGTCCATCAAACTTTTAGGAGCAGCTTGGGATTCTGTAACCAACCTACTTTTGCAAATAGCAGCAACGCCCTCTGAAGAAACTCGAACAGCAAATAGGAATCAAAAAGACACAAAAGAAACAGCGTCAGCTCCAGACGAAGCAACAGCAACTTCAACCGAAAGATCTATCGAAGAAAAACAATTAACTTTGTTAGCAGAACAATCTAAAAATCCAGGTAAAATCAATATTCAAGAAAACCCATCAATATATCCATATCTAGAATTAAAAGAAACTGATACACGAAATAACGTAGTCCATATTGTATAATAATAATAAGCATTCTATAATTTTCAATTAATTATAAAAATGGAAGAAAATTTTCAACACCTTCTTAAAATGTTTTATAAACTTTTCAACTACGAAAAACCGACTACCAAAATCGACATATTGAACGAACCTTCAGGAGAAAGGTTTTTTGTAACAACCGTATCGACTTTAAAATGCACAGTAAAATATTCAGACGAAAACTCAGAAATTTCAAATAATCGAGCACCCGAACTTGCATTACAAATATTATTCGGGGATGTCAGCTTTAATCCAGAAGGAAAATGTGTTCTTAAACAACTTTTGGAAAAATTAGAATCTTTTTGTAAAAATAACGATCTGCCACAACCTATTTATGAAAAACTTTCTTTTGATACAGAAAACAAAGTGGGAATCAGTTGCACAATAGGCAATTTGAAGTATTATGCTCTTGCAAGAAGATATTATTTAGCAAAGGTATATGCTTTAATTAAAGTATCGCATGTATTAAGAAAAATTAATAATCCTTTAGTGTCTCAATTATTGCTTTTGATACCAATTAAGCCTTGTGCACATCCACATAAAACAAACAAATCTAAAAATAAGAAAAAATCAATCTCAATAGCCAATTCTTTAAAATAAAAACTGTTATTCGTATAGAGAAAATTTTTCTAATCGAAAATCTTTAAATCTTTTTCTAGGAAGCGATCAACTATGGATATGACAAAAATTTTAATTTGTTTCTTCATCTTATTAACATAGGGACCAAACAAATGCAAAACAGAAGAGTACAATAAATATTTAATTAATAAACCTTTTTTTGAAACTTCAGGAATTTACTTCGAAAAAATAGCTTCATTTCATTATAAAACAAAGGAAAATTTTGTAATTTCATATTTTGATTTGAACAGTACTCTAAGTATCCAAAACAAATTATCCACAGCATTTGGTAAGGTTTATTCGCTTTGTGTAAATGCTAATCTGAATTTTGATTGCAAATTTAATGAAATTAATGAATTAAATATAAAGTGTAATACTTCTATACGAACATTGCAAGCTTTTTTTCTCAATATTCCGGGAAAACCCCCTTGTTCTTTCACGTCCGACAGTAACAGAAATGTAATAGTCCTAATAGAAACAAATTTTCTAAAAATAAAGGCATCAAAACGCAAAACTCTTATAAAAGATATCAATAACATTTATGCCTATGAAGATACTATATCAAAAACTTTATTTAAAATTGATGAACTTTATAATGAAATTCTTGAAATTTATTCATGGGAAAATATCATTAGGAATATTACACTTCTTGAAAACAATTCTTTTAAACAAATACTAAAAATAGAGAAAGCTTTTGAAGAATATATATATGCTTTAGAATCCATAATATCCCGTTTAACGAGAAATTTTTCTTTGACTTTTGATTACTTTAATAAATTGGCAATTAAATTTAGTTATGAAGATCTAATGAATAACCCTTTTAAAGACATACATTTTCAAGACATAGTTTTATTATCAAAAGTAAACCACTTGCAAATTGGAAGCCATTTTTTCTCTGTAATAAATTTTCCAACAATTTCTAAGGATGTTTACACCTTATATAAAACATATCGTTCTCCACTATTTTCAAATTTTGAAACAAATTACACTGTTTCTATCTACATAAAACCTCTAATGTCTTATATTGCTTTATCATATGACAATAAGTCTTATTTTCAAACAGAAGAACCATTTCTAGATAATTGCCAACAAACACTTTTAAGATCCTATATATGCATAAATTTACCACCTAGAAGAAAAATATTAACAGATGCTAATTGTGAAACAATGTTATTAATAAACTCAAAACCCTCTAAATGTAATTATTATATAAATTTTAATAATTTTCAAAGTTGGACACCTTTAAGAAAGCATTCAGGATGGTTGTATGCTTTAACAACTATAAAAAAAGTAACTTTTCTTTGCCCAGAAACTTTGCCTAAAGTAATTGAAATTATAGGTACAGGAATCCTCCAATTAAAATCAGAATGTCAACTACAATATGAAAATATCCTGTTACCAAATCAAACATTCTATGCTAAAATGGATCCTTCTATTTGTACACCAAAAATCCAAATATCAATGGAAGAAATATCACCACTATTGATAAACAAATCTTTAACTGGAAAACAAAGGCTTAACAAAATTTTTTCAGATTTTCAATATAAGCAAGATATGCAGTTGTTAATATTTGAGTCTCTTGTGATATCAAAAAATTTAAATACTAAAAACATTGAACAAAAAAATAATCATCTCAAAATAATATCATATTTTATAATTATGTCAATTTTAATTATTTTCTTTATTTTAGCTACCATCATCCCTCGTATCTATAAAAATTTTAATTTAATTAAATCTTTGCCTATTCAGCCAACATATGTAGCAAGTACTTACCGCCTTAATCCTCCACAGCATTTGAAACGCGTTGTCAAAAATCCTAACCTTTCAACTCTGTTCGAAGAAGTTGTGTAAAAAAAAAAATATATATAACAATAATAATAATAATTGAAATTAATATTATTATTATAATAATAATAATAATAATAATAATAAATAAATAAATAAAAATAAATAAATAAATAAAATAAAAAAAAAAATTATTATTGATTTGTGCAAACAAGAAAATATATATATAAAATAAATAAATAAATAAAAAAACCCCATTGAATTAAATATAGTACATTAAATTCAAGCATTTCCTAAATATTATTTTACGAATAAAAATTATGCACCTTGTATTCATTCATAAATACATTTCCTTTATGTATATCCTATTTAGATTTAATGAATGTATCTTTAAATTTATGATTATATCAAACAATCGTAATATTTCATAAAATTTATTAAACATAGAAAAAAGGAGCAAATAAAAATCTAGCATTTAACATTATATTTTATTCTATTTTTAAGGAAAACAGTGCAGCAAAATATGTAAATTTTTATTTGTTTGGGAAGGAAATTGACAAAAAGACAAATTTTTTTTTTTTAATAAAAACTATATTTTTTTTATGATATAAACTTTTCAGATAATGAAATATATTCTAATGTATTTAATTAAAAACTTTGATTTAAAAAGTGATTATTAAATATAAAAATATAAATTTAATTGTATTTACAAATTACCTAAAAATTGTTTTTTTTACAATTCATAAAAGTTAAAATCTAATCCATTTCTGTTTTTATAAAAAATCATTATCATCTATATTTAAGAGAGGTAGATCAGCCACTTGTCCAATTATGTAATGGCACTGGAAATAAATAAGTAATAATCATTATTAATTTAATTATATTCAATTTTTATTTTTATTTCCTTATTAAAAATTTCTTACCTCAATTATTTCACGATTTAAGATCCTGAACTGTCTTCCTTCCCAAATAAATGGATTGCTCGCTAAATCACTTCTTAAATGTTGTCGAGCTATTTTTCTAAATCCAGCTAAACTGACAATCATTGAAGTACAAATATCCAAGGGAATTGCGTACAAAGTTCTATCGGGCCCCCGGACTCAACTTTGAGTCACTTGATGGAAAGTACTGACAGAAGAGTATTGCCTCTGCACATCCCCAATCTAAAAAAAAAAATTAATAATACAATTAAAACTTTAAGAAAAATGTTTTAAATCAAAAAGAATAATAAAAAATGAAATTAATATTCCATAATAATAGATAAATAATTATTATAATTAATGAAGACTGTAAATGAAAATATTAAAATTACAGTAATGAATAAAACATAATTGACAGACATTTGAATATTAATTAAATTAATAAAAAAATTTTAAATTGTTCATTAAAATTTTAACAATGCTTTAATTATGTGTATTTCAAACTTCAACCAAATAAGAACTTCAAATAAATTTTTTTTTATTTTCATCATACCAATACTTTAATCAATCTAAAGTTTATGATAATTTTTTTTAACTATTAAAATTTTAAATAAGATTTGTTCGAATAAAATTTGAAATTATTAGTACTTGAATTCAATTAAAATTTGGAAATTTCAAATCCATTCAAATTTCTTTAATCAATTAATACTTAAATTTATTGATTCTAAATCCTTTGGTGATTCAGACTTTTATTAACAAAGAATTATATCAACCATTTTAAGATTTTAATTCGCAAAAATCAAAATATCAATCAATTTAAATTTCTATGCATAAATTATAAGAATCATTAGAATTAACCCTATTTTCAAACTCACAATATAATTACAATAAATTAAAGAAGTTAATAATTTACATCCCTTATAAGTATCACGTGATCTACAAAAAAATGTACGCAACATATTACGTTTTCTACGTAATCTACATAAAAATCTCAGAGTTACGCGTAACTTCAGAAACCTGTGTGAGGGGTTGGCACCTGTACGTATGAATTTCTCGTAATGCATCGGTGCGCCACCCATCAGATTTCCCTAACCTTAAAGTGTCACTCGCGGTCACGAATATCAGATGCTCAGCCACACAGTCGTACTGCTAAAACACAAAACTGTGTGACAGTTCCCAAAAGAAAAATAAAGTATTGTTAATCTGCCAATAATTATCGCAGTTACATGGAAATATATAGTGTCAACTCCACTATCAGTCTTCTTTTTAGAAATAAACTTGATAATTCTTTATTTAATGAATCTGTGGCCAATATTTTGTAAATTTTCTGATTAAAAATTAATCGTATTTTCTTCATAATAAAGTAAGTTTCGGAATTTTAGCTAAAAAAAATTTTTTTTTTCTCCTTCTCAATTGTCAGTGACAATCCTTAAAGTAGTGAAAGGAAGTTTTTAATTCTAAAAGAAAATTATTAAAACAGGAGCAAATTATAAAGAAAGTATTTAAAAGCATTTATATTAATTTTTTCAATTTGATTTCATAAAAATTCCATTTTTATGTATTAGAATCTTGAAATAGGTATTAGTATTAAATTGTACTATTTATACAGATTTTCTCATTAATTAAAATATTATGTTAAGGTGTTTTTATTTTTATTAAAAAGCTATAAAGTACATTTAAATAAGACACATTTATATTTTAATTCACTATTTAAAAATTTGTAATTTAAAAAATCAAAATATAATTCAATTTAAAATAATTAGAAATCATAAAATTAACTAGCAACATTAACGAATAGCGCGACAAACTTTACATTATGTTTAGGTCAATCAAAACAAAAAATTTGAATTTTTTTTTTTTGCAAATTCAAATAATAAAAATTACGATAATGAAAGAAATTATCGGAAAAACGACAAAAATGATTTACAGTAGAAAACAAATTTTGAAAATTAGCTACATATTACACTATTGTAAAACATAGTAAAAAAAAAAAATTAAAACAATATATATTAAATTTAAACAAAATCCTTGAAAAATTATAGACATAACTGCTGTAAATAATTGCAATTCAAACAAATGAGTTAAAAATAAAAAAATAAATAATTAAAATTAAAAAATAGAAAGCAAATGGAAATTGAAGATATCAATTGGAAATTAATTTTTTTTTATTATTATTAAAATTTTAAGAAAATAGTTCTTAACTTGCAAAATACGAGAATTTTTTGAACATATTTATAATTTTTTTTTTCTCTAGCAGTTGAAAATTGAATAAAAACTCAGAATTGTAAAAAATAATAAAAATTAAGGAAATAAATTAAAGAATTAAATTAATTTAAATAACTAAATATTCAAAAAATTTTTTTTAATTAAGACATCAAGAAAATAATTGACAATCAAAAGAAAAATTTTGAAAATTGGCAGGAATAATCGTCAATAGAGCAAAAAAATAAAAAGAGACAAGAAAAATTTTATGAATAATTATAAAATTTAAAGATAATAATTGTACATTGAAAATTGTTGATTCTTACCTGTACTAATTGATCATCGCGAACAATCCATAATTTCCCGTCGACAGCTATGGGATCATTTAGTCCTACACGCTGCCACTCTCGTTTTGCAGCCAAAGATAATTTTGCAAAAGTTAAATAATGTGAAACTACCCAATAATGTGGCGCAATGATTCTTCGCCCGCAATCCAACTCGATATAATTTAAATGTCATAAAACGGGTTTTCCAACATCTGTCCATCTGATAAAACGACCATCATGCTACAAAATAAAAAAGAGAGAAAAAATAATAGAGATAACTTCACATAATTTTAAATAAATAACATTTTTTTTTTTTATTATTTTCACTCACCGGTACTAAAATATTGTCTATTATGCGGCAAAACATCCCTCGCACTCACATAATATTTCTTTCCAAATAGGTTTCTAATTCGACTTCGATTTCACTCCACAGTTGAAACTGATAAACTTCTAAAAAAGACCCCCAGTGTCCTGGTACCAAAATACTCCCATACGTAAAAATCCAAGAAATAAAAAAATTTTTGACTAAATTAACCCACAAATTGATGGGAAGTAGGTTTTCGATCACATCACTAAAATCCAAATCTAAATCCATCATTTTTCTTTTTCTCCAAATTTCCTTGTACTAAATTTTAAAGACACACAACACCCACGGAACTCAAAAACAAGACTGAGGAAAAATGGGCCCTCGAAAAATCCCAACTTCTAAATTTGTTTAAATAAAAGGATATAAACACAAACATGTTTCCTCCAGAAAATCCAAAAAGATAGATGTAAAATCACACCTCCATAGTATAGAATCTCAAGGATTGTATACTAGCCTATTTGCAAATATTAGTCCTATCCCTTTATTTAAATCCTTTTTCCAAACTTCCATATTACCTCATCTTGGAAATCTTATAGATAATATTTCAAGAGAATTTATTTATGGGATCGTTCCAAGACAACGAAATCTTCTCTTTAACCCATTATTTATTAAAAATATGCATGGCAAATAATGCAATATTTTTTATAAAAATTGTGTTATTTTCATTCAACTTTTCATTTAAATAAAATTGTATAACTTACCTTTTTGTCACGTTTGCACCTCATTATGTAGTATTTTGTGACTTTATAAACAAAAGTTGTAATTTTTATAAACGAAAATTGTTACGAAAAATGAATGCCGAATATACGAATATACCGATAGCGGAATTGAATAATTTAAGAAATATTGGTACAATTAATAAATTAATGTTTAAATTGTTTTCTTTTTTTTCAAACATGATGTATGTCACATTTCATGTTTGAAACTAAGGGGTGAGGGACTCCATATATTCATGTCGAATAACTTTTTATTATAAAAATAAAAATAATACAAATTTTTTTTTAGCGTAATATATTTTGCGAGTATATGTATGTGTGTGATTGCCAAAGAAACAAAAATCAAAACAAAAAAGAAATCTTTCTAAATTTAGAATAATTTATATATATAAATATAAATATGTGTTTGCCATATTAAACATACATTACTGTTATGTCCTAAGGCAGGCGTGTTCAGTCTCGGCAAGTGCACACTGACATGGGAAGGCCAACTCTGACACCAAATTTTTTTTCGCGTTTTCCTTCAGTTTATGGAGGAGCCATTGTTGAAGCTATTAGACCCTCACCGTAGGTAGTCCGCAATAAACTCAACTCTTCCCATTTTCCGAAACTTCATAATATGTCTATTTCTATATTATTTAGTTAATATTTATATTTTATTTTGTATGTAAGGTTCATGTTATCATATCTTTTATTTAAATATATTAATTAATACGAATTACATATCCTAATGAAATCAGATTGAGTAAATTAAGTATAATAATAATTTTTATCTGGCTTAAAACTCAGTTGGAGGTAAAGGAGTAAAGGGCCCAAACCCGTCAAGATTTATTGCAGGGAAGTTGACCTACTCCCAACACTGACAGTGTCAGTTTTGTCAGATTTTGTAAGCACACTGAACACCCCTGTCCTAAGGGGACAATTTACAGATACAAAAATCTTTATTATTTAAAATCCTGTTTTATTTACGAAGCAGAAGGCTTCGAACTAAGGGAACAGGAAAGGAAGGTGTTTTGAACAATGTATAGTATAGTTAAGTTAATGTTTTATTTTCAATTGTACAAAGAGAAGAATCCTGACAGCTGAGAGAAACAATCTTGACTCGAGGATTTGGTAATTCACTTGATATGTATATTGTAGTGGATCTTGTAGACGAGAAACAGTGATTTAGAGAGGCAGGTCAGTTCGGGAAGATTACACTGCGTTATCTTACACCAGTACAAGTGGAGGCGCTAAGCAATGTCAGGCTAGAAGGCTGTCAGAGGCTGACTTCCTTGTCCTCGGTGGATGATTTTATCAGGCGATGCGGGTCAAGACCTTAGATAAAATTTGGAGACTCGGAGAGACGTGAATCCGGAGCTCGTAGAAAGAAAGCCGAGGAGTTGATAATTTGTATTTTTCGGAATGAATTGATGCGGACTTCGGTTTCGTCTGACAAACTAACTAACAACTGACTAACTATTGGGTAACTACTGCGTAACAACACTGAGAGACAAAACTAAAACATAGACTGAGCTCGTGGTGGTCCACAGCCACTATTTATGTAAAAATCCCTCAATTTTCACTCCTCAGTATTATACATTACGCAGCTTCCCCTTGTTTCCTCCAAAAATGTACATTGAGTTTTAAGTTCTCCCTTTCTGCTCGAATACAATATTTCTATCCACGGTTGTCATTCTCTTCTTCGCTTGATTACATTAATTTTTTTTCACGATTATCATTCTCTTCTTCGCTTGACTACAATATTTCTATCTACGGTTGTCATTCTCTTCTTCGCTTTTCTACAATATTTCTTTCCACGGTTGTCATTCTCTTCTTCGCTTTTGTACAATTTATAAAATAGTGAATTTACAATATAATTATTATTGATGTTTATAATGAAGAAAGTGTACTAGGTCACGATGACGTCACACCTCCCCCCTTTTAAATTCGGAAAATGGGAATGGAAGTGATAATTTTCCGAATTCAAAGATTGAGTAAGTTTAGAATATTCCGAATTTAATGATCTGAGGGAGTATGTCACTTTAAAGATTGTGTGACGACATATTAACAATCTTTAGAGAATTTTACAAAATACTGGAAACAATAATATTTATTCGAAGACAGTAATGTTAATAACATTCAAGCTTAAATATTGTAGCTTGAAGTAAGAGAGAGAAAAGAAAAAGAAAAAAAAATAAATAAATAAATAAATAAATAAATTGGCATGTGTAATATTTTGTTGGAATTGTTTTCGAGGCAATTGAATCTTAATCTTTTACATAAAAACTAGAGATAGTATTTAATTTAATCATTTATTTTATCAACATGAAGAGAGTAAAAATTGTCGCAGTTAAAAAAAACGCGTACATTAAGATAACACGAGTATGTTCGCTTGCGTACGTTTGGACGCTCCTTCCCCCTTTATGAGAAGAATACGAAAGAGGAGCTTGAATATTCGATAAGCGATAAATTTACGGAGTATTTCGTATATTTATAATATAAGTGAGATGACATGATAATTTATTACTTAGCGTCAATTTTTTTTTAGAATTTGATAACATTGTGTTGAATATCGTTTACTAATTAGAGAAAGAGGAAGATAGATATAAAGAATTTTAATATTTTTTGATTCTAACTATTTATGACAATATTATCATTATTATGAGTAGATCGGTCCAAATAATAATTTTCCCAAAAATTTCTTTTGAGAATTTCGAAATGTTTTTCGATTCTAATATTTTCGAAAAAAGTACCATCAGAGTAGTGTGCTCAAATATTAATTATGGAATGCTTGTTTAATTAAATGTTTTGCATAAAAATCTAAAGCCATTGTCAGAACAATATAACAAGGCTTAAAAAAAAAAAGGAATTATTAATATATTCGACGTACATTGGTCGAGGTGGCACATTAATAAAATTTTGTAAAGAAATTAGTTAATTTGTTCGATATTTGTTAATATAGTGAATATAATCATTATAACTAGATTTTATAAGGCGTAGTATACATTTTACTAGATTATATTAGGTAAAAGTATTTGTCGTATACATTTAGTCCTGAAGTAGTATACAAATTTTACTGTTTATAATACTGCTTTGTAATGAAAGTTTCAATGAAAGATACTATCTAAATAAGATTACAATAATATACCTCTCCCGGAGATATAATTTTGATATAATAAACATGAAATTGCTATAAGTTTTGAACACTACAATACTGCAAGCGATGCAGTTTAAATGAACAAACGTCTAAAATAGCGATCAATAACAATTAATTCTGATAAAATAGTTAGATAAAAATGTCAAAGTGTTTGATATTTTGTATTTGAAATTATTTCAAAGAGTTTAGGATGTTCTTTTTTTTTTAAGTTTTAACATAGCTTATGTATGCCTCCAAATAAAAAAAAAAAAAAACATTCATTTTGCAAATGACGGGAAAGACATAGATCTTTTATTGAAGAATAATGCAAAAAGAAATCGAGTAATGATTTTCTCGATTACCTGTGAATAATTACAGTTATTCGTACATTGGATATCATTTAGAACAGGCTGAACTGTATGAGCAATTTGGTAAAAAAATATAACCAAAAATTAAAAAGCATTCAAGTCAAGATCATAAACGCACGTTTAAACGACTTATTAATAGATTTACAGAAATATTGACGCTTATTACTTTGAATCGTTCTGAAAGCTCACTTAAATTAAATAAGTTAGAACAATTCTTGAAAGACAATATAAGTGTTTTAACTGATCATAGAGCACGCAACTGTCTAGATATTATTTCGATAGCTCCGTGTTCTGGAGAGGATGGATTTGTGTTGGACCAAGCACAAAAATTGGCGAATGAAAATCTGTTGACTTTCATTTAAGTCGTAAAAAGGTTTTAGAACATGAAAAACCATTACTTTACTGTTCTTAAAAGGATTACATTTTCGTTTTTCGAGACTATTAGTACTCTTTGTACAACATTCCCTTGGTTACGAAAGGTGGCCACATTGTTAAAAGGAACTTAAAAACGGAAGTACCTATTTATTTTTACTTCTTGCACCAAAAGATTATGATAGAGATTTATTACACTCACACAGAGATAATAATAGGAGTAAATTATTGACATTAATATATGTACTAGATTAGGATAATTGTGTTAAAGTGCCTGTATACACATAAAAGGACACAAGGTTTGTGTTTGATTAATAAATTTTGTGATTTTAGCACACATATTTCAACTAACATTGTTTATGATTTCATAGGTTTTCTTAGTAGAAGGTAAATATTATGATTATATAATTCAATATTTTGCATATATGACTGCAATAATTTTATAATTAAATGAATTTATGGTTATATATAGGTTATTATTTTTCAATGAAGATATAAATTTATAAGTTCATATTACTTTGACTAGTTGTGACTCGTCGCATTTAGTCCTATATGAATAATTATTATTGAAAATTAATTAAGTAATGATACGCAGGAGCTTTATAATATAATATTGATTGTTGTTTATTATTGTTGCTGAATTCTAGCGTAAAGATATCTAGAAGCACATATAGAAGTATAAATTATTACATGTTACATAAGGTGGATATAGAGTTAGTTAATCTGGATTACTTTTTATTGTTCCCGAGTTTATTTATTGATAATAGAGCGAATGCTATTTAATTCAAATATATTTAAAATGCTTTATTATGCGTCTCTATTTTTACGCTCTAGAATGCGGTCCCAATCCATGTAGTCCTTATTTCTTTTTTTTCCGTTACATCTAGAGGCTGTGTGAAACCTTGAGTAGCACCTTTGACATGAGTTTAACCATTTAAACAATTTTGTTTTTTCAAGATTTTCGTTTTGAATTAATTCACTTTCGGTATAAGACTCAATAAATTCATATCTTCTTAGAATCCTATCAAACATCTTTTGGGCTAATTCTTTTTTGGTCTCTATAATTCTATCTTTATTTCGTACGACTATTTTCAGATAGTCTGTCTCGATTGTAATGGAGCAAGACGCGATTTCCGTCATTCCCATCGGATTTGGTATTATGTAATGTGGTTTTGAAAAGCCGTATTGAATACTCAGATTCTCTAATTTTGTGATTGGACAGTTGATATTTGTGTCCATCTAAAAAAAAAAAAGAAAATATTTGTTTTTGTCAATAACTATATTTAATTATATAGTTACTTGTGTAACGATGTTCAATCTTAATTTGGAGAGTAATTTGCAAAAAGAATTCTAGAGAAAAGAAGCGATAAGATTGAAATTCGTTTCTAAGAAGTAATAATAAAAGTGGGGTGTTTAGGGCAGAATTACCAAGAAGTTATATTTCAGCTACTTGACCTATGGGTCATATGAAAACAATTTAAAGATTTGGCGCAAAAATGGACCATAAATTTTCTTATTTTAGATAATAAAATATATTTATTTTATCTCCCACTATTTTGTTCTCTCAGCTTCCTGTATTTAAAGAATTAGATTTTGATTTTTGACTTAGTTGTTTCTAAATAGTCGCAGAGATTTTAACATGAGCAATTTACAAGAATTTGATAATATTTTTGCGGGAGTAAGTGATGAAGCGTTTCGTCAGATAATGCGTGGGGTAGAAAGTGAGAATGTACCTGCTTTTGATTTTAATGTAATTGTTCTGGATAATGGTCAAAATTCTGAGAACTTGGTGAAAGAAACTGAACATGAGGTATTGAACTTTGATAATGTTGCTATCGGAACGCAGTTTATGGGTGCTTCTGGAGTCGTACAAGAGAGTAATGTTATTTCTGACGAAAATGCGATGGTGGGAAAAACAGATGAAAAGTTGTCTCAAAATATTATAATGGATTCTAAGCGGCGTATATCTACTGAAGATTTTAATGAGGGTTCTGATTCTTCTATGGCAATTATAAAAAAAATGGCTTTAGAAGTTCCCGCTGTTGACTATTATCAGTGTGGCGCATCGACTTCGAGTAGTTCTGTCAGTTATCAAGAATTATTTCCTTTGGAAAAACCGGATGTTTTGAGATATGGAATGACTCATAATCTGAAGAAAAATTTAAAGACTTTAGAAACTCAAGAGAAAATTGTTTTTGATAATATAATTTTAAGCAAAGTTAAATTGGAATATGTTTTTCCTTTATCAAGAGGTGACAGGGTTGGAAAGCCTATAAGTAACTATCGAATTTGGAGGGAACGCAAATGTGGAAAAACAATTTTTTGTTATTTTGGTGGAAAAAAGGTATATCTGCCGAAGTGGTGGAGTTGTTTTCAAAGGAGAATTCAACAGTCGATATATAGTCAGTTGAAAGAACAGGTGGATTTTCAAGGACTGTCTGGAGTGTTACTATTGGATAACCTTTTTTGCATTATTGATGGAGATTCATTGAAACAGGTAATTTAAATCATTTACTTTATGTTTTAATGTTAATTTGGGTAGTTTAAAAAAAATTTTTTTTTTGTTTACTTTTCAATAAAGGTATCTCAAATTTTAATTATTTGTTCAATTTTAATTCTTTTTATTATTATTATTATTATTATAATTTTTAATGTTTTATTATTTTTCAATTAAATTTCTAAATTTTAAGTTATTATCTCAAATTTAGATTATTGTAACCAGTTTTCTATGTTTTAAACAATTTTTCAATTACTTTCCTTAATTTGGCATTATTTATTTATTTATTTATTTATTATTTTCAATTATTTATCCGAAATTTCAATTTTATTCACCAATTTTCGTTATTTTTTCAAAAAATTTTTTTTTTTTATTATTATTATTATTATTATTATTATTATTTTTTTTTTTTTTAGTAATTTTGTAATTATTATCATTATTACTTTTTTATTTATTTATTTTTTTTATTTATTTATTTATTGTTTTTGATTTTTCATATTCAAATCTTTTTTATCATATATTTCAATCTTGAATTATTTTTATCATATTTAAATTGATTAATTTAATTTTCCATCAATATGATCATTTGTTAAAATTATTATCGGAGTTTTAATGTTGGAATTTAATTGTGTTTTAGATTAGTTATACGGATGTTGTACATGTGGGGAGATATAGATACAAGAAAGAATCACCTAAAATCAAACTTGATGACGCGGAGTTTTTCTTACCAATGAAATACCTTGGTATCCCGGAAGCTTGTCTGATGGAGATAAAAACGAGTTTAGTCGATGCTCTACAAAGGTCCGATTCCAATTTTATCAGCAAGGGAGTGAATTTTAGAATTGAAGGGTTTTCCATAACTGAGGTGGTCGCACAAGTTTAAAAATAATGATGTAATTATTATGTATTATTATAAAACAGGTGTATTTGAGAATATTAAAATTTGAAAATAAAATAAATAAAAGGATTTTGTATAGATTTGTTATTAAAGTTGAGGATTTGAGAGAACAAAATTTTAAAAATATGACAAAAAGTTTTTTTTTCTCTTTTTTTTTTTTTTTTTTTTTTTTTTTTAACTTTTGGTATTCATGTGGAAGAGAAAGAGAGAAAGAAAGTTTGAGTTTGAGATTTTCGGATCAATGGAATAAATTGGGATTCAATGTTGAGATGAAATTATTAATAATGGTTTGCATGCTATTTCAATATTTCTTTTTATTTTTCATGCTGTTAATGATTTTGGATAATGGATATTTCTAATTAAACTATTTCCATTTAATCGAAAATTTGGTACGAAAATATTGTTATTGTTTTCATGCTTCTTCTATTATAGTGTCCAATCTGTTCATAGGATTGGTTGTTATAAAGGGAGTTGCATGATATGAGTATGGTATATCGTAAGTATGCTGTGTAGTGGAAGAAGCTATATGTCTGTGCCAATAATCTAAATCTTGTATTTTGTTGTTTGAGATTTTATAAGAAATTATTATTAGTATTATAATTATTAAAGCAATGATTGAAGAAATTATTATAAATATTGACTTGTATGTGGTATAATGTAATTCGCTTTGATTTTCTTTGTAGATAAGAGCTTTAGTTGTTTGAATAAAATTTTCTAGTTGTGTGATTGAAATTTGCTTTTCTTTAGAAATATATTGTTGACACAAAGTTAGAATTTTCTTTACGGAGTATGAATCTTTTTCAACAAATTCGACAAGAAATGTACTAATTGGTTGTAACAGCGGTGCGTATAATGAGAGATCTTTAAGGTTGGATACAAAGTTGCTCGAAAGGAATGGTAAAGAAATTTGTTGATTTAGGATGCAGTTGGATTTTAATTGCAATTTTCCATTTCCTATGATGATAAATGAAGATTCTGAACTGACGGAGCAAGCCATTTGTATTAATTGTTTTGGTTATGATATGTATAACCATGAATTATTTTGGTGTAAAGGTATCCACTGGGGGTTGGATTCTAAGCTGATTTTATAATTGCAATTTTTTGGTAGTCCCTTAAAAAATATTGAGCTTTCGCAAATTGGGTTTGATGTTGATGATTTTATTTCCAAGGGAGGTTTGCAAGTAAGTTCTGGTAGTTGTGTTATACATGATTTAAACCATTCTGTATTGTAGGAAAAATAGGTGGTGTTATCTGATGAAAATGCTATGTGCTCATGTTTGGGGTTAATGTCGATTATGGTTTTAAAATTTTGTTCCATTTTTTAGTACCTGTGATGGAATGCACTTTGAATAAATAATATTTATCGATAGATAATAGTGGAATATTTGATATAAAAACCATATATTGTTTAATATGATGTACCGAGATATCTAAAGGTTTAAAAAAAATTGGAAATGGTGCATTGTTAGGCAGATATGCTTTATGATTTGAATTTAGTATATCTTGATATGCGAAATTATATTTTTTTGATATTAGGGGTGGATACCAAATATTATTAGATGCAAGAATAAAGGCTTGATAAAGATTTTCCAAGGTGAACAAGTACTTATCTAAAAACGCAAGGATGGTGAGTAATTGATTTTCTAAGGATCCTTGTTGTATGGTTGTTTCGTTTAATCTCTCAAAATCATCTAATATATCATTAAATGTTGAAGGAAAAAGGTGAGAGGAAAATATATCCCATCGGGATTTGCGATAACCATTTCGTTCCAGATTAACAATTATTTTTTGTGTCTCTGTTAAAGTGTTACTTGTTTCGAGTGAAACGTGATTCGATGCTTTTACTACATTATTTACAAAAGTTTGAATTTGTTGGTTAATTGTATTTATTTTGACATTTCTGATGTTAAATTCCAATTGAAAACAATCCGTGGAGTTTTGCATAGTTTCACATTGCGTTTCTAGTTCTAGAATTTTTTTATAAAGTTTATCTTCGATTTCTAATATTTCAACTAAGTTTACATATGCTAAAATTTTCCATTTTGAAATTATTAACCTGGACGTGCCTAAATGTTCGAAATATAGTGCGGGGTTTTGTGAGTAAGGGGAATTGGAAAAAGGTGGATTAATTTCTGATAGGGCTGAGAGACTAGTTAAGGAAATCAGAAATATTTTAAAAAGAGAATTTACATCCATTTTAATTCCTTTTGAGGTTTACCTGGAACAGAGAGAAAATATTATTAGTTGTGTACAATATACTTGAAAAATAAGGTGTCAGAATATCATTTTTTATGATCGGTTTTGTTGCTTATGAATTTCATGCATGATTTTGATTTTCTTAATTTTTTAGGTATTATTTTACAAGCATTTTTTTGAAAATTTGGTTGGAAAAAAGGGATTTTGATATGTAATTTTTTGTTTTGATTTTGGGGAGTAGATTGAGAAGGAAGATCTGGGTTGAAAGTTTCTATCGTGTCTTGTGCTTGTGTATGTGAAAAATTAGTCAAGGATAATGGGTAGTTGTTTGGTAGGGATGCTGTACTTAGTGTTGGTGTATTGTGTGTTTCAGCGTAGCATAAGAAGTTTTGTTGATTCTGATAGTAAGAAAAGGGGTTAGGTATTAAAGGAAAAATGGAATGGATTGTTGTTATCATATTGGTGATTGCTTCAGAATAGGCGTTCAAAGGATTATACGAGGTTATAGTTTTTTTACATTCGTTAATTTTTATGATGACAATAAAAATGGATTTTTTGTCATTTAATTGGATTTGAAGAAAATTAAAGGTAGGATTTGGAAGTTTATGCTCGTAACATAATTTTTTTAATTCAATAAGTTTAAAACAAATGTCAGCAGATTCTAGTGTTTTAAAATTTTCTTTTTGTAAAATTTCAAAGAGAGTTTTAGCAGCATTTTGCTCCAATTTAGTTGGATTTATTCCGGTTGTAATTAAGGTTTTATCCATAAATTTCAGAACACAAGTATATGCCAAGTTATCCTTATTCCGATTTTTCGTGATTTCAAAATGAGGTAAAGGATAGGAGTTTTTAATTAAAAGGTTGTGTAGGCGTGTTATATGACAGATTTCAAATTTTGTTAGATTTTTATACGTGAACGACATAGTTATTTTCGATGTTAGGATTTGGATAAATTTGACGTAGTTCAGGATTTTCCCAGTTACCTTGTTTTTCTGGTTCAAGATTTTTAATTTCTGGTGAAAGCGGTGCAGACTCTACTTTCCTACGTTCTATTTCATGCGTTGAGGATTCTTCTGGATTTGGTGCGTTTCTACCTAAGTGCAATAATAAATTTGTAACAGAATCCCAAAAAGCGCCTAATAACTTAAAAGACCAACCAAATACACTATGCAATGCATATCCATGAATAAAAGTGTCGGCTATCATTTTAATACAACGAATAATGATAATCACACCGATCAAACCAGCGCTAGCAGTACCAAAACTTGTGAAAATGGACCAAAATTTTCCCCAGGCTGAGGATGCAATTTTGTTTAAAGTTTGTTCATCCATAAAATTCATAATAGATAATTTTTGGTTTGCAATATTGTGTCCAGAAAATCCCCTAGCTAAGGTATTTAATATCATGGGTTTTTCCGCGGGGAACATTACATGTTCGCGTAGTTTTTCTAAATCTGATTGTGAATAATAATAATATATGTGTTCGTGGGCTAAGAAAAAGGCTCTCATTACCTTTGAATACTGGTAACTGTTGGTAGCACTGGTCTACTTTCCTATAAGCTACTTCTACTTGTACACATTTGACTATATGTACTACTTCGCCTGCTACTACCGACATGTAACCAGGCCCTTTCATTAAGTGAAGTGCAAATTCATCAGGTCCTTGGGTTGCAAGGATCAGCGAATTTCGGAATATTTCTTGTTCTAATTTGCAACGCTGATACATTATATTTTGATATAAGGTGTTTATTTGGGTTCGAATATGTCTTTCGACATAAATAAATTTTGAGTTTATATATAACATCATATCCAAAGCTTCGATTTTTAGTTCTTTTCCTTCTAAGAATGGTCGTCCTTTAACAGTTTCAAAAATAAAAAGTTTAGGATGTTCAGTACGGTACAAAACATATTGACAGATTGCAAATTGACCTTTTTGGCTTAATACAAAGGTAATTTCTTTTGTTTCTAAGGAAAATAAGGTTTCATCTGTTTCTTCATCTTTTATTTTATTAGCAAAACCTTCATAAAGTAATGAGTATTTATTAAATTGACAAATATCTTTAGGTAAAGGGTGCCAAAATGAAAAACCGTTATCATTATCAAAACAGGATGTGTCAGACAAAGGACATGATATTCCTGAACTTAAACGTACCCTATCTGTTTCTAAATCAGCTATTGCATATTGTTCTGCTAATGTTATTTTTATGGTTCCTTGAACAACAACGCCTTTCCAACTACCTAAAGGGTCAATATAACTTACACCAGTACATGCTCCATTTCCTTGAATATCTCCGGCGAATGTTGCGCTTTTGGTAAGGGTTTGATTCATTTTTAATTCATGCGCTATTACCTGTTCATTGTGTTTGTAGGTCCTGGCATTATGTATTTCTCTGCAGGATTCATGCGAGATTTCATGCAAATATTCTGCTACTACATTTTCTACTACAGACGAATGAGAATGCATTCCACAATGATAAATAGTGCGTTTAATTTCTATTTTACATTGGATTACCTTTATTTTAGTAATTCCAGTAAATTGCATCAATTGTATATATGTTTCCGTCGTATTGGGCTTACCCTTTGGTGCCTCACAATTTCCCACATCGATTAACGATAGTGTAGTTATGTTCAACCGGCTAGAAGCGCAGTCAAATCCAAGTATACCGTAAGCAGGTGTCATGAAGAACAAAATCCCACTTACGATAAAAAAAAATAAGTTGTGTTATTCCCATCTTCTGAAATGTGAGGGGTTGTTTATTTAAATTTTTGCACTTAATAATCAATATAATATTAAATAAATTATATTTAATTGATAATGTCTGCGTCTCTGGCTTCTCGGTAGCCAATAATACCAGTATCTAAACCGATCATATTAGAATAGTTTTGGTTGATTATATTAAAGGGTACTTCTTTTCCGTTTAATGTCAGAAGAATCCATCCTATTGATTCTATTAAACAACCGAATATAGAATGACAGTCTGGAATTGCAATGTAGTTACAATCTTGGGTAAGGACCGATTCAGAAACATAGCTATGCTCAATATCTATATTAACGTCGAATAGTTCTTCTTCATAAATTAAATATTGTGATTTTACTATTTCTTCTAATGGCATTGCGGAATGGTGAGCAAAGTCGTACATACTTACAACCATTTTGATTTGTTTCTCAAGTCAAATAAGTTTAATATTGTAGATTTTGCCCCCCTGAAACAAAAAGGTAATTTTCCCAATTGATATCTTCGTTAATGTTTTAATCTTGATTAGAATGTTGAATATGCGACAGTCTAAGTCTATTAATGTGAACGATTTTGGGTCCTTTGCTTAATTTTATTTTAATGTTTCCCTTGCCTAAAATTTCCAAAACTTCGTGTGGACCAGTGTATTGATCGCCTAATTTACTAGGTTTAGGTCCTTGTAAAAGAAATACACTATCGCCAATTTTAAAATTTTGCGGGTTGATTTTTCTATCATAATATATTTTTGATTTTTCTTTAGCCTCAATTGAATTTTCGCGAGCTAGAGATTGTATTTCGTGTAATTTAGTTACCAAATTTACCAAATAATCATCATAAGTTTTTAATTTTTCTTCGGGAAGTAAAGGTAGGCACGAAGGTAGTCTGGCTAATCGACCAAAAACTAATTCATATGGAGTGCATTTAGTTCCTTCATGAACGCTAGTATTATATGAAAAGGTTGCCAATTCTAACCAATCGTCCCACTGAGAATGTTTACTAACAAATTGTTTTAAGTATTCTGCCAATACATGGTGCGATCTTTCTAATGATCCATTTGATTGTGGATGGAAAGCAGTGGTTTTAAATTGTCTAATGCGAAATCTTTTTGCTACTCGTTTTAAAAGGTTGCTCAAAAAGTCACGGCCTTGGTCTGTTAAAACAGCCTTTGGTGCTCCATAAATACAAATAAACTTTTTAATAAAGGCATCAGCGATAGTACTAGCTTGATGATTTGGCAAAGGTATTGCTAGGGAATATTTAGTCAAATTATCTTGAATCGTAAGAATGTATTCGTTTCCATTTTTAGTAACAGGCTTTAAAGGACCTACTATATCTAAACATATTTTTTCAAAAGCAATTCCAGGTGTGTCAGTGATAACCATTGGATTTTTGGTTTTTACGCGAACAAGTTTCTTTAATTGGCATTGTAAACAAGTCTGTATATATTTTTGAATGTCCAGTTTCATATTTTCCCAAAAATATTTTTGTCTGATGCGGTTGTAAGTTTTGCTTACCCCTTTGTGACCGCCTAATGCTGAGGAGTGGGCTTCTTCAATTAAAATTTTTCTTTGTTCATTTGTTGCATATTGAGTATAACCATTACAAATTATTATTATAGTGCTGCAATTTTGAAAAATTTCTCGAAACATTAAAATAATTTCATTCCAATTTATATGATTTATAATCATAGTTCTAGCAATGCTTACAGACCGAAGTTTTAGTTTTTCAACTAATGTTTTAAAAGATTGTATGGAAGATTTTATATTTTTATGCATTTCGGTTAGGCTAGCGCTAGATTCTGAGATAATTGGTAACGCAATATGATAAAAGTTTCCTTTCTTAAACTCTTTAGCTTCACCTATTTCGAGATTTTTAAACTTAGGTAATTCATTTTGCTTAAACAGGCTCTTTGAACCATTATCCTGAGGTACGCATGTCGTTGATAAAAAGTATACATAGTTATCCTTTCTCATTCTTAATTGATCTTTACATTCAACAATGTTTCGAGAATGGATATTATTATCAGAAGTAGAAGGATTATCTAAGGGTGGGGGTTCGGGTGGGGGACGTTTGTTACTTTCTAAACCGAAATTAACTTCTTCTATATCGTTGTCTACATCATTTATATTTTCTTTGTTTTCTTCATTTTCTTCATCTTCTACAATATCTTCATATATTTCAAAATTTTCACTTTCTTTGATTCCTTCGATTTCTTTATTTTCTTCGATTTCCTCAAACTGGTCATCAGAATTAAGTACTTCATTTTCTTCATTTTCTTCATTTTCTTCATTTTCTTCATAGTTTTCAATGCTATCATTACTGTCACTAAAATCTTCATTATCTTCATTTATTTCATAATCTTCATACAGGTTCCTCGGTACCTCATAATTGTCATGTTGAACGAAATATTCTGGATCTGAGTCTTCACTATCTTTATTTTCTTCATTTTCTTTATTTTCTTCGTTAATTAAATTCTTCTTAGGCCTACCACTTTTTTTCTTGATTGACGTACTTGCTTTATTGTCAGAATTTATTTTACGCGGTCTTCCTCTTTTCTTCTTTACTTTTGATTGATTTTGATTTACAGATTTTTGCGTATAATCAGGATCAGAATCTTCATCAGAATTTTGTAAATTTTGCGAAATTTGATTTTTATCTTGAACTTGAATTTTTTGATTTAGTAATTCGTCCTCATCTTCTTCATTATTGACCATGCAATCTGAATAATATTTTTTATTTTGACTTCGATTTCTTAGATTTCTCGTATTACTTAGACCTTGAAAATTTTCTTTGATTTTTACTTCTTCAATTTTATTTTCATCAGGATTAGATTTTTTTGATTTTATTTTCAGATTTTCGCGATTAATTTCACTTTCATTAGATTTATTGTACACAGATTTAGTATTTTCACTCTCTCGATTTTTCATTATTTCACATGATACAGTACTCGATTTTAGATTTTGATTTTCGCTTGAGTCACTTAACTTAGTATTTTTATATTTAGAATTATCACTCACTGGATTTTCATCACTACTTAGTTCACTTGATTTAGTATTTCCGGATTTAGGATTTATTTTCACTAGATTTCGATCACTTTTTAATTCACTTAGTTCAATATTCACAGATTTAGGATTTATATTCATTGGATTTTGTTTCTGACCCGACTTACTTGACTTAATTTTCACAGATTTAGATTTTTTATTTACACTTGATTTAGTTGATTTAGAATTTTTATTTCTTGGATTTAGAACGCTTTCCTGATTCATATTTTCTTTAAACTTACTTTGTTTATTTTGATACACGTTTTTTCTTTGATTTAATTTTTTCAGTTTTCCTCTCGTTACTGTTTTAAAATCAGAATTATCTTCTTTGTTATATAATTCTTCGAAAGATTCATAATCGACTTCCTCATAACAATTTAAATTTTCCTCTTCATTTTCAAGATTTTTATCATTTTCGTCATTTTGATCATCGTCGACATCTTCATTTTTGTCATCATTGTCATTATAATTAATATTATTATTTTCAACTCCCTGATTAGATATCTCGTGCTCGTTTTCATTTGTATCTTCTTCTTCAAATAAGTATTCAAAAAGATTATCTATTTCATCCTCTTCTACTCCAATTATTGGCTTCACATTATCACTTTTATTATTAAATTTTCTTGGAATCATTCTTTTTGCGATATTAACAGGGTTTCTAGATAACGCGTCAGCGTTGACGTTCATTTTTCCGGCTTTATGTATCATTTCAAAATCATATTCCGATAGTTTAAGTTTCCATCTTGTTACTCGTGAACAAGGATCGCTTGAATTCTTAAACCATAATAAAGGTTTGTGGTCCGTAACAATTTTAAATTTACTACCATACAGAAAGTGCCTAAAGTGTAAAACACAATACACAATTGCCAAGGCTTCTTTATTATAAGTGTCATATTTTATCTCATGTTCATTTAAAGATCTAGAAGCGTAAGCAATTGGTTTGTCCTTCCCTATTTCCCCTTGAGATAAAATTCCGCCGATTGCGAAACCTGATGCGTCCGTAGTTAAAATAAAGGTTTGATCAAAATCAGGTCTTATTAGCAAAGGTTCTTCACAAAGTTCATCTTTCAAGTTTTCAAATGCTTTTTGTTGTTTATCACCCCATTGAAAAGGCATATCCTTTTTTAATAATTGATTTAAAGGTCCTGATTTCTTTGAAAAATTTTTAATAAAACGCCGATAATAACCTGCTAAACCCAAGAATTGTTTAATATTTTTAATATTTTTCGGAGTTGGGAAATCTCTAACTGCGCTGAGTTTCTTTGGATCTGGTCTTACACCATCCTTATCGATAATGTGTCCCAAATATACTACTTCCGGTCGAAGAAATTCACATTTATCAGGCTGTAATTTTAAATTAGCTACTTCCAAACGATTCATGAAATTATCAAATTTTTCTTGGTGTTCTTCTAAAGTGTTTGCAAAAATAACAACATCGTCTAAATATACAAATAATTCCGTCCCAATTAATCCGGATAGACACGAGTTCATTAACCTTTGAAAACAACTTGGAGCATTTTTTAATCCAAATGGCATACGATCAAATTCATAATGACCATAAGGTGTAGAAAATGCAGTTTTGTGAGAATCCTTTGAGCTCATTTTTATTTGATGGAAACCGGAAGCTAAATCGAAAACAGAAAAATATTGCGCATTTCCGAGGGTTTCAAGAACTTCATTTATATTAGGCAATGGGAAAAAATCAGTTATTGTTTTTTCATTTAATTTACGAAAATCAAGTACCATTCGCCATTTTTTATTACCTTGTGAGTCGTCCTTTTTTGGTACAATCCAAACAGGAGTGTTATACAGGGATTGAGAAGGTTTAATGATTTTATTTTTTAAAAGGTCATTTGTTTGTTTTAAAAGTTCTTCTTTATGTACAGGTGGAAATCGATATTGACGCGTAAATACAGGTTCCTCATCTTTTGTTGGAATATTGTGTTGCAAAACGTTTGTAGCTGTAAGATATTCGCCAGGTAAATGAAATCTTTTAGAATATTTTTCGATTAAGGTTTCTACATGTTTTAATTCTTCCGATCTTAAATGGTCTAACCGAAGCAAATCTAATATCTGTTCAACTCTTTCCTTACCTGTAATTTTTCTAAAAGCGTACTGTTCGTGATTCAAAACTGAGGTGGAAAAGAAACTATCTAAAAGTTTTTCTACTGAATTAGAATTGACGGGTTGTTGAATTTCATTATTTATTTTATTAAATTCTTCAAATTTTTCTAATTTTATTCTAGGTATTTGAATTTTAATTGGTTCGGATTGAGTATTCGCGACCTTAATATATGCTTTTCCCTGATTATTTTTTACTATTGCATTACCCATGAGGACACCTGGTTCTGTGGTTATTAATGGTACATAACCCTCATTCTCATCTGTATTTTCAATCATCATATACATGCCTGTAATTGATCGGGGTGGTAAAATTATTGTTTCTTGGGTTGAAAAAGGATAAAATTGACCATGAACTTCTAAGCATTTTTCCGCATAATTAATTTTTACATTGTTGTCAGTAAAAAATTCTGAACCTAGCACAGCTTCTTCCTCAACAGGAACTTCATCAGGTATTATATGAAATGTGGTTAAATAGCCGAAAATTTCTAATTTAACCTGACCTAAAGTATGTACAGGATGTTCATTAATTCCGGCGAGCTGTATTTTCCTAGAAGTGTTAACATGCATTAAAGAATTTTTTTTTTTATTTTTGATTAAATTTAAGCCTGCCCCTGTGTCAATCATCATATGAACTGGATTTTGAACTTCTTTTATGTTAATAAATATTGATGGGATCATATTACCTTTACTAAAATTACACTTAACACTTTCTATTGATTTTTCAATTTCATTTTCAGGTGCATTTAATCCTGAGTTACCTGTCCCATTGCACTTTGGTTGGGACGGTTCTGTTCGTTTCCCTGATTATTTGGGGTGGGTGAAAATGAACGTCTAGCGTTTTCTTCGAATTGACTATTTTCTCTTGATTGATTATTTTCCCAAAATCGTCCATTACTTCTAAACTGACTATTATTACCCCTGAATTGATTACTATTGTCTTTAAATCGGTTATTATATTCCCTGCGTCTACAGTCTCTTAATAAATGCCCTGGTTTTTTACAATAATTGCATGTTAAATTATTTTTATTATTGAAAGATGAGTTTAAAGAATTTTGATAAAAATTTGTTCTAGAATTTTGTGATTGTTGCTGCGGTCTCCAAGAGTTTCCTCGTATTGGAGAAAAATTTTGAGCGCGTGGAGGGGTTTCCCATCGATTTTGAGAAAAAGGTAAATTTCCCCTATTTTGGAAGCCTCTTGTTCCATTCCATGGTGTAAAATTTCTACCCCGATTTTGAAAATTTTGGTTATTATTTAACCTGCGACACGTGGCAGCCGTGTGTCCATTTAAATTACAAATTTGACAAGTTACTGTTTCTATATTTGCAAATGTTACCTTAGATTCATTTGATTCATTTTTTGTTCTCCCCCTCCTAAGTTCATTACTGGAGTTTATTCTTCTTTCAACCTCAATTGCCCTATTTGTGATTTCCTTAAAAATTAGTGTTTCTGGAATCCGAATTTCAATTTCTGGTTTTAACCCTCTCCGAAAACATTGAATTAAATCTTTTTCTAAAGATTCGATAAATGTTTTATCTAAAGTCCCCTTATTATTTAATCTATGAGCATCGTAAATTTGATCGGCAATTTCTTTTACGCGATTGGCATATGATAGGACTGTTTCATTTTCCCACATGTAAATATTACCTAGTTCCCCTTGTAACTGATAAACACTTTTCCGAGGTAAATAAATTTTTCTTAACTGGTCTGTTAAATCTTTGATAGTTTGAAAGGTTGAACCGTAAATTCCTCTTCTAGCTTCCCCCATTAATTTTCCGCGAATTAATTTAACTAAATTTTCCTCTACTTGGGGTGTTTCTGGTATCATTTGTTTTGCCTCATCGCATCCTTCTATAAAGGCTGAAAGGGAAATATTTTTACCATCAAAAACCGGTACTATTTCAAGTGCGTCTCTTAAAGACACCTGCTGGTTATACGGAACACTCATTATGTCTGAAGAATCGTCTGTTAAAAAATTATTGGTTTGAGATTTTTGCAAATTTTTGTTTGGGTCGCTATTTTCTGTATTAATTTGTACAAGGATTTTTAATTCATTAATTTCGTCAGTTTTTTCGTCAAAGGTGTTATCCTTTAAGGAGTTTCGCAAAATTTCTCTTAATTCACGAATTTTTTCTTGGCTAGACTTGTTTGGGGTGGAAAATTTTTAAATTTCGTCAGGATTAATTACTGTTTCGTCACCTTCATTACTTAAGAAACTAATAAGCTGTTTCTCATTATAATTATTTTCAAAATTATCAGTTACTGTATTCCTATTTTCTAAATTAATACCAGAGTTTTCGTTTGGATGTTCAGTTTGGTTACTGTTATTCCCTACTCTTTTATTCACAGGTGGTGAGTGGACAACCTTGGGGTTTGTGGCTTCCCCAAAATTTATGAATTTTAAATCTTTTTCCTGATCTGCTAGCGCTTTGGCTTGGCTTCGGGTTTGGCGATCACTACTCGCAATTTGTTTACTATTCATGAATAAAAATATAAAAAATGTACATGCAACAAAGGATTGTTAGTAACAAAGACAATTAAATTTTATCAATAATGTTCTCAGATTATTTCTCTCAGGTTTTTACATTGTTCAAATTCTTCTTCCTTTTGTTTCCCGGCCGATGCACCAAAAATTTAGAAATTGTTTCTGTTATGTCCTAAGGGGACAATTTACAGATACAAAAATCTTTATTATTTAAAATCCTGTTTTATTTACGAAGCAGAAGGCTTCGAACTAAGGGAACAGGAAAGGAAGGTGTTTTGAACAATGCATAGTATAGTTAAGTTAATGTTTTATTTTCAATTGTACAAAGAGAAGAATCCTGACAGCTGAGAGAAACAATCTTGACTCGAGGATTTGGTAATTCACTTGATATGTATATTGTAGTGGATCTTGTAGACGAGAAACAGTGATTTAGAGAGGCAGGTCAGTTCGGGAAGATTACACTGCGTTATCTTACACCAGTACAAGTGGAGGCGCTATGCAATGTCAGGCTAGAAGGCTGGCAGAGGCTGAATTCCTTGTCCTCGGTGGATGATTTTATCAGGCGATGCGGGTCAAGACCTTAGATAAAATTTGGAGACTCGGAGAGACGTGAATCCGGAGCTCGTAGAAAGAAAGCCGAGGAGTTGATAATTTGTATTTTTCGGAATGAATTGATGCGGACTTCGGTTTCGTCTGACAAACTAACTAACAACTGACTAACTATTGGGTAACTACTGCGTAACAACACTGAGAGACAAAACTAAAACATAGACTGAGCTCGTGGTGGTCCACAGCCACTATTTATGTAAAAATCCCTCAATTTTCACTCCTCAGTATTATACATTACGCAGCTTCCCCTTGTTTCCTCCAAAAATGTACATTGAGTTTTAAGTTCTCCCTTTCTGCTCGAATACAATATTTCTATCCACGGTTGTCATTCTCTTCTTCGCTTGATTACAATATATTTTTTTTCACGATTGTCATTCTCTTCTTCGCTTGACTACAATATTTCTATCTACGGTTGTCATTCTCTTCTTCGCTTTTCTACAATATTTCTTTCCACGGTTGTCATTCTCTTCTTCGCTTTTGTACAATTTATAAAATAGTGAATTTACAATATAATTATTATTGATGTTTATAATAAAGAAAGTGTACTAGGTCACGATGACGTGACATTACATTAAATAACCGAAAAATATACTCTTATAAATTCAAAAAATTGTATAAGGTCCATTTATTCTTTTAAAATTTCAAACGAAATGTAATAAAAGCGGAAAAATATGCGTAAGTTACGTAATTAATATTTTAATAATGTTACTTCTAATTAATGTTTTAAAATCAAATATGTGACAGAATAAATTAAAATTAGGAAAATTTACCGTTTAATTGATGTTTTGGTAATAAAATGCGTAGGTTACGTAAGTAACACTTTTTTCTTAAAAATATTAATTTATGTCATTAATTTTATATCAGATATATATGATAGAATATGTGAAAACTTAAAATATTACCGTTTGATTCATATTTTGTGCGTAAATCACGTAGGAAATAGCCTTTTCTTTAACTTAATGTTTAATTGATGTCTTGAAATTTAATACGTTCAATTAATGTTTTCTACTTTTTCTCAAACTTAATAACAATAATGTTTAAATTGATGTCTTGTAATTTAATGTTTAAATTAATGTTCTGTTCTAGATTTTGGTACAGTTTGTGTAAAATTATGTAAAAAATCTGTTGTTTGCGTACGAATTTAAAATTGTCAAATTGTTGTATTATGTGTGATTGAAATCCAAATTATAATTTTTTGTGTAATCCGATACAGAAACCTTGATTTTGAAAATAATTCAAAGTAAATTGATAAAAAATTATAAGTTTTATTTTTTGTTTGTAAAATCGTTAACACATTTTTCTCAATTAAGAATGCATGAAAATACGAAAACTTTTATAAATGGTTTATGATCTTCCTGTAAACGTAACAACTCGACATCTCGTTTCACAATTAATCATTCAAAATTAAATTTCTTAAACTTAAGGATTAAATCAAATTCAATAAATTTATATTCTAAACCAAAACTCACTCCATAAGTTTTGGAAAAGATGGCCGAGGTGTTACGTATGTAACGTTTATTAATTTTATTATAAAGCTATACACTTATTATAAATCTATTCTCATTTATATATTCTAAATGTTTACTCTATTACTAAGAGTAAGGCTTATTTACCACACCGATCGATAATACCGCTCGCTTTTTTGTTTGAACTAACTAAAAGAATAACCCAGAGGGTTACCGTAAAAGGCAGTGTAAATAAATGTGGTAAAAAAGAGGTGCGAATTACGAAAATTAAAACTCCCCTTGTGGTACTTTAATCGATTAAAAAGGACTATATAAGGTCCTATGAGGAGCTGTGTCAGATCAGTCTAATTCAAACCCCGAATCTCTGATTGTCAAAATCTTCGCATTAAGTCTTAATTCAACCCCGGAACCTGTAAATATATTCAATCTCTACAAGTAACAAGTCAGTCTAATTCATACCCCGAAACTCTGATTGTCAAAATCTTAACACCAAGTCTAAATTCAACCCAGAAACGATTCATCAACAATCTTCGTACAAGTTTTATTTAAACCAGAAACTCTGTTCGTCGAGTATGAAAATTGGCAAGTCGTAAATTTTCTACTAAGTTTATTTTAACTAATAATTCCCTTCAAAACTACCCCTCAATTTTCGACATCAAAACCAAGATTTAATATCGGAAAACGAGCCAGTAACTTCCAAGTCTCCTGCAACATTGGACCAACTCCGTTTACTACACCGTTGCCAGTTTGTTGTCAACCTTGGGTCAACATCGCAGCTGGCTGGTTGCCAGTTTGTTGCCAACCTTGGGTCAACATCGCAGCTGGCTGGTTGCCAGTTTGTTGCCAACCTTGGGTCAACATCGCAGCTGGATGACTGCCGGTTTGCTCCCAATTTAAGCGCAACAACTATTTCTGAATCTTGGTTTACCAAGAATCTTCATATTAAAAACAAGGTAAAATCTATGTTTCAAACTCCTCATCCTTTTCCTTGACCATTATCTCATTTCTTCCCTAAACAAGTAATCTGTTTTAGATTACCTATACTTAGCCACCAGTTCTCGCCGCTCTCTCAACGCCTCACTACTTAAGATCGGTATCGTCAAGCCTTTATGTAAACAATAAACTCTGCAATACAAATCTGTGTACAAATGTCTCTCGATTTATTTTTCCTGTACGCCTAACCCTCACTGTTCAAACCACCGATAGATTTAAAAGATAATTTTTGTATGTTATGTTTTCCATGACGTAACAAATGCATGAAATCGCGGAAAAACTTAATCTTAAATCAATTTCTATTGCAAAAACTTTAAGAGTAAATCATATATCATGGAATGAAATCGTATCTATACTAAACTCTACTTTCTGTAAATTAAAAATAAAAATTATTATTTGTAATGGAATCGTTCAATATCCGACAAAAGAACAACGTGTTAAATCAATCGAAGAAGCACACTCGTCAGCTATAGGCGGTCATAAAGGAGTAACAAAAACTTATAACAGAATCAGACAAAAATTTTATTGGAGTAATATGAAGATTGATATACAAAAATATATTCAACTATGCTTCAAATGTCAACTTAAGAAACTCGTTCGCGTAAAAACAAAAAATCCTATGATAATAACGGATACTCCAGGTGTTGCTATCGAAAAAATTTCAATGGACATTGTAGGTCCTTTACTTAAAACAATTTTAGGCAATGAATACATTCTGACTATTCAAGATAATTTTACAAAATTTTCCCTTGCTATTGCTTTACCAAATCAACAAGCTAGCACTAATGCAGATGCTTTTACTAAAAAAAATATATGTATTTTTGGATCTCCAAAAGGAGTATTAACAGATCAAGGAAGAAATTTTTTGAGTAATTTAATCAAAAGTCTAGCAAAACGATTCAGAGTCAGACAATTTAAAACTACAGCATTTCACCCCCAAGCGAACGGATCAATAGAAAGATCACACCATGTACTAGGCGAATACTTAAAACAATTTATTGAAAAGAACTCAGAATGGGATGATTGGCTAGAATTAGCCATGTTTTCGTACAATACCAGTATGCATGAAGGTACCAAATGTACACCACATGAATTAGTTTTCGGAAAATTAGCGTGTCAACCGTCCAGCGATCCTCTTTTGCAAAATGAAAAATTAGAAACATATGATGACTATTTAAAGGATCTTGTAACGAAATTGCATGAAATTAGGAATATAGCAAGATTAAACTTAATTTCAGCAAAAGAAAAATCTAAACACTACCACGATAGGAAAATTAATCCACAGAATTTTAAAGTTGGAAATAATGTATTTTCACTAAGTGGTCCGAAACCACACAAATTTGGAAATCAGTATACAGGCCCGCATCAAGTACTAGAAATTTTTCAAAACGGAAATGTCAAAATTTCAGTTAAAAATAAACCAAAAGTTGTTCACATTAATAGATTAAAATTATCACACATTAAATAAATAAACGTTAAAAGTAATTTTTATAAAAATTAGTATTATAAAGAGTAATTCAGACCTTATTAAATAAAAATTATTAAATATTAAAATTATATATATATATATATGTATTTAAAATATTAGTACTTGTATATACAGCATATACATGCTAACCCCTTTTCCAGATAATGCAATTCAAATACAGTGGATTTTTTTTTGTCACCCTTTTTCATATTGCTAATAAGGAGCTTTTGCAAAAACCTATACATTCTAGTAAGAATATGTAAACTTATTAAAATATCTAATGTCCTAAGAAAATTAAATAATCCACGAGCATCTCAATTGTTCCACTTGTTCACGAATAAAAATTTTTATTCATCCAAGAAGCATTTAAGCTAATAGAAATCAAATAAATCAATCTCTGTAGTCAAGTATTTACTCTGAAATCTTTGTTTACCAATTTAATAAAGATCAACAATATTATTGTAAATCAAAAAATTATAAACATTTACTAATCTAAAACTTTTCATTTTTTTTTAGGAAGCGACCAACCATGGATATCAACAAAATTTAATGATTCTATTTATTCTCTTTTTTACAGAAATTTAAATAATTCAAAGCAAAAATATTTTATAGAAATATGATTAATAAACCCTCCCATTAAAATTATCTGTAGTTCATGAAAAAAAGGAAAGAAAAATTTAAAATTAAATATTTCGATTTAACCGATACTCTAAATGATCAGGATATAAACCTTTAAGACATCATTCTTTTAAATAAATTGCAAACAGATAAAAAACTACACTATTGTTGTAAACAATTTTCAGCAATCTCAAAAGATGTTTGAAACATTTAACTAACTCATAATTTTTAATATTGAAACAAATTACATACTTTTAGTCTGCATAAAATCATAAATTGCTAAGCTGTTTCATTTTATTAAAACCTTTTACTATCTTAAATTTATATTAATTTGATACCCTATAAGAAATTCAACATTACTATTCAATTATTAAAATCTTTGCCTACATTGATCCTATCTTTTGCAAACAATCCTGTTTCCAAATTTCCACTAAACCTCATCTTGGAAATCATATAAATAATGTCAGAAAAACTTATTTATGGGATCGTTTCAAGACAAAAAATTTTTTTTATATTTAACACATTATTTATTTAAGATGTGCAGAATAAAAAACTGCATTATTTTTCTTAAATATTGAGTTATTTTTACTTAACGAATAATTCAAACAAAATTTTATTTAGGTAAATTTTTTTTATAACTTGCCATTGTTAAATTTCACGTCAAATTATATTACTGAAAAAATCTTTAATATTACAAAAAATTAATAGAAAAACATGTTTCTATCGATAGCAAAACTAGATAATGTAAATATAGAATGTAGCTTCACAACTCATTATATTGTTAAAAATATTAATATAAATATCAGAACTATTTCTATTGACGTCACATTATATGAGAATACATAATGATTATCATTTTTTAGAGAATTTGTCAAATCAGTATAGTATAGAGCAAAATGCTCGCCATAAGTCAGTTATATAATGCCTAATATATTAATAGACATATATGGATAAAAAATAAACAAAAGAGAGAACCAATAGTATAAAATATTCTATACAAGAAATATAATCTTTGTTTTTTATATAAAAAATTTTTTAATTGCGAAAAATACTGTTCTTGAAACCGCATTAAATTAAAATTAGTAATGTATCCTAAAGAAATAGAAGTTATAAAAAACAAATATTATAAATAAATTAATTGTTCCTAAATCAAACATGATTTGTATCTCACATCATGTTTGAAAGTAAGGGGTGAGGGGCTCCGTGTATATACGTCGGATGACTTTTTATTATGAAAATAAAAATAATACAAAATTTTTTTTTAGCGTAATATATTTTGCAAATATATGTACGTTTGTGATTGTCAAAGAAAACAAAAATCAAAACAAAAAAAAAAGAAATGTTTTTAAATTTAGAATAATTTTATATATAAATGTGTTTGCCGTATTAAACATAAATAGCATTTAAAATACTGAATCATGTAGGCTCTTATAAATTGAAAAATTGTAGCAAGTCCTTGTGTTCTTTTAAATTTCAAAATTAACTGTAACAAACTCGAAAAATATGCGTAAGTTACGTAGATAACACTTTTTCTTAAACAATTATTAATGTTACTTTTAATTAGTTTTGTTTATCAGATATGTAGTAGAATGCATTTAAATCAGAAAAATTGACTGTTTAATCGATGTTTTGGTAATAAAATGCGTAAGTTACGTAAGTAACACTTTTTCTTAAAAAATTAATGTTACTTCTAATTGATGTTTTTTACCAGATATAATAGAGTGTTAGAAAACCTAAAATATTACTGTTTAATCGATGTTTTGTACGTACATTACGTAGGAAATAACTTTTTCTCAAAATTGATAATATTGCTGTTTGATTCATGTCTGTAATTTAAAGTATATAAATTAATGTTTTGTACAAGCTATTGGTATAGTTTGCGTAAAATTACGTAAACAAATTTTATGTTGTTTGCGTACTAATTTAAAGATGTCAAATTGTTTTAGTATGTTTTTCATATTCAAAGTATAATTTTGTGTGTAAACTCATACATAAATCTTGATTTTGAATAAAGTAAATTCCTTAAAAACATTGTTTGTAGAACCATTAGTAAAGTTTCTTGAATAAGAATGCACGAATGTATGAAATTCTTTTATAAAATGAATGGGTTATGATCTTTCTGTAAACGTAACAACTCGACATCTCGATTAACAATTAATAATTGATAATTCAAAACTAAAATTTCAAGGTTTAATTAAATCCAATAGAGTTATAATTTGGACCAAAACTCACTTCATAAGTTTTGGAAAAGAGGGCCGAGGTGTTACGTCAAGTAACATATTTTATAATTTTTTCAAAATGAAATTGTATTATTATAAAAATCAATGTTTAAATAAGTAACGTTTTGGCTATCGACCGAAGTAACCCTCTTGTTTAAAGACACAATCAATCAGGACGCTAATAGGGGAGATATTATGCCCTAGAAATATGCATATTACCCTAAATTAAATGTGCTAAGTGGTTCCTGCCACCCACTGGGAGTTAGGCAAACTCCATCGATTACTTTTCTAAATAAAAGCTCCAGGGACCAGCAGAACAAGTCAGTCTAAGTTCAACCCCGGAACCTGTAAATATAGTCAATCTCTACAAGTAACCTGCCAGTCTAAATTCAACCCCGGCACCTGTTATCATCAACTAGTCTAATTCGAATCCCGAAACTCTGATTGTCAAAATCTTCGTATCAGTCTAAATTCAACCCCAGAACCTATAAATATCGTCAATCTCTACAAGTAACCTGCCAAGTCTAATTCAACCCCAGGAACTGGTTGTCAACTCTTCGTACAAGTATAATTCAAGACCAGAGACTCTGTTCATCAACCATCTCAATTGACTAGTTGTCAATTTTCTACGAATCTTATTTCAACGAATTGTATTCTTCAAAATCTACGCATCTTTTAATCAAATTTGAATACAAGACAATTTCCTGCCAACGTTCGCCCAGTACTGGTTGCCAGTATCCTGACAACATTCAACCAACATCGCTTCTACTACTCAGCTGGACCTCGCCAGGACTCACCCAACATCTTGCCGATCTCTCAGCTGGCTGGTCGCCAATATCCTGCCAGGATTCAGCCAGCATTCAATTAGTCTCTCAGCTGACTGATTGCCAGATTCCACCCAAGGTTCGACTATCATTACCCAACTCTTGTTCCTGAGCTTGGTCTAAGAATCTTCACATTAAATTTAAAAGGTTAGTTCCAAATATTTTTAATCCCTTGTCGCTTTCCCAAACCCTTATCTATTTCCTTTGTAAAAAGATAAAACCTGTTTCAGATTGTCCATACTCTGACACCAGTTCTCGCCGCTCTCTCAACACCTCAGCTTGTAGGTTTCTAACGTCGATTAGCCTTTGTGTAAACAATAAATTTAGATATTTGTACAACTGTCTCTCGATTCATTTACTCGTACACCTAACTCTCACTGTTCAACCACCGATTGAATTTAAGAAATAATTTTCGTGTGTTCTGTCATTTATGACGTAACAAATGGATTTATCGAGACAAATTGATATCAAAAGAAAACTTGGTCGGGTAATTACTTGAATTATTACTCAAATCATCATATTAATATAAAAATAGGTATTGTCTATTCATTAATTGATAAAGCTATAAAATTATCTTATCCGAAATTTCATATTGACAAAATAAATTTAGTATTTAATACTTTAATCGAAAATGAATATCCTACTGAATTTTTAAATAAATATATAAATAAAAGGATCGAAAATTATAATAATACTAATATTATTAATAATAATTTACTTAACATTTCACAAAACAACTCAGATTTTTCAAAAGTTGTCTCTTTTCCGTACATTAATAAATTTTCAAATAATTTGATTAGAATTTTTAAAAAATACGATGTAAAAGTTGTCTTTAAAGTACTAAATAAATTTGAGAATAATTTGATTAAACTGCCGAAAGATCAGTTTCCGAAATTTGAAAAAATTAACATAATATATAGAATTAATTGTAAAGATTGCAATTCATGTTACATAGGTCAAACTTCACAACATTTAAAAAGTAGAGTATATCAACATAAATATCAAGAATCAATTAAAAGTACATTAACCGCTCTTTGCAAACATTCAACTAAATCAAATCATTCTTTTAATTTTTCATATAAAGATGTTAAAATTCTACACACAGAAAATAACCTTTATAAAAGATGCATTTTCGAAATGTATTACATTTTAAAAGAGAAAACCTCTATTAATCTAAGAACTGATGTAGAAAAATTAAGTCTTATTTACCTAAATTTAATATCTTGATTTTTAAAATAATTTTATAAACTAATCTTCACATAATAACTTTGTCTTTTACAAACCAACCTTTTTATAAGAACCTTGTTTATGACGTATCTATTATGTCTCTGAATATTCCATCTTTGATATTCTAACCTTAAAACGTTTAAAACACGTGTATTGAACATGTGCTTCAAAAATGTACATTTTAAGAATTTTAAGAATTTTAAAAAGTTAAAAAAGTTAAAAAACCTATGATGTCGAAGCATGATTTTTATTAATATAATGTTTAATTAAAATTAAAGGTAATATCTTTATATTTTAAAACTTATAGTTTATGTCAATTAATAGCTGACTTTCAAAAAAATTTTCTTAATTTCCAGTTATGTATTTAAATTTTATTTTTAAAAAACACTGTAATAACTTTTTATACAATCTGTAATATAATTATGTGTTCTATTTACAGTTTATCTGATGAGGATACAGAATTCTGTATCGAAACGCGTCATGCGTATTAATTAATATTATGAATAAAGCCATAGGCCAACAAAAGGAAAATATATGTCTATTTTCTTTAAAATAATATCACTGGCTTTAAACAGAAGATATTTTCTTTAATAATTATTATTATATATTTTCATAACGCAGTCATAAAAATGGCGTGAATCGGTTCTCTGTAGGTAACCAGAAAGTTGCAGTTTTAAGAACGATTCACGAAGTGACGTCAGAGTGCAAACAAGTACAGTCCAAATTGAATGTCCCCCACTTTTTCATTTTTCTTGCACGCACTGTTTGACCAACAGAACAGAGTCGATGTTTTTAACGTGAGTAATATAGCTTCGAAACCTAACCTGACCGTAATACTGCGTAATACCGGCGTGGCGTGTTGACAAGATCTGACGTGAATAGATAAATATATTATGTGAAACTTGTTTCGTTTGATACTCGAAGTTCTACTTATTTTCGACTGTAAGTATATATTTTCATACAATTATAAAAAAATCTTATATTGTAAGATTGCAAATCTTATATTCTGTATATATATATCTTTTACACAGTAAAATTAGCAAAAACAAGTTAAATATTCTATTCTGGCTATTATTCTGTATCAGTATGATTTAGATCTTATTTATGTTTTGATTTTACGATTAAATCTTGACCCCAAATGAAATAATCGTGTTTCATGCCTTTATTTACAAAATTTGAGGTTAAAAACATCAAATTGTTCTAAATTTCAGTCAATGCCAATTATATTTAGTCAAAATACATTCAATTATTTAAATTTTAATCTTCCATACGATTTAATTATATTTTGTATGTATATTTAATTTTACCTTAACATTTTAAACAATCTAATACTTAAATTTTAATTTATTCAAATTGTAATAGTTTGTTAATTAATATAATCAGCACTTTAATTTCAAACACTCTCAATTTTCACTTGTTCTTATTGTAATTAACCTCAAATTAAATGAAACCAAACTTAAATTTAAACAAATTTTAATCAGTTTATTTTTCAATTCATTACAATTTTAATCAGTACCATGTTATGTTGTTAAGATTTCAATCTCTGTTCAATATTAATCTATTTAAAATTCAAATTAAAAATATTTATTATTTTAGGCAATGGAAAGTACCGATGAAGAATGGTGTACGCCACCAGAAATGCGTAAAGAAGCCGATGATATGGACAGCGATCTATTGCCCAAAAAATCTAAAGATGCTTACGAAGAAGCTTATAAAAAATTTCTTGAGTGGAAAACAAATAACAAAGCTATCACATCAGAGAATTGCTTAAAAGTTTATTTCAAACAGCTTATCCAAAATTACAAACCTTCCACTATATGGTCAACGTATTCCAAACTGAAAAGCACAATTCAGATTCACGAAAAAATTTCTATTGAAAATTTTTAAGAATTAACTGCGATAATCAGTCAAAACTCCAGAGGTTACAAATCTCGAAAAGCAAAAGTTTTTCAAACTGAAGAGATTAATGATTTTTTGGATAATGCTCCAGATGAAATTTATTTGGCAATGAAGGTAAGAAATAATAAATATTAAAAATAAAAAATATGTTATGTAAATAAATATAATAAACGTAGTACAATAAATTGTAATAATAAATAACGATGAATACAATATAAACAATAAAATATAATATAATTGAACAAATCATGATAGTTGTTAAAACAAGAACAATAAATGAATAAAACAATTAAAATTTAATAAAATACATGTAAACAATAAATAACCACCTATAAAATATAATGAGTAACAAATAAAAATAGATTTCGATTAATATAATCAATTTCAATAAAATAATAATACATGCTAAAAGAGATTTAATAAATAAATAAGTAAAAATAATGCAATAAAATACGTATAAATAATGTAAAAAAATATTACCTTTAAGATTAAAGAAAACAAATTGTAAAAAATAAAAGGAAAATATAAATATTTATTGTTTTACAGGTTGTTCTCGTCCTTGGTCTTAGCGGTTGCTGTCGAAAGATAGAAATTTATTCTATTAAAGTAAATCACGTTAAAAAACAAGGGGATCTTTTGGAGGTCATTATTCCAGACACAAAAAATAAGGTTCCTAGAAGATTCGTAATAGATCCAATATTTGTACCGATCATTGAGAAGTATCAAGCTGTTCGACCTTTAGACACGACTAGGGATAATTTTTTTCTGCAATTTCATAAAGGCAAATGCAGTAACCAAGTTATTGGAATAAACACAATCGGTAAAATGCATAAACAAATTGCTCAATTTTTAAAGTTAACTAATCCAGAGGAATATACGGGACATTCGTTCAGAAGAACTTCTGCAACTGTCTACGCCGATACCGGGGCTACAACGATGGATTTGCAGCGTCACGGAGGTTGGAAGTCGGCAGCAGTCGCACAAAGTTACGTTGAAGATTCTACTGAGTATAAAAAAAAAACTGCAAAAAGAATTTCCAATGCAATAAAGGATAATGTCTACGAAAATTTGTCAGAGGTCGAAACCGTCCCTCCGAAAAAAATGTGTATCAAAAATTCTAAAAGCCTTAATTTAAGCGTTGAAAATACTTCGACAGAAAAAATTATACTTAATAATTGTACCAATGTTACAATTAATTATAATCAATAACATCATTTCTTTTCAATATTATAACGAAAATTTGATCTTTAAGTAATATATACAATTTATCATAATTGGAAATTGTTATTCCAAGAATAAAACCAAATGTGAAGCTTTAATTTTAAGTTTGATCCTTCGTCGGAAAACTTATTATATATTTATTTTAATGTTTAAAAACGTTTTCTAAAAATATGTTGACAAAACTAATGTAAAATTTAAATAAAAAAAAGTATATTAATTAATATATGAATTTCTACTATTATATTTCACAAAAACAAACTAAATATGCTAAAAAATAAAATTAAAAATTATAAAAATCATACAGAATTACTTCAAAATACCATTTTTTAATTTATTGACTTTAATAAATCATTTAAATATTCAATTTAAATTCTAATTACAAAATTTAAACAATAAGAAAGCAGTTCCTTTTAGTATTTCTAAATTTTCTATGCTTAATTGCGATATTATTTATAACTTATTTTATTAAAAGAATACTTTGAGTAGGTTTTTCTGTTTAGGGGGGCTTCGCCCCCCTAACCCCCCGACCGGGGTTCCACCCCTAAACCCCAGCGGGGGGCTGCGCCCCCCGAACCCCCCCCTGACGCCTTCTGCTGTCGGCATATGTTTCTATATCCGCTTTTCAGTTCCTTTATCTTTTTATTTACATTTTTAGTGAGTAGTGTCTAATTTTATCTTGTTGCGAAAAATATAAATATTCTCTTATGTCGTTTTTTACGCCTTTTATGACTTTATTATGAAAAGTATCGTTCGTAACTTACGTGAACAGCGCAGGCGTTTTTGAAACTCGCGCAAGTTTTTGCAACTCGTTTCCGGCGAACGGCGTCTTCGGCGCCGTCGCCTACAACTCGTTGCAAAAACATTGTGCTCGTTTCAAAAACGCCTGCTTGTCACGCATGTTACGAAATGTACTAATATATATATATATTAGGGTGGCTTTTAATTAGGCAATGTTTTCAATTCTTCGGCCTTCAACCAGAAAATTGATCAAGGCAACAAGATACAAAACAAAAAAAATTCCTTTAAGTTTGAGCCAAATCAAGCAATATTAACACGTTTCTCTAGACAACCGAATTTTTCCATGTATTTTTACATAGAAAAAAACCACTTTTTCGTAAATTTGTTATAAAATCGATAAAAAGTAAAATTTTTAAAATGCAAATAATTTTTCTCTTCAGAAATGTTGAAAAAATATAACTATATCGCATAATTATTAATTTAAAAAAATGTAATTTTTAATTGTACGACAAGTAACAACTTTTTTGCAATTTTAAGTATTTTTTGCGACCCACAGTGGGACAAAACCGGCTCTTCATGAACAAATTGACTTGTAGGTCACAATTATTCACGGAATAACATGTATTTTTTTTAATTTAAAGCTTATTAAATTGTGCAAAGATTTGTCGAGACCGATTGTTAAATTTTTACTTGTTTTAAAGTTATTAAAAATTGAGCAATAAATAATTGAATTTTTATTTTTTTAATTTTTACTAAAAGCTTTTAAATACCAATACAATAGGGGAGACCGAGGCTACTTGGCGCACTTTTTACTCTTTATTGATTGGCTCTGCCAATTTTGTATACATGAAAGCTATATTGTACACAAACTTTGCTTAACATCTCAGCTTTGATTTAAAAAAACAAAAGTTCTTTAGAACAGACTTTTTGGAAAAAACCAAAGTACGCCAACCAGCCCCGGCCCAGAGCTGCTTGGCGCACTACCCAGGATTACTTGGCGCATGAATTAAAATGTGTGATTAATGATCAATCAATATGTTTCATGGTAATAATAAGTCTTGTAAGAAAATTTTATCTTGAAAAAATGTAAATTAAAAATACAGGGCAATCTGGTTCAAAAAGTGAAGTTAACGAACCTAAAAACTACAAATATCTAAAAACGTAAAATTATGAGATAATAATAATAATAATAATAATAATAATATGTAATAAACAGTTTTTTATCTTAAAGGGTTATTACTGGTATTGTTACCACATTGAATTTAATAAATTTTTATTAGTCACTATGTAGCTTATAAACTTCAAGCGTTCCGAGCGCGCCAACCAGCCCCGGCCCTACTGCGCCAAGTAGCTCGGAGAGACTATTTGAGAAGTATTTTTCAAAAGTTGATAAATCCACATTTTGTTATTTCGAGAATCTTAAACAAATGCAGTTTCGCACCTAAACCCTAGATTGAATTATAAAGTAGAAAAAATATACGAAATTATTTATATACGAATGTTTTTTGCACTTAAGGAGATTTATTTTTAATTAAAGTTTATAGTAATTAAGAAATTTAAAGGTTTTTGTAATTTATTCTAGGAAAAAAATTAAAATTTTGAATCATCTTGGTTGAGTCCAAGTTTTTTTTAAATTGAAAATTCTTTGATAATACATTTTTTTTTTGAATTGAACAGTGACAGATCGATTTGTAAGGTTCCTAATATGTTAAATTTGTGATTATCTTAACTTTTTTGAAAAATAGATTTATCAAGTTTTGAAAAAGTGCTCCTCATTTATACATTTTTTTCATTTCTATGAAAACTGTAAATATAAATCAAAAAATTTTAATTGTTTCTTAAAAGCAACTGTTCAGAACACAAAACCTTATTTTTGATTTTTTTTCTGATCGCATTTTGTAAAAAGATATAACAAAAAAATGAAGGCTTTAAAATTTACTTTTGAGTACCAAAATTGTTTTTTTGAGTTTATAGCCCAGAATAATCAATCAATAATAATGAAATAAGGTGCAAAGTTACAGTTCATCAAGTACATTAATTTGAATTAAGAGAAAAATTAATTCGAATTCTCACGTCTGAACAAACTCATGTGCGTCAACCAGCCCCTGCGCCAAACAGCTACGGTCTCCTCTACAGTTTTTTACAACTTCAGTTCAAAAACAAACAATTTCTGTCATAAGTCTTTGTTATAAACAATTTTTACAAACAATTAAGCAACAATCCTTAATTTTGAAGAATTAGACATTCTTTTTTAGACCAAGTGTCTGAATTTATTCTTCATGAATGGACATTTGACAGAATGTAACTAAGTGTTAATAATTTCATTTCTTATCAACAATTTTTATAAATAATTAATCAACAATCCGTAATTGTGATGAATTAAAATTTCTTTTTAGACTAAATGCCTAAATTCGTTTTTCATACATGGATATTTGCCAAAATGTCACTAAATGTTAATAATTTTATTTTTTGTGAACAATTTTTTTTATAAAGTATTAAACAGCAATCCGTAATTTTAATGAATAAAAAATTCTTTGTTAAGAATCCGTTCTTCATAAGTGGACATTTGTCAGAATGTGATTAAATTTCAATAATTTCATTTGTTATAATCAATTTTTATAAGCAATCACTCGAAAATTGGTTATTTCGAAGCATAAGCAATTTATTAGGTATCGCTAAACAAATCGTGGAATACAACCAATCGTAGTTTTTTCGTTAAAAAAAAAATTCTAAAAAAAGAATTTCTAATTCATTAAAATTAATGATTGTTGCTTAATTATTTAAAAAAATTGTTTATAACAAATGAAATTATTAACACTTAGTCATATTCTGGCAAATGTCTAGTTATAAAAAACGAATGTAGGCACGTAGTCTAAAAAAAAATTTTTATCCCACAGGCACAAACATGGCGCTTTTAGATGCCTGTAGGCAGGGTCTAAACGTATTCATTTGTTCGACCGGGTGAAAATGGCTTCCATTTTTTCCCTAGGGAAAAAATGAACAGCTGATCCATGCATTTTTTCACCACAGGGCAAAAATGGACGCCATTTTCATTCGGTCAAACAAGTGAATGCACTTAGACCCTAACCTACAAACATTTAAAAGCACAAGTTTCTGCCTTTGGAATAAAAAGTATCGTAAGCAACACGGGTTTAAAGTCAGTCAAATTTGTTTACGCTGATGTTTGTGTACGAGTGATAGTCGATAGTGATAGTCTTCGCCCTCGACTATCACTCGTACACAAACATAAGCGTAAACAAATGGCTGCCTTTAACCCCTTGTTGCTTAATATACTATTAATTTATCAAAATTACGGATTCTTGCTTAATTTTTTATAAAAATTGTATATTACAAATTAAATTATTGTCATTTACTCACATTGTGGCAAATATCCATTTATGAAGCACAAATTAAGAACCTTTGTCTAGAAAAGAAGTTTTAATTCATAAAAATTATGAATTGTTGATTAATTGTTTATAAAAATGGTTTATAACAAATACTTATGACAGAAATTCTTTAATTTTGAACTGAAGTTGTAAAAAAGTGTATTGTCTTGATATTTAAAAGCTTTTAGTAAAAATTAAAAAATATAAATTCAATTATTATATGTATAATATAAAAACTTGTAGCAACCCAGTCGCGAGATTTTAAAACTAATAGAGAAAGAGTTAATTAGCCCGGTAAAACACTTTTAAAAAAAGATGGTGGAATCACTCGCGCTGAGATGCACAAGACTTACCTGACAAAACTTCCCATGGCACTACGGCCGAGATTTTGAAGAAGTTTCACGTAGTTGGTAAAAAAGACAATGTGGAACGAGCACCGAACCCCAGAAATCGTTCCCTACGGCGATGGCCAGTACAAAAGATGACGGACTTACCAATGATGTTTATGGTGGAGATCGAAGAAATCGGACTCTTATAATAGTCCCAATAGAATAGGTCAGTAAAAGATCCACACAAGAAACTACAATCCTTAACACTAATTTTTTAATCACAATAATTTGGGTATAATTTAACAACTATCTCGCACGTGTGTTGCGCGTAGTGCCGTTCGCATCAATCTGCTGCTTTTCGTTTTGCCGGCGACGAACACGTGGTTTTTCGTCTGCTACTCAGACTGCCGCGCGCCCCGCCTATAACTGTCTCGCGCGAATATTCAAATTCGCTGAATGCGATTTTATTACTCCTTACGCGACAAGATCGAAGTCGGAAGGTACGGCTAACCAAAATATTCTTAAAAAACGATCTGGATCGTTACACTTCCCCCTTCTAAAATGCAGTAGCTGCCGGGTTCGATCTCGTCAACCATACCCCTTTTGTCTGGGTAATTATAAATTATAGGAACTAGTCCGTCCTGATTGGCCATAGCTGTAAAAGAAAGATTTAATTTTAAACTCTACTAATATAAAATTATACAACATAAATATAAAAAAACATGTAAATTTAAATGATTCAAAATTGTGTGCTACAATCTGAAAATTTGAAATACAAATTTTGTTTAGTGGAAATCAGTGCTCGCTCTTTCTAAAGGAATAATTCGGAATTCAACTAGTAAGTATTTATTTAAATCATTAGATGGTGATCACTGGTTTCGCGTAGTACGCGAAACATTACATTCTCATATAAGAAAAATTCAAAACGAAACAGGAAGAAGAAGCGATTTTCACGCGTATATGGTTGTAACGTGTAATTCTTGGGGCCCCCAGAAGGTGGAACTTTATGAACTGTCAACAGCCCGACGGCTTTTGAAAGCTCCCTATAAGGTTGCTCTATTATTATAATTTCCCTCTAGCCTTATGAGGACCCTATAATTCCCTAATCAGGTTACCTTAATTATTAATCAGGTCAAAATAGGGTATGAAAATGCGGTCCCTTTTTATGTTTCTAATCGGGTCCGTATGTGATCGCCAGAAATGCTTTAACATATTTATAATGTTTTTCTAATATGTTTCAAGAAGTTTTGTTTCTTGAACAGAATAATTTTATTGATCTGCCTTGAATCATCTTTTACTCAATACAACACAGATATTCTTAATCCAAGAATATCATTCTACCTACAGCTTAAATAGGAGTTTTTGCGATTTGATATCAAGTCTGGCGTATCAGAGTGGACAGCATGTTCGACTCGGGATCGTGCGGACGCGGGTTCAATCCCACTGGACTCCAAAAATTTTATTTCATAATTTATTTACTCAGCTGTAATAGTTGTTAATTAAATGTAAGTATATATATAAAATAAGAATTATTTAAACAAATAAATAAAAAAAAGGTGTTATAAATATGAAAAAATACAAATATAATGATAAAGAGAATAAAAGGAGTATCTTCTCATACGTGAATTGAGTAAACAAATTTCGTTTAAAATTTAATATTTATTTTGTTTTATTTCTAAACCTAGATTTTAATTTATAATGATATTTTATTCAAAAAATTAAAAGGGCCCTAATACGGTCCTATTATGGGCCTAAATAATATTTAGGGTATAAATAGATTTTCCAAACCGGTTGACGCTCGTCTTATTAGTGCATTCGAATGGCAGCATAAATGTAAACAGCAATACGCTATTTTAAAAAAATTCTTTAATAGATATAGCTTTACGGTTCATCAGAAACAAAAAATCTTAAATTTGTTAAACAGAGTGCATTACTTGAAATGTCATTTTAATTTATTAGAGAAAAGCGGCGCCGGTCTCAATAACTCAAATGGAACAATTAAGTGGGTTGACACGGATACAGCCTTTAATAATCAATTACAGTCGGGAACAATAGTAAATTTAACGCATATAGATGTTAACCAATTCTTAGACGATGCCTTTGTTCTTTTCAAAAATCATGTCGAGACTTGTTTGAACACGCTTGGTCCAGTAAAAACGTACACGGTATTGTACGCTAAATTTAAGAAAACCCTACCTGACGGTTCAGAAGAATTCGATTTAAAAAACTTTGCAGTTACAGCAAGTGACATTTTACCTTCAACTCAGTCAGATGAATTTTATAATGTTAATGTAAAACAGCTAACACTTAGAAAAATGGAGGAATTTGAGAAAAAGAATCCAATTGGACTCTTGACTCCATCCATAGACTTGATGTTAATATTAATAAATTCAACCCCTTGCGTGCTAGCTCTTACATTGATCTGCTAGAAGTTATTAAAAGTAAGCTTGTCTGTGTTAATGTTCATAATGATAAGGATAATCAATGCTTCAAGTGATCGATTCTATCAGCATTGCATCCAGCTTCTTTTAATTCAAATCGTTTATCGAAGTACGAAAACTTTAAAGATGATTTAAATTTTACTGGGATTGAATTTCCTGTAGCTCTAAATGATGTTGCAAAATTTGAAAAACTAAACAAAATTTCTGTTAATGTATATGGTCTTCAAAAGTGTAATAATGATTTTAGTGTAACACCGTTACATCTTACATCAGAGAAAAGAGATTCTCATGTGAATCTTTTACGCATTGAAGATCATTACGTAGATGAAAGTTTAAGTGCTGAGGAAGATGCTTCTGCTGATAAATCGATTCTTTCATTCAACTATCATTACGTTTGGATTAAGAATTTATTACGACTTGTAAGTTGCCAATTGTCTAAACATGGTCACAAGACGCATATTTGCGATCGTTGTTTGCATTACTTTCATAGTGAAGAAAAACTTATTGAACACACCGAAGATTGTATCAAATTGAATAAAACTAAAGTAATTTGACCACAGCCTAATAATAATGTAATTCGATTCAAAAATTTCAATAATAAGGAGCGTGCTCCATTTATCATATATGCAGACTGCGAGAGCTTATTGCTTCCTGAAACTGAATCTTCAATTTTAGGTGATTGCACAGAAGTATTTCAGAATCATAAACTTCTAAGCATTGCATACTATTTAAAATGTTATGATGACACTTTATCAGTATACAAAGAATCACCTAAGGATGAAGAAGATCCTGCAAAATGGTTTGCTAAAGAGTTAAAACAGATGGCAGAGGATATTGAGACTGTATTTATGGTCACCATTCCGATGGAGAAACTAAATGCAAGTCAACAAGCTGCTTTTCGAAGCACTAACATTTGTCACATTTGTAAAAAATCTATCGCGCATGGGGCTGTAAAAGTTAAAGATCATTGTCATATAACTGGGGAGTACAGGGGGGTAGCGCATCAGGATTGTAATATCAACTACCAGGATTCAAGAACTATTCCTGTAGTATTCCACAATTTAAGTGGATATGATGCACATTTCATTATAAAATCCATTGCCACTGAATTTGAGGGTAAAGTTGACCTCCTCCCCGTTAACAAAGAAAGATATATAAGCTTCACCAAACATGTTCAAGGGAGTATCGTCCATTTTCGATTCATTGATTCATTTAAATTTATGACATCGTCTTTGGATAAATTGGCATCTTATCTTCCTGAACATAATATAATAAATTCCGAATTTTCTACCTACTCCAAAAATAGTATAGAACTGTTAACCCGAAAAGGAATTTTTCCATATGAGTATTTGGACTGCAGAGCAAAACTTAATGAGGCACAACTACCCCCAATAGAAAAATTTTATAGTACATTAAACGATTCGCATGTCAGTAATGAAGATTATGCACATGCGCAAAAAGTCTGGAATGCCTTCAATTGCAAAAATCTCTGCGATTATGTATATTTGTATATGAAAACGGACATTTTACTACTCGCAGATATTTTTGAAAATTTTAGAAACCAGTGTCTTATTGCGTACGGTTTAGATCCAGCTCATTATTATACAACACCTGGGTTGAGCTGGGATGCTATGTTAAAGTATAGTAATGTAAAATTGGAACTTCTTACTGATATAGATATGGTTATGTTTATTGAACGTGGCATTAGAGGTGGAGTAAGCCAGTGTTCCAATAGAAATGCTAGAGCTAATAACCAGTACATGGAAAAATATAACGAAGAAGAAGATTCAACTTACATTATGTACTTGGACGCAAACAACCTGTATGGTTGAGCTATGATACAAGCACTTCCCTACGGTGGTTTTAATTGGGTGCCAAATGTAAATAATAATTTTAATTTTAACGTTGAAGATGATGCTCCTGTTGGTTATATTTTAGAAGTTGATTTAGTCTATCCCGATGAATTACACAACAATCACAGTGATCTGCCATTTTGTTCAGAACACTTAAAACCACCAGGATCAAAAGAGACAAAGTTACTAACTACCCTTCTATCGAAACAAAAATAAGTTATCCATTACCGTGCACTGAAGCAAGCTTTCGCACATGGTATTAAACTTACACATATTCACAGAATTTTACAATTCAAACAATCTGCTTGGTTGAAAAATTATGTGGATTTTAATACTATGATGCGAACGAATGCTTCAAATGAGTTTGAAAAAATCTATTTAAACTTATGAATAATGCTGTATACGGTAAGACAATGGAAAACGTACGGAAACGTGTAGATGTTAAACTTGTAACTAAGTGGGAAGGTAGGTATGGAGCTGAAGCTCTTATATCTAAACCTAACTTCCACTCGCGATCTGTCTTTAGCGAAAATTTAGTTGCTGAGGAGCTTAGAAAAACGGAAGTGCTTATGAATAAACCAATCTATATTGGTCTAAGCGTTTTAGACATTTCCAAAACACTTATGTATGATTTTCATTACGATTACATGCGAAAAAAGTATAATGATAACTGTAAATTGCTCTACACTGATACCGATAGTCTTGTTTATCATGTCAAATGTGAAAATATCTATTCTGACATGAAAGCAGATATTTGCAAATTTGACACTTCTGATTATCCTGCTGATAATATACATGGAATGCCGCAAGTCAATAAAAAAGTTTTAGGTCTCATGAAAGATGAGTGTAATGGGAGAATTATTACAGAATTTGTTGCCTTGCGGAGTAAAATGTATAGTATTCGAGTAGAGGATCAGGACTTTATAAAAAAGGCTAAAGGTGTTAAGGAGGTAGTTGTGAAGAAAACAACATTCGATGACTATGTATATTGTTTAAAAAATGTCAAAATTCAGACTAGAACTCAATACACAATCCGATCCAAACTTCACAATGTTCATAGGTTAAAACAAACAAAAATAGCATTAAGTCCATATGATGACAAAGGATATTTATTAAAAAATAGCACCGACACCCTCGCTTGAGGTCATTGTAAAATAAACAATTTAGATTCTAATGATGTAGAAATGACACTAGTTTAAGTAAACCTCTTGTAATATATTGTAAATAAGCAGAAGTGCAAATTTTATTTCTATTTGTAATTTGTAAATATTCAAGAAAGTGTGTTTACGTATGAGTGTGTGTGTGTGTGAGAAAGAGAGGTATTAAGAGACAAAAACTATAATTTACTGTAAAAATTTAAAATATGGTTTAAATAAAAACAAAAGTTGGCTTATAAATTGTTTCTCTTTTTTTCTACCTTTGTTTTATATAATTTAATTTAATCACAAAAAGAAAAATTCAAGTTAATAATTTCATTAAAAAAATTAAATTTTTATTAAGTTACTTATTATTATTCTAAGATTATAGGTAAAGCAGTAAAGACACATTGATTTTTGAAAGTATTGAATTAATTTATTTCTATAAAATCTTTAAAATTTATTACAGAAAAGATTCACATTGTTTGTAAAAGGATTTCAAAGTGGTAGAAGTACAATCAATTTCATCGACGTCTACTAAAACATTTTTCACTTCACTTGGTGCACTGAGAAACCAATTGCGAAGAGTCAATACATTATTGGCAGCACAATTTACAGTTGGTGCCATATGATGTGTACATGTAGTTAACAAGCAGTCAGTTTTAATATTTTTAATTGATGGACAGTCTATTTCTTCTAAATTTTGCACATTTAACAAGTATTTTTCTAACCACTCTTTTTTTTCACTACCTTTTGTGTAAATAGTTTTTGCACCTCGTAGTGTTTCTTGAAGAACGATACGTAGTTCATCATAAGATACATCTCCAGCTATCCATTGGATTCCATGATAATTGTTGGTCAACCAACGGTTCTCACTTTTGTATCGTCCAGGTAAAGAATTCCAACTATGCGGTGGTTCAAAGAGATAAACTCGAGGTTGAGCATCTGCTTCAAGTGGAAGAGTAGCCAACTCCTTAAAGACAAATTCGTTACAGCTCTGTTTAAAACCTTGGATGTCTACAATAAAATCCATCTTGGACGATAAATGAAATTTAAAGCCAAGACAACATCTTATATACCAAACTGTAACCCCCTTCTCCACCGCCCCCCACCACATCCTAATTTCATCGCTGATTAGTTCATACTATACCACATGATTATATACGATGACGTGTTATGCACTAGCATTAGTATTGGTATGTCAGTATAAACCCAATGAATATTACATTTATATTCAACACTTCTCAACACGATGTAAAACCCCTCTCTGCGAGTTAGAACAAGTTAGCGTAGGTTCACTCAAGTTAAATTTGTAAGTTAACTAAGCGTTAAAGTTAACTTTTGAAAAAGTTAAAGATAACTTTCAGAAAAGTTAAGAAAGGTTGAATTTAACAGTCATGGAAGGTGATTTTAAAAATATTTTAGAAAAGTTAAAGTTAACTATCGGAAAAGATAAAGTAAACTTTTGGAAAAGTTAAAGTTAACTTTCGGAAAAGTTAAAGGTAACTTTCGGAAAAGTTAAAGGTAACTATCAAAAAAGTTAAAGGTAACGTTTGGAAAAGTTAAAGTTAACTATTGGAAAAGTTAAAGTTAACTTTCGGAAAATTTAAAGGTAACTTTTAGAAAAGTTAAAGTTAACTTTCAGAAAAGTAAAATCCAATTAACATGTAAATCCCATAAGAGAAGAAGTTAACTTTTGGAAAAGTTAAAGTAAACTATCAAAAAAATTAAAGGTAACTTTTTGGAAAGTTAAAGTTAACTTTCGGAAAAGTTAAAGTTAACTTTCGGAAAAGTTAAAGTTAACTATTGGAAAAGTTAAAGTTAACATTTGGAAAAGTTAAAGTTAACTTTTAGAAAAGTTAAATCCAGTTAACATGTAAATCCCATAAGAGATAAAGTTAACTTTTGGAAAAGTTAAAGTTAACTATCGAAAAAGTTAAAGGTCACTTTTGGAAAAGTTAAAGTTAACTTTCGGAAAAAGATTTATCGTAAAAACTTATACTTATCGTAAAAGATAAAGTTAACTTTTGGAAAAGTTAAAGTTAACTATTGAAAAAGTTAAAGGTAACTTTTTGGAAAAGTTAAAGTTAACTTTCGGAAAAGTTAAACTTAACTATTGGAATAGTTAAAGTAAACTTTTGGAAAAATTAAAATTAACTTTTAGAAATGTTAAATCCAATTAACATGTAAATCCCATAAGAGATGAAGTTAACTTTTGGAAAAGTTAAAGTTAACTTTCGGAAAAGTAAAAGGTAACTTCTGGAAAAGTTAAAGGTAACATTTGGAAAAGTTAAAGTTAACTTTTAGAAAAGTTAAATCCAATTAACATTTAAATCCCATAAGAGAAGAAGTTAACTTTTAAAAAAGTTAAAGTAAACTATCGAAAAAGTTAAAGGTAACTTTTTGGAAAGTTAAAGTTAACTTTCGGAAAAGTTAAAGTTAACTATTAAAAAAGTTAAAGTTAACTTTCGGAAAAGTTGAAGTTAACTATTCGAAAAGTTAAAGTTAACTTTCGGAAAAGTTAAAGGTAACTTTTGGAAAAGTTAAAGTTAACTTTTGGAAAAGTTAAAGTTAACTTTTGGAAAAGTTAAAGTTAACTATTGGAAAAGTTAAAGTTAATTTTGGGAAAAGTTAAAGGTAACTTTTAGAAAAGTTAAAGTTAACTTTTAGAAAAGTTAAAGTTAACTTTTAGAAAAGTTAAAGTTAACTTTTAGAAAAGTTAAATCCAATTAACATGTAAATCCCATAAGAGAGAAAGTTAATTTTTGGAAATGTTAAAGTTAACTATCGAAAAAGTTAAATGTAACTTTTGGAAAAGTTAAAGTTAACTTTCGGAAAAGTTAAAGTTAACTATTGGAAAAGATAAAGTTAACTTTCGCAAAAGTTAAAGGTAACTTTTGGAAAAGTTAAAGTTATATTTTAGAAAAGTTAAATCCAATTAACATGTAAATCCCATAAGAGATAAAGTTAACTTTTGGAAAAGTTAATGTTAACTATCGAAAAAATTAAAGGTAACTTTTGGAAAAGTTAAAGTTAACTTTCGGAAAAGTTAAAGTTAACTATTGGAAAAGTTAAAGTTAACTTTCGGAAAAGTTAAAGGTAACTTTTGGAAAAGTTAAAGTTAACTAACGAAAAAGTTAAAGGTAACTTTTGGAAAAGTTAAAGTTAACTTTCGGAAAAGTTAAAGTTAACTTTCGGAAAAGTTAAAGTTAACTATTGGAAAAGTTAAAGTTAACTTTCGGAAAAGTTAAAGGTAACTTTTGGAAAAGTTAAAGTTAACTAACGAAAAAGTTAAAGGTAACTTTTGGAAAAGTTAAAGTTAACTTTCGGAAAAGTTTAAGTTAACTTTCCAAAAAGTTATAGGTAACTTTTGGAAAAGTTAAAGTTAAGTTTTAGAAGAGTTAAATCCAATTAACATGTAAATCACATAAGAGATGAAATTAACTTTTGGAAAAGTTAAAGTTAACTATTGGAAAAGTTAAAGTTAACTTTCGGAAAAGTTAAAGGTAACTTTTGGAAAAGTTAAAGTTAACTTTTAGAAAAGTTAAATCCAATTAACATGATTCACGCGCATGCGTTGGGTTTGAGTAAACGTTCTGTTTGTGGCTCTTATGAAATTACATTTATATTTTAATTAGTGAGTGGTTATTGAAGTTTCAATTTTTGTGACTTGAAGCTGAACACTTTTTCATTGCTCTTTACATAAAATTTTTCATTGCAAGTTTAGTCGGACTTATATTTCTGCTATAATTTCTTTCCTAACCTAAAACTATGTCCGATAACACGTTGCCGAATCTGCCGGTTCCTGATAATGACAAAACATGTCGTGGTTGTAATGTAAGCATCCAGAAAGGAATAGTTCGTTGTAAAGAGTGTAACGCCCCGTACCATCTTAGTTGTATTAAACTAAAGAAAAAGTGCTGTGGCGGTTCAAGATCCTCCTCGCCGTCTGCAAGGTCATTAACCAAGGAAGACCTCCTCGCAGCTTTTGCTGAACAATTTAAGCATATCAGTGAAAAAATTAGTGAAAAAATTAATCCCTTGCAAGCATCTTTGGACGCCGTCGCTGGAAGATTAGATAATATAGAAAAATCTATCTGAGGAGCCTTGGTTCGTGTTAACACGCTGGAGAACGATGTCAGAGATGTAAAAGTTGAGGTAGATACTTTGAAGTCAAACATTATTAAATGCACTGACGACATGATGTCTAATTGCATGCGCGAATTGTCGGATCGCAGCAGTAGAAAATGTAATTTGATAATGTTTAATTTATTGGAATCGGACGATCAAGCATCTTCTGATGCAAATTCAAATTTAAATAGCAATTCTACTGCTGATTTCAATTTGGCATTGAACATTTTAAAAACAGTATTACCTCAAGATACGCCGAAATTGATCTCAACGACACGTCTCGTTAAATTTCCACTCCTTAAGCCACAAACAAAACCACCTCCTCTGCGAGTTACACTAGCAGACGAGTCATCTGTCAAATTGTTTATTTCTGCCTTCTCAAAACTTAAAAAGTCCGAAGCAGTTGTTGCTGACCCGTTACCACCAAACCTCTCAATTTCCTGGGACAGGACTCCAAAACAGTCAGAAGATTTCAAAAGGATGCGCATCTCTTTAAAGGAAAGATAATCAAAAGGAGAAACTCAACTTCAGATAATATACGTAAATGGAGAACCGAAAATCGTATCTTATAATGACTGACTCAGATTCTTATCTCAAGCATTCATCGTCAAACACCACAAAGAAGGGGAAATGGTGTTTTGGTTGCAGTAGACTATTTTCAAAAGTCCTAAAATATGCAAATTAGATTGGTAGTATTAAGGATGTGCAAATTAGTTCTTCGGTAAAAGTTAACAACAATACGCAATTTATGCAAATTAGCCGCATGGGTGGCATTGCATACTAATGATATGCAAATTAGTCATTACATTACACTGTATGCAAATTAAAAGGGTTAGCATTTTAAGTTAAACTTGGCGCGATTCGATTGCAGCGCCGTCTATCAGTAGTGGCCGGTGTGCTAACTCACTAAAATGACTGTCGGTAACGTAGAACTCTCACCAACAACAGACTAAAAACCCGCTCAAATGTAGGGAAATCCACGCTTGAAATACCTAAAAGTGGGGGTAATTTTAAACTTACCGCGCAAAAGTGGGGGTAAAAATTCAAAATGGCGCGCTTAAAAAACCTAAGAGTGGGGGTAAAATTTAACTTCCCGCTCAAAAGTGGGAGTAAAATTTAAATTCCCGCGCAAAAGTGGGGGTAAAAATCCAAAATGGCGCAAGGAATCCCCCACACAGCGCCATCTGGTCGGTAACTAGGGTAAAACAGATTCCTACACGGTAAAACAGATTTCTACTCGCAGCCGGTAAGGCAGATTTCTGTTTCCTCCTTAATAAGGCAAGGTAATAAAAAGAGTCACCTACCCTTAAAAGACAAAGCTAAGAAAAAAAATTAAATAAAAATTTTGATCAAGTTCTAAATCGATATAATCATCATTAGGGTGGTCCAAAAATACATGGGAATGCAAAAAAGTCGTTTTTTAATGCTCTCACCCCCTAGGATTTTTCTATATCGCAAAAAAAAAATACCCCTATTTTTTTTTTTTTTTTTTTAATATTTAGGGGTGCCTCAACGGGGTTGAAGTTTCCCATGTAAAATGCATGGGGAAAAAAGACTTTTTCGGAGAATTGGTATAGAATCCATGAAAATGAATATTTTTCAATCGGCCAACTATGTTTCTCTTCAGGAGACTTCAAAGAATGGTGCTACATTGTTTATTTAACAATTTTTTAATATTAACTATTTTTTATAGGGTCCCCAAAAAACCCCATAAATCACAAAATTACGAAAAAATCGTTAAAAAATATTTTTTATTACTTTTATCAAAGTTTTTCTAATGATTTTGAATAAATAAACTAAATAATGATTTTTAATCATTATTCCATGTAAATCCTAATTTTTTTAAATAAATTACATTGTTTATAAGTTGTTTATTCTCAAGATTTGCAAAAATTGAGCTACAGAGCTGCAACTTTTTCTTAATTTTACAACTTTTTCAGGCCATTGGAGCTAAACACGAACAAAAAAGTTAAAATAATTATTTTAACAATTGTTTAAAGAAAAGATATTGTTTATTATCAAGTTTTTATTAAATAAAGCTACAGAGTTGCGACTTTTTCTCAATTTTGCAACTTCTCGAGCCCAGTAAAGCCATGTACTAACAACAAACTAAAAGTAATAATTTTTAAAATTGTTTAAACAAATTATATTGTTTACTATCAATTTTTTATTAAATAGAGCTACAGAGTTGCAACTTTTCCTCAATTTTACAATTTGTTTTGTTGTTACCTGCCCTCCTAGGGTCTCACGTTTTGTACATATATATTGAACGAGCTCATTTCGGATTCAGTTTTTGTGGCATAAGGACGTAGCTTCTTAAAAATTTTTAATTTGCACAGAAAAATAATAAAAATGTTGAAACCACCACAGCAGGAAATTCAAAAATTTCAACTTTTTCATTATTTTTCTGTGCAAATTAAAAAATTTTAAGAAGCTACGTCCTTATGTCACAAAAACTGAATCCGAATTGAGCTCGTTCAATATAGCTGTACAAAACGTGAGACCCTAGGAGGGCAGGTAACAACAAAACAAATTGCAAAATGGAGGAAAAGTTGCAACTCTGTAGCTCTATTTAATAAAAAATTGATAGTAAACAATATAATTTGTTTAAACAATTGCTAAAATTATTATTTTTAGTTTGTTGTTAGTACATGGCTTCACTGGGCTCGAGAAGTTGCAAAATTGAGAAAAAGTCGCAACTCTGTAGCTTTATTTAATAAAAACTTGATAATAAACAATATAATTTCTTTAAACAATTGTTAAAATAATTATTTTAACTTTTTTGTTCGTGTTTAGCTCCAATGGCCTGAAAAAGTTGTAAAATTAAGAAAAAGTTGCAGCTCTGTAGCTCAATTTTTGCAAATCTTGAGAATAAACAACTTATAAACAATGTAATTTGTTTAAAAAAATTAGGATTTACATGGAATAATGATTAAAAATCATTATTTAGTTTATTTATTCAAAATCATTAGAAAAACTTTGATAAAAGTAATAAAAAATATTTTTTAACGATTTTTTCGTAATTTTGTGATTTATGGGGTTTTTTGGGGACCTTATAAAAAATAGTTAATATTAAAAAATTGTTAAATAAACAATGTAGCACCATTCTTTGAAGTCTCCTGAAGAGAAACATAGTTGGCCGATTGAAAAATATTTATTTTTATGGATTCTATACCAATTCTCCGAAAAAGTCTTTTTTCCCCATGCATTTTACATGGGAAACTTCAACCCCGTTGAGGCACCCCTAAATATTAAAAAAAAAAAAAAAAAAATAGGGGTATTTTTTTTGCGATATAGAAAAATCCTAGGGGGTGAGAGCAAAAAAAACGACTTTTTTGTTTTGGACCACCCTAATCATTATACAGTGTCCCTCTTAATTAGGCAAGGTGACAGAAAGAAACTCGTGCCCTTAAGGGGGGAACACCAGTTTTAACTAAAAAAAAGTGCTTTTTTCAAGAATTTTTTCCTAGAAAACCATGAAATTTTTTTAAGAATACTATTTATTAGGGTAATTCAGGGTGAGTTGGAACACTGGGAGAGATGATACGCTTGATCTATCTTAGAAAATAATTTGTTAAACTTAATTTTAACTTTGTACGTAAGTGTCTAACGGTAAATAAACAAAATATAAAATGAATATTTGTCACTTGCAAAATTACAAGAAAATGTATAATCCATCGTTAATAAGATCGAGCGTCGCGAGAACCCAAAGTTTTTTAGATTAATATTATATGTGTGTGTTTTTCTTTAATTGGCGGATTTTAATTCAGTTCGTGAGAGTTTAGTCAAGTTTGGACATCTTTTTATGTTTCTGTATAAGTTACAATTTTTATTGAAACTGGGAATATATATTTTTTTAGTTTTATCTTTCTAGGATAATCAGGAGAGACGGAACAATTTTTTCCTGGTGAGGTGGAACAGTTATATAAAAAACAAAAGCATCAAGCTTCTAACCAAATGTGTTTGTTTACGTTTATATTTTACGGGTTAAAATTAAATTAAGTAAAATTTAGCGGATAAGTAATTAATTACAAATTAATTTAATCAGTAATTTAAATTCTAAGTGTGTTTTCATAATTTTATTGACGGAAATAAATTGAATTCGTTCGCGTAAAATAAGTGATCCAGTGCGAAATGTCATCCAGTACAAACGACAAAGTTCACGCTTTACTACACGTGTCAATTCGAGAAGAAAATCACGAAAATTGGTTCGAATTATCAACTTTGTAAAATAAGGAAATTTTCAGGTATTTAAAATAAAATTATCTAAAATGAAAAGAATTAAGTTCATTTTTTAGTATTTGACTTTTATTTGTCAATTTTCCATCATATGTAGTCATTTATAACAAGAAAAAAACATGTTCCATCTCACCTGGACAATTTCATCTCTCCCAGAATTGTCTTCTTTTTTAAAATATTTTTTTAAACTTAGAAAAAATAAAAGAAAATTAAAACGGTTTCACGAGTCAATGTATGGATGTTAATATTAAAGTATTTTAAAATATTTAGATTTTTTTATTTAATTGCTTAGAATTTACAGTGGTTTAAAAAAAGGTGTTCCAACTCTCCCGGACTTACGCTACTTAAAAGTACATGTTAAAAGATGTAATTTAAAAAAAAGAAGTGTTTTTCAACCAAAACTTTCAAAGATATGAGTCATTGAAGCTACATCTTTCAAAAAAGGTGGTTTGCGGTGAGCAGGATTCCGCAAGTATGCTTTGTATTGAAAAAAGATATTAGTTTTTAGAAAAATTTGTTAATCAATTTCTCAATCTATGGAAATTACCCTTCATTGTTCGCTTTTATTAAGCAAAGGTTATAAGAAGGATGACCTACCCTTAAAAGACAAATCTGAGAAAAAATCGAAAAAAATTTGAGAAAAGATATTAATTTCCAGAAAAAAATGTTGATCAAGTTCTAAATTGATGGAAAATATATTACAGTGTCTTACTTAATTAGGCAAGGTGATAAAAAGGGACTCCTGCCATTGAAAGACAAGGCTCTAAAAAATAATCGAAAAAAATTTTGAGAAAAGATATTAATTTCCAGAAAAAATTGTTAATGAAATTTTTAATCAATGTAAATTACCCTTTCATTGGTCTCTTTTGTTAAGCAAATGTATGAAGAAGAGCCACTTACCCTTAAAACACAAAGCTGAGAAAAATAATCGAAAAAAATTTTGAGAAAAGATATTAATTCCAAAAAAAAATGTTGATGAAGTTCTAAATAGATGAATATTATCCTACAGTGTCCTCCTTAATTAGGCAAGGTAATAAAAAGGGTCACCTACCCTTAAGGGGGTTGACCCGTGTGACGGCCGTTTTTTAAACTGCTTTTTGGGATTTTTTTCTGAAGGACGGTTGAAACTTACAACTTTGAATTTTCTACCATCGATTTAGTAACTATTGAAATAAATTCAGAAATTTTTTGAAATCAGTATAATGAAAACTTTACGTGATACAGCGCAAAGAAGTAATTCATGTAAAAAAGTACAGCATTGGTCGCCACGATTCCGACCATCTAAGTGATCGATAATCAAAAAATAAAAAATCATTTTAATCTGTGTCACTGTAGCTACGAGCTGAACTAGGATTATTTGAAAATATTGAAAAATAAAATGTTTACGCGACTTTGAATTTTTATTTCTAAAAAAAACTATTTTGTGCCTGTTTTTTTTATAAAAAAAAAATGACGTGACATTTTTTAATTATCTTAGTTCAGCTTTTAGCCCAATATGTGCTGAATATACCCTATAAATTTCAAGGTGATCGGTCAAGTCGTTTTTGAGATATCATGGCGACCAGTTGAAAAAAAAATGGTTTCAAGAAAAACGCGTTTGAAAGCTCAAGTACGAATAAGGCAGTTAATTCGGAACCATTACTAAAACAACTGTTATATTCGAAAATTTATTTTAAGAAACTAAAGTTTTTCCAAATGCACTTATTTTTTACTTATATAAATGTGTATAGAATAATAAAATTCGCGCATAAAAAACCAAAGCGACAAAGTTTCAATTCTAGTTGAAACCTCGACCGCGCGCTCTAACATTATGCCTTCTCACTGTAAAAACTTTTTATCAACGACGAATATATTAAAATCGGTTTCCCCATATATTCTGCATATGTTATAGGTACGATGTATAAAAAATAAAAAAATTCGATTTTTCGAATCTATCACACGGGTCAACCCCCATAAAAGACAAAGCTAATAAAAAAAAAACATTGATCAATTTCTGAATCGATATAATCATCATACAATGTCCCTCTTAATTAGGCAAGGCAACAAAAAGAAACTCCTGCCCTTAAGGGGGAAACATTTTAGTTACAGTTGTAACTAAAAAAAAGTGATTTTTTCAAGAACTTTCTCCTAGAAAACCATTAAACATTTTGAAGTATACTATTTATTACTTAAAAGTACATTTTAAAAGCTGTAATTTAAAAGAAATATATGTTTTTCAACCAAAACTTTCAAAGATATAAGCCATTGAAGCGACGCCTTCCAAAAAAAGGTGATTTGTGGTAGGCAGGATTCCGCAAGTATGCTTCGTCTAAAATGCAAAAATGAAACTGATTTACATTTATTATAAGATTATCCTGTTATTAATCGAAGGATTTAAAGAAAAAAAAAATACTTCACAAAATGGCGACCTGTCAAAGCCAAAAGTATGATTTTTGTTAAAAAAATCAGTCGATTTTCAGCTATATAAAAAAAAGTTTTGAATTAAAAAAAACTCCTTCGATCACTACCTCGGCTTGGATGTGTAAATTAAGCATACCACATGGTTCCTCTTATTAAGCAAGGTGTTAAAAAAAGTCACCTATGTACCCTTAAACGACAAAGCTGAGAAAAATAATCGAAAAAAATTTTGAGAAAAGATATTGATTTCCAAAGAAAAATTTTGATTATGTTCTAAATCGATGGAATATATCCTATATTGTCCTGTCTAATTAGGACAAAAACATGACAAAAAGTTTTCTTAAACATAATGACAATTTAATTTTTACAACATCGGATAAAGGTAATCGCACGGTTTGTCTAAATTAATCTGACTATATCACGAAGGCCAATATACTTTTAAATGATACTAATATTTATGTACCGATTACAAATAATCCGCTAAATAAATTGCGTTCAGAGTTTGCAAAAAGGGTTAAATATTTAAACAACAATGGCTTTCTATCTTCTAAATTTCATAACAATGCCCTTACTTAAACAGATACAACACTTCTAATGTTTTATGATTTACCAAAAATACACAAGACAAATGCCCCACTTAGGCCAATTGTTTTTTGTGTCAACTCACCAAATCATTCTCTTGCAAATATTTTGCATAATAATTTAAAAAAAATTGTGCCAGCACCAGCTTCACATATTAATAATAGCCTTGAACTTAAAGAAAAAATTAAAAATTACAACATCTCAAAAGATTATGTTCTTATGTCACTTGATGTAAGCTCTTTATTTACAAATGTTCCTTGTGAACTAGTAATAGAAAGCTTAGATAAAAGATACCACAAATTAGTAATAAATGTGACATACCATATACCGAAATAATTAATATTACAAAATTTTTATTTAATAATACCTATTTTCAATTCAATAATAAGTTTTATCACCAAATACATGGGACCCCAATGGGTTACCCATTTCACCCTTTTTTGCAAATATTTGCATGGATGATTTGGAAACAAGTTGCTTAACTACCCACAGTGGTCCTCAACGGCCAACAAGTTTAACAAAAATGTCAAAGAAAAGTGCTAGTGCCATCTTTTTCTATGTGTTTCATACTTTAAGGATCATATTTGACCGAAATCCTACCTGATCGCGTTTTCAAGATGCATAAAAAATAATTAAAATTGAAAACCAGATTTTAAGCGATTAATGCAATATTTTAGTTTAAATGCGTATTACGCAAACATACACACACCTACACATATATACACACATACATACACATACACATTTTATGCACTTTACACACACACACATATATATATATACATACACATATTTACATACACATACAATTCCCGGTTGAAAAAACATGTACATGAACACGTGTACGAACGCATACATGAACACGTACATAAAAGCGTATATGTTCATGTGCATGAACATGTACGTGCTCATGTAAGCGTTATTGAAACATGTTCATGTACACGAACACGTATACGTTCATGTACATGTTCATGAGCTCCATTAAGGCATTAAGTCAAAAATTCCATACATGTTCATTTGCATTAACACAAACATGTTCGTGCACATGAACATATAAACGAACATGATTGAAATTTTGCAAAACTTCAAACGTTACGCAGTAGTTTTCTATGGGAGATATGGCTGCGCAGTTGTTTTTCAGGAACAAGGGTGGAGAAATACGATAGGCATAGTTACCTTTCTTTAACATTGTTTAGTAATTTAAAAAATTGTGTGCATCAACGTGTACTCGTTGATGCATACGTTCATGCACATGAATATGTGTATTGTTTTTTGAACTTATTAAGGTGGATGAACATACATGTGTTCGTGTACATGTTCATGTTTCAATGCCGCGAACATGAACACATACTTGTTCATGCACATGAACATGTACGCTTTAATGTGCGTGGTCATGTACGCATTAGTGTACTTCTTCATTTTCATGTTTTTTTAACCGGGAAGCACAAGCAAAACTCCTGCAAACTCTGAAAGGATACTAATAAATATTTCATCGAATGAAATAATATATGGGCGTTTCCACGTGAAATTTACCTATCCAGAATTTAAATTCAATTTAATAGGGGAGAGTCGCCAGTTGTGAGACGGCTCCAGTTGTGAGACAGTCTTTTTTTTTTAACACGAAATATAAAAAGGCTGATTGGTATACATAAAAACATTTCTTTTTATACGAGCCAACTTTTGCGTGTACACCGAAGCGGATATATGTATTGTTTGTGTTAGATGCCAACACTGTGTGTGAAAATCGACTAAAAAACTTTTTTTCAATATGTGCAAAGTACTTTTTTTTAAGTTATTTGATTGGAAAAGCTAAATGTTATGCATTTTTATTTAGTATTTTCCTTATATTTTGTAATGCAATATTGCATTGTTTCAATCTACAGTTGGAAATTTTTTCTTTTTCCTCTTTCAAAATAGCGCCAATTTCCGGTTGTGAGACACAGCAAGTCACCAGTTGTGAGACGGTGGCGCCGCCCATCTGGAATAGCCTATACTTTTCGTTATGCAGCATAAAGCGCTCTGTTCAGTTTAGTTCGTTACGTACATTTGATAACACAATAATTATTTAAAGTGTGGGAACATGCGCACAATTTATTTCATTTGCCTACATTGCGACAGCGATTTTGATGAAGAAAACTGATAGTCATATTTTAAAGAATAAATATTTTTATTAAGTATATAATAATATGTATTATCAATATATTTAGTTATTTATATTAAACATAATGTTTCATGTCAAATTTGTTAAATTTTAGCATTTTTTTATAAGTGTCTCACAACTGGACACCTTTTTTTTTTTTGACTAAAAAGATGTGCTCGGAAAATTGATCATAAAATTTTTCGAGTTCATCTGAACACTACACTTTCTATGAATAAAAGTTGCGTATTTAAGTTACTTTTTGAACGGTGTATTTTATTTACGATTTCGTTTACCTATTTCCAATTTATAAGTCAAAAATAAAACCCGTCTCACAACTAGCGACTCTCCCCTACATATTTTTAAATTTTTTTAAGAAAAATAATACAAACGTAATTTCTTTATTTTGATATCTGAGGTCCCGTTTTCGAGTGATAAATTTTCAAAATTTTGATTTTGAGAAAATATAGGTAACTTTTTTTAATTGTTTATAACTCGTAAAATATTGAAGTTAAAAAATTAATGTGAAAAGATGAAATGTTCAGTTTTTCCTAGGCTTTTGAGGCACTTTAACTAAAAAAAATATATTTTATAAAAAACCAATTTTTTGTAAATTTGGGCGTGGAAAAATTTACATTTTCTTATTTTTTAAATAAACGTGTAAATGTTACAAGTGCAATGATATATGTCCTAAAATGGCTCGACCTATAGTTTTGTTTGAATAAAATTTTAAAGTTCAGCGCGCAAGCTCGAAGTCTATTGCGCCTTACGCCGCGCTGCATATCACGCCACGCTTGACTGTACACGGAAAGAAATCTGGTAGAATTAAATCAGTTGATAGTTCGATAGATTTTTAGTATCAATAGACAAATAGAATTTTATTATCTAATGTGACTAATATTAATATGAAAACATGAAAATATTCTGAAGAGCTTGAGATAGAAAGAAACCAACAGCCATTTATAAAATTTCCATCTATTTTATATTAAAAATGCTAGTAGGCCTTATTACAATTCCATCACACGCCAGCTAATATTATTCTATCGGCCACCACTAATTTTCAAGCCAAGTTTGTACAGCACAAACTAAGCTTTATATACATGTATCAACACACACACGCAAGCAATACATTGGCTGACGAATCAGCCATCAGGCCATCAGCCAATGTATTGCTTGCGTGTGTGTGTTGATACATGTATATAAAGCTTAGTTTGTGCTGTACAAACTTGGCTTGAAAATTAGTGGTGGCCGATAGAATAATATTAGCTGGCGTGTGATGGAATTGTAATAAGGCCTACTAGCATTTTTAATATCAAATAGATGGAAATTTTATAAATGGCTGTTGGTTTCTTTCTATCTCAAGCTCTTCAGAATATTTTCATGTTTTCATATTAATATTAGTCACATTAGATAATAAAATTCTATTTGTCTATTGATACTAAAAATCTATCGAACTATCAACTGATTTAATTCTACCAGATTTCTTTCCGTGTACTTGTTCGAACTAAACTCTATAACAGGCCTGCACAAGCGAGCAGCTCCGGAGCACCCGTAAGGGGAAGAGGTCTCCCACCATGCGTACGTTCCACCCTTCGCTTTGCCTCTCTTACCTCCACACATGCTTATCCGTCCGCATGGTAGGGGACCACTTCCCCTTACGCGTGCTCCGGAGCCAGGCCCTCCAAGCCACAATGTATTTTTTGTCCTACATGCACGGAAAGTATGTCATTTCGGGCACTTAATGTGGGTGCAAAGTAAGTCATCCCTGCCCGGGGGTAGGGTAAGCGGGCGCAAAATACATTTCCGCACGCTGACGTCACCGAAGCGGGCGCAAAATACATTCCCGCCCGCTGACGTCAGAGGAGCAGGCGCAAAAGTTATGAACACATGTGCAGTAATTTTTATGATAGTAATACATGCAGTGTAGTTTTCTATGATTGTTACACCTGCGCAGTATCTTTTTATGATATTTACACATATGCTGTAGTTTTCTATGATAGTTACACATGCGCAGTAGCATTTTATGATATTTACACAAGCACAGTAGCTTTTTATGATAGTTACACATGCGCAGTAGTATTACATAACATACAAATTTTTATGGTATTTATACAATATGTTCATTAATTGTTAATTAGCTGAAGGTTTTGCCGCTTGTGCCCTCAATGCCATACTTACCATGCAAGTAGGACAAAAAACGTTGTTCACACCACGGGCGCAAGGTGATTGTAGCTTGGACGCTCTGTGCCACAGACCTGTCTATCGCAGCGCTAGTGTCGCTACGTAGGTGAATGGCAGAATGTTTGTGTCTGTTAACGCACACAAGCATTCTGCCATTCACCTACATAGCGACACTAGCGCTGCGATAGGCAGGTCTGTGAAACAGAGCGTGTAGACAAAATACATTGTGGCTTGGAGGGCCTGTCCGGAGCTGCTTGCTTGTGCAGGCCTGCTCTATAAGAACAAGTACAGTCAAGCGTGGCGTGATTTGCAGCGCGGCGTAAGGAGCAATGGACTTCGAGTTTGCGCGCTGAACTTTAAAAATGTATTTAAACAAAACTATAGGTCGAGCCATATTAGGTCTTAGATCATTGCACTTGTAACATTCACACGTTTATTTAAAAAAAAAGAAAGTGTAAATTTTTCCACGCTCAAATTTAAAAAAAATTGATTTTTTTAATAAATTTTTTTTTTTTTTAGTTAACGTGCCTCAAAAGCCTAGGAAAAACTAAATATTTCATCTTCTCACATTAAGTTTTTAACTTTAATATTTTACGAGTTATAAACAATTAAAAAAAGGTATATTTTATCAAAATCAAAATTTTGAAAATTCATAACTCGAAAACGAGACCTCAGATAGCAAAATAAAGAAATTACGTATACATATTCATATAATTTTATGAATAATTTACTAACAATTTAAAAAAGTAAAAAAAAAATTACAAAGTGGTGCATAGGATCCAAATCATATATTTTGTTAATAAAGTGTTAAAACTGTTTTTGATATATCTCAAAAAGGCGATCAGGTAGGATTTCGGTCAAAAATGATCCTTAAAGTATGAAACACATAGAAAAAGATGGCACTAGCATTTTTCTTTGACATTTTTGTTAAACTTGTTGGCCGTTGAGGACCACTGTGTACCTTAAGACAAAAATACAATTGTAACATTCTTTTTTATTTTCGATATGTCGATGACACCATTCTCTGTGTTTACAAAGATTTCATTGAAATACTTGTGGCCGTGTTTAAATCATACCATAAAAAGTTACAATTCACTTATGAAGTAGAAATAAATAATAAAATAAGTTTTCTTGATTTGACACTAAAAAGAAAAAATAATAGACTGATCATCGATTGGTATTAAAAACCAACTTCTTCTGGTAGAATGTTGAATTTTTTATCTAATAATCCTATTAATCAAAAAAAGAATATTGTTTTTAATCTCATAGATAGAGCGATCTCACTTTCTCATAAGAGTTTTCATAAAAAAAATATTGAAATTTTTAAGGGATTATTAATTAATAACAATTATCCCTTAAAGTTTGTTAATGACTGTATTACGGAGAGACTTCATTTTATTAGATTCAAAAAGAAAAATAATAACACCGAACAAACTAATTTGAAAAAAATGTTGTATGCACAACAACCAAAGATTGTTATCCCTTACAAAACTAATAAATTTTACTCCAAATGTAAACATAAATTAAAAAATTACAATATTTGTTCCATTCCTAAGGTTGAAAAATCATTAAACAATATTGTCAAATTAGGTAAAGATCTATTAGACAAGTGGAATAAGTGTGGAGTTGTATATAAAATTTCATGCAAAAGTTGTAACGCTGTATACTATAGAGAAACAAAGAGAACTCTCCGAAAGCGTATATCTGAACACATTACAAAAAGAAATACAAATGTAAACTGCGTTATTAATTCACATTGTATCAGCAATAATCACGAATTCGATTTTGATAATGTTAAAATTGTAGATGTAGAACGCGATTGGAGGAAGCGTACCCTTTCCGAAATGATATTTATTAATCATGACTCCAATAGCATAAATAAAAAAGAAAATTTTAATAATTTGAATAAAACCTATAAATTACTTTTGCGGAAAAATTTCTCCATTTATTAAATATCAATATTAATGTACTTGATAATTATACGTTAATTATTTGTTTTGTTTCATCAATGTTATTATAATTAGAATCTGTACGTACACATTTACTTCGATTAACAGTTTGTCCTTTGTTTTGAACATGAACGGATGTAAAAAATTGTACAATTCGACAAAATCACGATTTCGTGATGTTAATTTTATCTGTTTACTTATTTATTTATTTTTTTAAAAAACTGTGACTTCCGTTTTGAGGTAATGAACCTCTTTATTAACAAAAAGTAGGACGAAAAATTTGTGTTGTTCGTGCTAAAAATTATTTAAAAAATTCATTGTGTTTTTACAGCCTGAAGAGGTCAACGAAATGTTCACGAAACGTCGTGAATAAACTCTTTATAAGAGATGTGGTAGTGTTTTTTTATATTATTAAAAAAAAAACCTTCACAATTTGCTCCTATAGATCAAAAGTACTTTTCTCAAATATTATCAATGGAGAGCAATCAACTTACATTTTCTCAATTGTTAATGAAGTTTTCAATTAATGGAAACTACCCTTCATTATTTCCCTTAACTAGAAAAGGTAATAAAAAGTGTCACCTACCCTTAAGAGACAAAGCTGACAAAAATAATCGAAAAAAATGTTGAGAAAAGATATTAATTTCCAAAAAACATTTTTGATTAAGTTCTAAATCGGTGGAAATTATCCTATAGTGTCCTGTCTATTTAGGAAAAGTAATAAAAAGGGTCACCTACCCTTAAAAGACAAAGCTAAAAAAAATTGTTGAGAAAAGATTTTAATATTTAGACATAAACCACGGAGTTAGCTCAGTTGGTTAAGGTCCTGGACTCTACGGTCGCGCCAAGTCAAGCATCAAGCTTGCTTGGTTTGCTCCCCGGGGAGCCTGGAGTTTTTTCCGGCTGTCAGATAACTTCACTGGAAGGTACAGACGTCGAGGTATAATGAATATACACTGTCGGTAATAGACCTGTACAGATCACTAGAACTGGATACCGGTTGTACTCAGGAGAGTTTTTTCTACAGTTTTCTCTCTCCACTGGCGAGCAAACCCAATATACCAGGTGGTCCAGGCAAATGCGTGTACTCCTAATTTCAAGCCGTTTTGTAGACGCAAAAACACTTAGAAAATATATGGGGCAAATTTTCTCAAGTGTCCAGCGTCAAAATTAAAAGTTCTTGGATCGGACTAAATACCGAAATGAAAAAAAAATTTCACCTGTAAGATTTCGAAAGGTTTTTTCCTGCTCTTTCACATGGTGAAAAAGTTTTTTTTTTTAAATCAAATTTTAACCCTTTTTTTTAAATTAAAATTTTTTTTGACTTTTTTTTTTAAATGGACCCTTTTTTCTTTTTTTTTTGTCTTAAAAGAAAGCTCAAGTTGTGTACTTTAAACTTACTAAAAGAACAAAATGACGTTTTTTGTTGTTTTCGATTTATTAATTAAACAATTAATAAAAATTTATAAAAATTGAAATAATTTGCAAAAAAAATTAAGTTATGGCAATTACGAATACACCACTTTGAAGCTTATCAAAATGCGCATCCAACGAGCCCTATATGAAGTATTTTGAATAATTTTATGGTTTATAAATAAATATTGATAAAAAATTAGTTAACAAATAAATATCATCCATAAAAATAAAGGTAGAGTGTTTAACTTTTTTTTTATTAGAAAGTTTTTACAATCCTACATTAAAATATATCTAGCTAAAGTATTTCCAACCAATGAAAATTTAAATAAGACTTTTTTACATCCACATCTTTATGCATATGCCGCGTCGCGCTGCACAACTTCGTTAAAGCTATTTCTGTAACCACCGAGCCTAATATTTTTTTTTATTTTCTACAGAACAGTTATTATTAATTTTTTAATAATTAAATATTATATTTTTTTATAGTAATTTGTATAATTTAATTTTATACATATCGTTTTCAAAATTACAAAACCTAAAATTTTTTTATAATAATAATTAAAATTTTTTGATCCTAATATTTAATATTATGTACATTATTTTTAAAACTCGATTTAATTACTTTCTGTTTTCTCTTGGAGGAAATATTTAACATTATTCCATCCAAACTCAATTTATAGATGTTTGAATTTTAGTGCGCGTTTAATGTAGTGTTATGAATTTTGATATAAAAATGTCTTATTTAAATTTGCAATGGTTGGAAATACTTTAGCTAGATATTATTTAATGTAGGATTGTAAAAACTTCCTAATAAAAAAAATTCAACACTCTACCTTTATTTTCATGGATGATATTTATTTGTTAATTAATTTTTTAAAAATATTTATTTATAGATCATAAAATTATTCCAAAAAAAAAAAAAAAAAAAAACGTCATTTTCTTCTTTTAGTAAGTTTAAAGTACACAACTTGAGCTTTCTTTTAAGACAAAAAAAAAGAAAAAAATGGTCCATTTTAAAAAAAAAGTAAAAAAAAATTATAATTTTCAAAAAAAGGGTTAAATTTTGATTTTTAAAAAAAACTATTTCACCATGTGAAAGAGCAGGAAAAAACCTTTCGAAAACTTACAGGTGAAATTTTTTTTTCATTTCGTTATTTAGCGGCTACGATGTTTTGAAAAACTCAATGTTCTTACTTTACCTAAATCTTCGACCCCCTCCCCCCACAACAATTTTAAATTAAATTGCATAATATTTGGTGGTTAAAGTACTTACCCATAGCACTAAAGTTTGTGCAAATATTAGTCCGATTCAACAACTTTTAATTTTTACGCTGGACGCTTGAGAAAATTTGCCCCATATACAAAGTACTGAATTCTAGGAACTCCCTACGGGAGACACTCATTGGGCCTGTAAGGTCGTTAAAACAAGTGTATAATAACTAAAAAAAAAAATATTTAGAAATAAATTTTAATTAAGTTCTAAATCGATAAAAATTATTCTACAGTGTCCTTTTTAATTAAGCAAGGTAATAAAAAGGGTCACCTACCCGTAAAGGACAAAGCTGAGAAATATATTAGAAAAAAATTTAAGAACAGATATTAATTTCCAGAAAAAATTGTTAATTAAGTTCTTAATCGATAGAAGTTAAATTTTATTGTTCCTCTTAAGTAGGCAAGGTAATAAAAAGTGTCACCTACCCTTAAGAGACAAAGCTGACAAAAAAAAATTTTGATTAATTTCTGAATCGATATAGTCATCATACAGGGTCCCCCTTAATTAGGCATGGTGACAAAAAGGGATTTCTGCTTATAAAAGACAAAGCTGAGAAAAATAATCGAAAAGAATTTTGAGAAAAGATATTATTTTTAGAAATAGTATATTAAGCAACAAGAGGTTAAAGGCAGCCATTTGTTTACGCTGATGTTTGTGTACGAGTGACAGTCGAGGACGAAGCCCGAGACAAAACGAGTACACAAACATCATTGTAAACAAATTGGACTGACTTTAAACATGTTTTGCTTACGATACTTTTTATTCCAAAGGCACAAAAGAGGTGCTTTTAAATGCTTGTATGTTAGGGTCGAAATGCGTTCATTTGTTTGACCGTATGAAAATGGCGTCCATTTTTTCCCTAAGGTGAAAAAAATGCATGGCTCAGCTGTTCATTTTTTCCCTAGGGAAAAAATGGACGCCATTATTACACGGCCGAACAAATGAGTGCGTTTAGACCCTGCCAACAGGCATCTAAAAGCGCCATTTTTGTACCTGTGGGATAAAAAATATCTTTATTAAGTTCTAAATGAATGGAAATTATTCTACAGATTTCTTACTATTTAGGCAAAGTGATAAAAAGGGTAAGTTGCTTCTAAAAGACAAAGCTAAAAAAAATTAATCGGAAAAATAGTTATGAAAGATATTAATTTCTTTGATATTTTTCTTTCCATTACTCCTTACAGACAAAGCTGAGGAAAACAAGCGAAAAGTTTTTTTAGAAGGTCTGCAAGGATAATTGTTCCTGGACTTAAGGCTTCGTTCCAGATCGGCGACCTTCAATTGTAATTCTGTGTTCTCGGCATTTGCATCTTGCAGCAATTTAGCGTGATTAGAGACAGGATCTTCAAGCATTTTTAGTTTACTTGAATTTTCCAAAATTTCAGTTTTGAGCGATTCAAAAGACTTGGTAAGACTTCCATTAAACTTCTCTTGAGTGTTTATGAATTTCTGGAGCATAGACGTCAAATTCCCTTCAAGAGTGGTAAAGGACGAGCTTTGCCCCTGTTCAACCGCAACTCGTATAGCTTCCGAGATTGCAGGAGGTAGCACATAAGGGAAAGAGGTAGAGACCGGCCGTGTAGAATTTATGAAAAAGTTATCACTTGATTTGTGAATATTTTCGACAGATTTAGATCGTACACAATCAACACTAGAGATGTCACTACCAGCACGAATTAAACCACTTTTACACGTAGAACAATTAAAACTTGAGATACCCTTTTTTATCTTTTCAAATTGTTTTTTATCAATGTTTATGTTTATACAGGCAGAATGAACAAGCGATCCACACTTAGTACAAGAAATAGAGTCTGATCCTCTTGTAACTATCAACTCACATTCTGGGCAAACTGCCATTGTAGTGAACTAGTCCTTTCAAAATCAGAAAAAATAGGCAGAAAACAATCAAAGTCCAACACCACAATAGTGCACTTGTAGCTAGTTCACAACCACCCAAATCACATACCACTTCAAAAAATACTTATTGGAGTTATAAACCAGGGAAAAGTATGTAAAATACATAGCGAAAAATAAAACACGTCTGCTCCGTCTTACTCAGTCGGTAATTAGTTCTTATTAAAATTTTTACAATAATCTTACTTAACAAATGTATATCTTTTCTAATTTTTATGATAAAATATCATTTTTGCTCCGTTTACATACTTATAAATTAAAATTAACAAAATTATATTTATTGCATAATAAAATTTCATGTGCCGAAATATTATTTGAACAATATTAATTAACAAATTAAATATTATTTTAATTTTTTTTATGAAAATCTAATTTTTACACAGATGCAATTTTATCAAGTATATTTGGCTTTTCATGTAAAGCTAATAGGCAATGGTTACAGTGGCGTCCATTGGATTTCTAGCAGGGGGGGCCAGATCCGTTTCCAGGATACCACCCCCCTTTCATGAACCCTAATTTTGACAAGCAAAAAAAAAAAAAAAAAGGTTCACATAATAAAATTATCTATACTCTCTAAATTTAAGTCAGTGAATTTTCACAGATTTGTAGGCTAGATTCTCACTGATTCAAAATTTAGAGAGTAATGATGAGTCAACTACTTTTTTAAAAATGCCTTTGAATTGATCAAATTATTGTCATTATTTTATAATTATTCTTTTTAAGTTTTAAATAGTTCTTCAATATTTAGTAATTTCTGTCTTTTCTCAGTCACAAATATTGTTCAAATATTTTAATTCAATTATTTAATTCTACGACTATTTTCTTCAACTTTTAAATCCATTCTTCAGTTTTCAATTATTTTCTTCTATATATTTAAGAATTAACCATTCAATTTTTCAATTACTTATTTCAATATTTAGTTATATTTCTAATTTTTCTTTGAATTATCAATTATTTCCTTTCAACTTCAATAAAAATTTAATTTACGATTATTTTAATAAAATTTTTAATTATTTTCTTAAATTTTCAATTTTTTTCAAATTTCAATTCTTTTCTTTAATTTTTAATTTAATTTTCAATAATCAATAATTATCGGCTTTTTTCAATTGCTTTTTTCTATTATTAATAATATGCTTCAAATTTCAATTCGATTTTTCAGTTTTTAATTAGTTTCTTCTATATTCAATGATTCTCGCCTTTTTTCAATAAATTTTTTAAACTTGAAATTATAATCATTAACTTTCAATTCCATTCTTCAATTTTCAGTGATTTCCTTCAATTTCAAACTATTTGCTTCAATATTCAATAATTCTTGGTTTTATTCAATTTCATTTAAATTTGAATTAAATTGCTTAATTCCATGCATCAATTTTTAATTATTTTCTTCAGTATTCAATAATTCTCGGTTATTTTTAATTATTTTTCTATTAAAATTGTATAATTATTCATTAATTTTTGAATTACTTTTAAATTGTGTCCATTATTCTGACCTTCTTGAATTTTTACAATATTCAGTAAATATTATCATTTTTTAATTATTTCTTCTATATTCAATAATTTTATGTTTTTTACAATTATTTTTTTCAAAAATCCGATATTTCACTCTATTTTCAATTATTTTCTGCAATTTCACATAATTTCCTACCATATTTAATAATTTTCGTCTTCTTTAATTATTTTCTATAAAATTTCAATTTCAATCTTAATTTTTCAATTATTATCTTAAATTTTTAATTACTTTTTCGATTTTTATTTAATTTTACAATTTTAAACAATTCTCGGCTTTTTCCAGTTATTTTATTCAATTATAAAAAATAGTTTTTGAATTGTAATTCAATTGTTTAATTCTACAAATATTTTCTTCAATCCTTATTTATTTTCTTTAAATTCCAATTATATGTATTTTCTTTACTATTCAAAAATTCTCGCCATTTTTCAATCATTTTTTCGGGTATCAATAAGTTTCTTTAATATTAAATACAATTGTTCAATAATTTTGTTCAATTTTCTAACCAATTCTCCAATTTTTAATTCGGTTCTTTAGTTTTCAAATATTTTCTTTTATATTCAATAATTCTCGCCTTTTTCAATAACTTTTTTAAAATTTTAATTGTAGGGGAGCCCGGGGCTACTTGGCGCTCTTTTTACTCTTTGTTGATTGGCACTGTCAATTTTGTATAAATGAAAACTATATTGCACAAAAACTTTGATTGACATCTCAGCTTTGATTTAAAAAAAAAAATGCCAAAAACGCGATACTGCACAAGCATATAACGGTGTATAGCATGGCAATGAAAAATTTTTTAAACAAATGTCATTGTAACATTATAAGTAAAATTTATTATTTGATCATACACTGTAATATTAGAGAATAGTTATTTGTGAACAAGGGCGCATCTGTAGGGGAATCGAGACTCGTGTGAAGTTGGTTATTTCTATTACGTGTGTGTAAATTAAGATTATTAAATTAAGACTTAGTAAAGAATAAATTCATGTAGTAGGATATTTTTTAAACGAATTTTGTTAACAAGCACAATACTCTTTAATTTTTGTTAATTCAAATATAATTTTAGCAAAAAAATTGCATTAATTGAAGGGGAATCACATAAACAAGGTCTAAAAATAAAAACTAATTGAAATATTTTTTAAAATTAATTATGAACAATTAAATCTCTATATACTTGTCATTTTAATTATGTACATGAACTTCATGAACTTATGATATAAAAACATCAATAAATAAAAAATATATAAAAAAATTAACCAATTCACTTAACAAAATTATATTATATTTATTGCATAAATAATTAAGTAACAAACACTTAACTTTATTAAAAACGTAGATCGGATCTAATTACTTTAGATCTTAGAATTCTAGGCATTCTACATTTTTTAAACACCTTAAAAAATAAAAATTTATATTTTTTATTTATATTCATGCAATTTATTAATCAAATTTTCAACATTTAAATCTTCTGCAAAACGCATTAATAAATAATGTTTTAAATATTTGTTAATTATTTTTTAAAAAATTGGTTTTAGTGATAAAACACTTTGGAAACTTTAACCTCCTGTAAAATTGGTATATTTATTTTTTTTATCATATTTCATTTTCAGAATTTTGTTTACTATTAATTGTAATACAAATTTTTTGTTTGAAATATAATTTTGTTAATTTTAATTTATAAATACGTAAACGGAGCAAAAATGATATTTTGATCAAAATTAGAAAAGATATACACTTGTTAAATAAGATTGTTATAAAATTATTAATAATAACTAATTATTTTACAACTATTTTGATTCTGAAAGAGACAAAATTTCTGTTTAATCCAAATACACACGATACATTAATAAAAACTATTATCTACATATGAAATGCCAAATCCCATTGAAAAATTTCTGGGTTATGCTGATGCTTACAACTGGCGCGGTACCGCGCCTGTTGTTTCTGCCAAGGATTGGCTTGCCAGAGTCGGCGCGGTACTAGCTGTAACGCTGTATCAGTACTGCGCCAATATTGATTTCCAGCATTGGAAGTCAGTACCAGCCCAATGCTGGCGCGGTACCGCGCTTCCTATTTCTGCCAAGGGTTGGCTTGTCAGAGTCGGCGCGGTACTGGCAGTTACGCTGTATATGTACTGCGCCAATATTGATGTACTGTTTTGGCAGTCGTATTTCATTTTCGATTATTTTAATTGTTGTTGTAGTATTTTATTACTTAAAAAAAAAATTGAAACACGTTATTCTTATAGATTAAAGTATTTTCAAAATTATTTTTTTTAATAATATTATTATAATTTTTAATCTTTATTGTTATCAATAAAAGTTGCCATATATAAAGATTTAAAAATTAGATAATTCAAAAGTGAATCCTGAAAAATGAAAAGTTAGGAAATTCTGAATTCTTTATATAGACTAAAACTAGCACAACTTTAATTGAATGTTTAATTTTTATGAATATTATTTAAACAATTTTTCTTAATAATTATTATTTAGGTTCGATCCCAACCAGCGTGCGATTTTTCGTTTTATGTAATAGTTTTAATTGTTTAGGAATAGCGAATATTAATCATATATATTAAAATTTGTTTAAACAAAGTAAATTAACTAATAAAATCTCAAAATAAAATTTGCAAGACGAAGTTTTAATTCGATTAATGAAATAATTGTACATAATAGTTGTATTCCAAAAATATAAATTTTATTTTTTATTTGCTTAAATAAGCAATAATAATGATAAATAGTAAATTAATAACAAAATTGTACTGCGCCAGTGACTTTTTTCCCCTTGGGTTATTTGATTCCACTTTTCCGCCCGAATTTCTCCTTGACAATATACGCTTATACTGTTCACCATTAATGCGTTAGCCCTGGCAGGGCCGTATTGCGCCAGCCATGGTAGTAAGTACCGATCGTCGTTATCATCCCAGAGTTAGGTCAGTACTGCGCCAGCAATGGCAGCCAGTACTGCAGTAGTATTTGCATTCGATACTGTACCAGTACTGGCATACTGTACTACGCCAGCCCTGGCAGGTAGTACTGCGCTGGTACTGGCTGTCAGTACTGAATGGCGTTATCATCCCAGAGTTAGGTCAATACTGCGCCAGTACTGGGTTACAGTACTGCGCCAGTCTCGCATAATACTGTCCAGTATTGTCAATTTTTCATTGGGATATACTAATTTAATTGTTTATAACTATTTAAGAAAAACATGTCAATTAGTTAAAATTTTTAGGCATTGTTAGTGATATACTCCTCCTTTAGTTAATATAATTTTCGTTGATAAAATTGCATCTGCGTAGAAATTAGATTTGTATAAAAAAAATTGAAATAATATTTAATTTGTTAATTAATATTGTTTAAATAATATTTTTCCACCTGGAATTTTATCATGCAAAAAATATAATTTTGTTAAGTTTAATTCATAAGTACGTCAACGGAACAAAAATAACATTTTTATCATCAAAATTAGAAAAGATATACATTTGTTAACTAAGATTGTTATAAAAGTATTATTAACTAATTATGTTACAACTACTTTGCTTTTTAAAAGAGAAAATGTTTTTATTTATGCAAGTATTTATATTTTATACATAAATATTTTCATTTGAACATAAAATGCCAATTATAAAAATTTAATTGTTTATAACTAATAAAAAAATTATTTTAATAACTTTACCCATTTACACATTGTTTGTGAGGAAGTCCCCTTTTGATTAAAAAAATGTTTGTCGATACAATACTATTTCCATAAAAAATAGACTTGATTAAAAAAAAAAAAAATTCTTGTTTTTATTGTTAACTAAAAAAAAATTAGCAACAATATTCAAAATTTGGCTCCCACAGATCGATCTGTAATTTTATAACCTTTCATTTGAAAGAAAAACTTTGAAATTGCTTGTAATTTGTGACCTGTAGACGAATTTGTTCACGACCACCTAATATTGCCCCACTGTGCGTTGGCTGCCGACCGTTGGCTACCAAGGTTGTGCCAATCTTCTATCTCAAGTGCCACCTCACGGTTGGCCCAAGATTGGGCCAACTGGAGACTACTTGTACCAAATTGTTCTATTAATGAAGACACATATAATTACATAATTCACATGTTATAAATTTATAGTTACACAAATATGATCAGATGAGAATGTAGAAATTTAATATTAATGAAAACCTAAAACAGAAAAATTTCATTAGTCATGAAGATTCGAACCCGAGTTTTTCAGATGCCAGTCCAGTAGGCTAACCACCAGCCCATCAGAGGTATGAGTGAACAATACCAAATGAACCTTATAGCCAGACAGTAGAGTAACACAGACCGTTGGCCCAATTATCAGCCCCAGATTAGGCCAACCTTCTAGTGTTGGTTTTCATTTAGTTTTTATTTATATTATTATTTTATTATATAATTTTAAGAGACAGAGTATAGCTAACGGTCGGCCTAACTCTGGCCACAGTTGGGCCGACCGTCGGCACTTTGTTGGCAAGTTTGGTCGGTACCCAAATTTGGCCCAACTTAGGTATTTTCTGTCGGGCCAACCTTGGGTGCCGACACTCTGGCAGCCGACCGGAATTCGCACCTGGGATAGTCGCGAAATAATGACACGCAAATGACACGAAAGCAATGACATGCATCCGTGTCATTATTTTCTTGTCACACTTTTTCATAAGGGGCCTTCAGGGCTTATTTACTTACTGCGCTGCAGTAAGTAAGTTGCTATTTAGATAGACATTGAAAGTAAATTATAGGTTTTTCTTGTACAATTTTTGGAATTTTAGGTTCAAATTCGTATAATTTCACTTTTAAAGTATAGTTATATGAAATTGATATAAAAATCATGAAGGGGAGTGGGCCCCAAGTTGGACACCCTTTCGATTTATTGCTGTAGAATCCAAACCAAATAAAATATATTAAAATGTTTTATACCGGATGAAAGCACAATTTATAAGGTAACTTATGGCCACAGGGATAAAATTTTATTTTGAACATAAACATTTTTTTAAGGATTTTTTCTAATTGCTAAAATTTTCGGTCTAAAAAAAGTGGCCCCAAGATGGACACCTTCTTAAAAGTCTCTGAAAATTGTAGTAAATAAAAAATGCACATCGTGTAACAATCCTTAAACTAATTTTTAATCATTTTACGGAATTTATTAAAAATAACATTTTATAAACTCCAATTTAATAGCTTAAGAGTAAAAAGTAATAAAATATCGAAAAATATCGATATATCATTTTTTCTAACGATAACATCACATTTTATGGTGGAAACTAAAAAATTTTAATTAATAGTCTCAAAAAATTATTGAAAAAAATGTAAAATTGAAAATATGCAAATAAATACATTGAGATTTGAGGCCTGTCCATCTTAGAGTACATGACACAATTTTTCATCCCCAGTAAAAGTACATATACTAACACTGAATTAGTAAAATCATTTTAGGATATTATTATACGATAAATAAAGAATATTATAACGTTAAGTTCTCATTCTAAATCATAAATTCAAATAACTTTATCAACTTGAGAAAAAACTGTTACAAAACTTTTTTTTAGGCACAAAATTACGTGGTATGTGTAGAAGTAAAACCAACTGGTTTTTTTTCTTCAAATGTGCATCAAAATCTTCGTCTATACAAACAACAAAAATAACAGAAAACATAAGGCGCTGTCACCTTAAACAAAAATTTTATACAAAATGTCCATCTTGGGGCCCTGTTTATTTTGGGACCCACTCCCATAATTTATTTATAAATATAAGGTTAAAATATCATAATGAATTACTAAACAACAGAAATTTGTGGTTTTTGTGTTACAAATTGAATTAGTCCCAGTACAATAGCGATTAACGAAGTTAAACAACGAAGAGTGCAATATGACTCAACTATCCCCGTTCTACATAAGTTAATAGTGGAATCACAATAAGCAACAATTTTATTACTCGAATACTTAAATGTAAAACATATAAAATTAATATATTTTTAGGATTGCGTTATATCAATAATTTGTTGAATTTTATATGTATGTATTTTCTGAAAAAAATTATTAAAAAAATATTCTGTGTTACGGTCTATATGATTAAAACATATTTTGTAGTTGCATCACTACTATGAGTGATCGTTTATTATAACAAAATGACTGTACAGTTTAAAATAAAGAATAAGACTGACTCATTAAAATTGCTTCGCGACCCATACGAAGTAGGGAACAATAAGGTAGGGGTATACATGTGTACATTTTGCTGACCTTAACATCCCTCTCACTAGACAGGGTTTAGTCCCTAAAGCCTAAGTTTTACATTTTTATCTAGGTATGGTTTAATTAATATTTTTGGCTCTTCTTGATTTCGTTTTTGTCAAATGGTAATGTGTAGCTAACATTAATGGTTACAATTTTGTTGAATACTTGTGTTGTGGATAAATACAATTCTGTGTTTTCTTAAAAGACTTTACATCTTGACCCTTGTATTAAGCTAGCATGATTAATTGTAATTGTTTCTAGTCCGTCATCACAGTTGATGTCTAGGTCGACTTGTCTCAGTGATGTTAACACTTCCATCAATTAGAGAAGTTAGTGTCATCAGTATTAGTGCAGTTACTTTGGTTGTTCGATTCATCATCTGAATCGTCATAAAATGGCATTAATTGGTTAGCATGATATATAATTTTCTTATTTTTATATAATATTTCATAATTATTATTGTTAAAGATTTGTGTGACAGTCCCTGGACCTAACCAACTTGGAGATAATTTATTAGCTGGATGATTATTTATTAATTTCACATGGTCGCCTATTTCGTATACTGGTTGTGATAATACTAATTGTTCGTCCAATCTTTTTTTTGATTTTTCTTGTTGAATCCTAATTTTTTCCTTGGCTTTAGTTAACCATTTTTCGTGTCTATCTTTCCATTGCTGAATGAGTTCTGGATACTTTAGAACCGGTGAATTTTCAAGAGAAGAGGGGAGGTTTATTTCTCTTCCAAATGTAAGTTCAAAAGGTGTGAATCCTGTTGTTTTATTTGTGGTTGAATTGTGCGCAAGACTAATAATTTTTAAATTTTCATCCCATTCATTCTGATTATCTTCCATTGCTGTCTTTAAAAGATTTTTTAATGTTGAGTGCATTCTTTATATTCGTCCGTTACTTTGTGAGTGGTATACGGTTGTCCTTATTGGTTTGATTCGAAAGAGATTTTCAAAGTTTTCAACTAATTCAGAGACAAAATTTCTCCCTTGGTCGGTAAGAACACTTTTCGGTGAACCAAATATATAAATGTATTGGTCTAATAAACTCTATAAAATGTTTTCACTTGTCGCTGATTTAAGTGGGATAACCATGATATATATTATTAACTGATCTTGTATGCTTAATATAAATTCATTACCTTGCTTTGTTTTAGGTAAAGGACCGAAAATATCCATAGCTATTTTGTCATTTGGATTTAACGGTGTGTCAGGAATTATGCCTTCTGCTTGTCTTTTTATTCGCGTGCTTTTCTGTAATTGACAAACCGCGCATTTTTTGACAAATTCCGTTATCTCTTCGTCCATACCTTTTCATTCTCCTAATCTTTTGGCTTTTTGAATTGTTTTATTTTCTTCATAATGTTGACCTGCAACGGATCTATGAGCTTCTTTTAATATTGATTTTCTTTCTTCTTTTGTAAATTCTCTCAATTGACTTAAACATACATGAAAGGAAAGGTCTTCATATCTCCTAGTTGTACACGAACTATTACCATTTTTTTATCTGTAAAATATTTTACAAGTTCTTCAAAATATTTCAACCATTCTTCTTTGTGAATGCAGGTAAATCTTTCTTTAATATAGTTTTCCATAACTTTCCTTGTGCATTAGGTTTAATCCTAAAATTGCCAATTTCTTTATTTCTTTTCCAATCTTCATAATTGTGAGTCAGTACGTTTTCTTCATCACATTCTTTATTTATAATTTCATTTCTATTAGTGCCGCTTGTGCATGGTGTGTCGTATGGCTCTCTTTGAGTTTGACATTCTCGCATTTCGGGTATCACATCTCTCCTTCTTCTGTTGAACTCAGTGCATTGTTTTCTAAATCTTCATTCTGTATTGGAAATAACCTTGAAAGATAGTCAGCTGCTTTATTTTCTTTACATTTAACATATTGTATATCATACTTAAATTCTTCTAAACGTAATCTCCATCTTAATAATTTTGAACTAAGATCTTTTACGTTTTTAACGAAGTTAATCCTTTATGGTCTGTTTGAATAGTAAACGTTCTGCCTAATAAATATTGTCTCAATCTTTTAGTTGCCCAAACAATTGCCAATAATTCTTTTTCTGCGGTACTATAATTCTGTTCTGGTTTGTTTAATACTCTTGAAATATAACAACAAGGATGTCCATCTTGAGAGAGCACAGCTCCTATTCCTACATTGCTTGCGTCGGTTGTCAAAACAAATTTTTATTAAAATCTGGATACTTTAATACTGGTGATTTACATAGCAAATCTTTCAATAATTTGAAATTTGTATTACACTCTTCAGTCCAATTGAAAATAGTTTCATTTGCAGCTAACCTTGTTAATGGCTTGGCTATATGCGAAAAGTTTTTAATAAACTTTCGATAATATCCAACTAGTCCTAAAAATGACTGTATTTCTTTCACGTTTTTGGGTTCCTTAAAATTTTGAACTGCTTGTATTTTTAAAGGATTTGGTTTGACTCCTTCGCTTGTGATAATATGTCCTGAATATTCTAATTCTGGGCGAAGATACTGGCATTTATCTGGTTGTAATTTTAACCCTAAAACTTTTATTCTTTCCATAATTTTTATTAAATTTTTATTATGTTCCTCCAAGGTAGATCCAAAAACATTGATGTCATCCAAATACACAAAGCAGACAGTACCTATTAATCATTGAAAAGAGCGATCCATCATTCTTTGAAACGTAGCGGGTGCATTTTTCAAGCCAAATGGCATACGAATAAACTGAAAATGTCCTCTACTTGTACTGAATCCTGTATATTTTCGACTAGTAGGTTCCATAGGGATTTGGTGAAATCCAGAAGAAAGATCGAAGGCTGAAAAGAATTTAGCTTTTCCAATTTGCGATAAGATGTCGTCTATCACAGGCAAAGGATAAGCATCCTGATCTGTGTCTTCGTTTAATTTCCGAAAATCTATTACCATTCGCCATTTTTGTCTTCCGCTAGCATCTTTTTTCTTTGGTACCATCCAGATTGGCGAGTTAAATGGAGAGTCAGAAGGTTCGATAATTTTTTTCAGCAATAGTTCGTTTATTTGTTTGTCTATCTCTTCTCGATGACATTCAGGAGGTCTGTATGATTTCACATTTATTATTTTTCCGCTATTCAGTATTATTTGATGGCTTGTTAAATTAGTACAAGGAATTTCATTACCGTCCAATGTAAAGTTAATGTGATAATTTCCAATTATTCTCCAAATATCTTGTTTTATGTTTTTATCGAGGTGTTCTAGTCGTGTTTTCGCTCTTAATTCTTTTAACCTTTTAGGTAGATTGTATTCTTTCATTTTATCAGAATTTTGTTCTTGTTCTTTCTGAGTTCCACTTTTTGTTTTGTCTTCAACAATTTTTTTAATGGAAAATCCTTCAATTTTATTTAGTATTATTAAAGGTTAATTAGAATAATTGTAAACGGGTGCTTTTACAATTCCACTTTTAATTGTGTAAATTCCGCTGGGTATATTCGGATGATTTTCTAGTAAAATGTCTCCATCTTCTTTATCCGTTTCTGTATTGCAAATCTGCATTTTGTTTTGTTCTACATAATATCCGTCATCGTACAAGGGTGTTTTCCACTTTTCTATAATTAGAAAATTTGGCGTAATAGCATATCGTTCATATTTTTGTAAAAATGGTAGTCCAATTATTCCATCCTCTGGTAAAGGGAACCCTTCGTCGACAATATGAAATAATTGTTGTTTGACAAAATAATTTAAATATACTGCATAATCTGATTGATATTTATCTCTTCCCATACAGAAATTCTTTTTTATTTTTAAAGTCGTACAATTATTTCGAGGTATTATATTTTTTTTTTATTATGTTAATAGATGCTCCGGAATCTAATAGTAATCTATATTTTCCTCTGTTATCAGCTCTTCCGTAAACAGATTTTAGTCGTCCACACACTGCTGATACTCGGCATTCTTTTCGTAATCCTCGTGGTGTTGAATTTCTTCCTCGTTCATTGCCTGAGAGTTTAAAAATTCCTCTTCTTTGCGTGACATTCTGATAGCTTCTGGTGGTTTCTTTGTCATTTCGCCGACGCGAAAATTTGCTGATGTAGTTCAGTCCTTTGTTATATGTCCCGGCTTTCCACACTTGTAACATGATACCGGTCTTATCGTTGACTCTTGTGCTACAGGTCCATTTGATTTATTTGATACAATTCGATTATTTATAAAAGGTTTAGTTGTTAATTTCAAAGAATTAGGTCGGATTGGAAATCTTGGCAAAATTTTAGTTATTGATTGTGTTTTTGATATGTCACCTTCTTTAAACCATAATTCTAATTCCATCACTTGCATCTGAGCTTAGTTTAAATTTTGCGGTCTTTGCGCTTTTACTTGTAATCCTATTTCACGTCGAATGTTCATCATATATCTTTTTAAAATTTCGCTTTCTTCATTTTCTATCGCGATTTGCCTTTTAATTCGATTTTGGTATTCTGATTGTATAGCGTATTTTAATTCGTGACAAAATTTTCTGTATTTATTATTAAAAGTTTATAAATCTTCTGTGGGGCTTTGTTTGCAATTTTGTAGTTTAGAACGAAGCAACTGAAACAGATCCGGTTTGCGATAAATTTGCACGTAATGCATCAAAGAGTTTCGAGTAACAGCTAGTATCTAGATATCGTATTGCTCTTTCCGCATTTCCATTTATCTTTTCTGAAACAATGAAGTTTAATAATAATTCCGGTTGGTAACAGTGTTTTTTTGCACATTTAACGCTTGTAATGAAATCTTCCACTCCGCAATCATCTTGTTCTGTTAATGTTTTAACAGTTCTTATTATATCTTTTGCTGCAATTTTTTCCACGTACTGATTTTGCAATGTCGTTTCTCTAATATTTGGCCTTTCGTTATTAGATCCGGTTGTACGTCTATCGTCTTCTAATTCTTCTTTGTCCGCATAATTTACGCTGTCTGATCCTTCTATCTCATTATCTGTTTCTTCTGTGGGATTGAGGCCCATTTTCCTTCCTAATATTGTTATTTCCTCTTTTCTATTATCATTTTCTCGTATCAGTCTAGTCATACCTATCTCTAATCTCGAAATTTGGTCAGCGATTTATTTTAAAAATTCTTCTTTAATTTTCTCCGTTGGTAAAGGTACTCCATTTTCATTCATTGTCGTTGATAAATTATTAATTTCAGAATTAACGTCTGTCGAGTCAGTGTTAGAGTCAGTGGTACTATAGTGTGTGTGTTCTGAATCCCTATAAGCTTGAAAAGCCAGTTTAATATTTTTCTTTTTGTCGGGTGTAAAATAAAATTCGCGTTACAATTTTTGTGTAGTTTTGGTTTATTTCCCTTCACTTGTCCAAGCGGCTACTCGCTTTCAACAAGGTTATTCAGGGAAGATTTTTGTTTTTTATATTAAGGAGGACCAGAGCTTGCGATCACGCCAAGTATAGTCACCGTCCTAAACTGTTCAAGGTTAGCTTTTACCCTATGCAATGGTGGCCGTTCAAAGAACGTGCAACCCAAAAAAGTCTTACTTTTATGAACAGTTTTACAAATCATCTAACTGTGTTGTATGTATATATATATATAAATATATATAAACAATATACTTGTTTTCATTTGCTCACGTTTTTTCTTCTTCTTCTGGTACTGAACCTGGTGGTGTGCGAAGGGTGGCCGTGGACACTACTCCTTGGCACTCCAAGGGATTGGTTGGCGTACCGATTTTTCCAGTTGGGTAAAACTTTCCCAGAAATCGTCTTCTTCTGAGTCTTACTGTCTAGATCGACAAGCTCAAGGACTTACTATCTCGATCGACAAGCCTTATTTTGTTTTTCGAAAGTATTCGTAAATTACCTCCGGAGACATTTCTCTTACTTGGTTGCGATTGATTCCGCAGAACCTTTTAGTTCGTAATCAACGATAGTACAGTTTGACAAATTGTCGTTTGTATCTATCCTGGCAGGATCGCCAAAATGTTACGGTCTATATGATTAAAACATATTTTGTAGTTGCATCACTACTATGAGTGATCGTTTATTATAATAAAATGACTGTACAGTTTAAAATAAAAAATAAGACTGACTCATTAAAATTGCTTCGCGACCCATACGAAGTAGGGAGCAATAAGGTAGGGGTATACATGTGTACATTTTGCTGACCTTAACATCTGTAAAAATTTAAAAAATATAAATTTTTAAATTAAATTTTATTTTTATGTACCCTACTTGTGTCACTCTACATTCTACATTACCGTAAAATGGAACCCTATTAAAATCACTATGTGTGTCCGTTTTCGCATCCCCTCTAACTTCTAAACTATATGAGCTAGAGACTTCCAAATTGGTACACATATGTAATTTAACCTTGGATTTACGAAAATGATATGGAAAATGCGATTCAAGCTCATGAACATGCCGAAATCCAGCAAAAACCACTTTTTTCCCTAAAATGCAAAAAAAATGACCAAGTCCATCCCTCTAATCTTCCAAACTATTTGACTTAGGATGTTGCAATTTGGTACACATATGTAGATTTACGTGTAGAAAACACGAAAATTATGGAGAACTTTCGTAAAGGCAGTCTTCATAGTGTTTACTAGCCAAAAAGTACAATTTTTTGAAAACAAATTAGAAAAGATGACCATGTCTCTCCCCCTAATCTTCGAAACTATTTGACTTAGAATGCTGCAATTTGGTACACGTATGTAGATTCACGTGTAGATTACAGGAAAATTATAGAGAACTTTCGTAAGGGCGGTCTTCATAGTGTTTAATAGCCAAAAAGTACGATTTTTAAAAAAAAATTCGAAAAAATGACCATGTCCCCCTCACTTAATCTTCCAAATTATTTGACTTAGGATGTTGCAATTTAGTACACATATGTAGATTTACGTGTAGATAACAGGAAAATAATAGAGAACTTTCGAAAAGGCAGTCTTCATAGTGTTTAATAGCCAAAAAGTACGACTTTTTGAAAAAAATTAGAAAAAAATGACCATGTCTCCCCCCTTACTCTTCCAAACTATTTGACTTAGAATGCTGCAATTTGCTACACGTATGTAGATTTACGTGTAGATTACAGGAAAGTTATAGAGAACTTTCGTAAAGGCGGTCTTCATAGTGTTTACTAGCCAAAAAGTACGATTTTTTTAAAAAAATTCGAAAAAATGACCATGCCTCCCCCTAATCTTCCAAACCATTTGACTTAGGATGCTGCAATTTGCTACACGTATGTAGATTCACGTGTAGATTGCAGGAAAATTATAGAGAACTTTCAAAAAGGCGGTGTCCACAGTGTTTACTGGCCAAAATGAACGATTTTTTGAAAAAAATTCGATAAATGATCATATACACCCCCCCCCCCCCTCTAATGTTCCAAACCATTTGACTTAGGATGCTGCAATTTGGTACATGTATGTAGATTTACGTGTAGATTAGGGAAAAAATATATAGAAAATTGTTAATGTTCGTCTCCATATAATTTACTATCCAAAATTCGTGTTTTGTTTTCAAACAAATAAAGTTTGAATAATAATTGTTTAATTTCTTTTTTTTAAAACATATTTAAAAAACGGCCCTGACCCTTTAGCTGCAAAAGATTAGAGCGGTATGGAACCCTTTGACTTGGTACGAGTGTAACTCGTACTTGCCCGATTTTATTGTGTTTAAGCTGTATCGGCATTAAGTCAAAATTTCTATAATGCTACTTATGCTAAAATTTAGATCCCAGGTGCGAATTGCGTCCGGCTGCCAGAGTTGAATTGTCGGCCCCTGGTTGGCCCAACTCTGGCTGCCAGAGTGTCGGCACCCAAGGTTGGCCCGACCGGAAATACCATATTTGGCCCGACCACAAATACCTAAGTTGGGACAACCAAGCATGCAGACCAAACTTTGCCAACCAAATACCGACGTTCAGCTATACTCTGTCTCTTAAATGATATAAGAAAATAATAATATAAATAAAAACTAAATGAAAACCAACACTAGAAGGTCGGCCTAATCTGCGGCTGATAGTTGCGCCAACGGTCTATGTAACTCTACTGTCTGGCTATAAGGTTCATTTGGTATTGTTCGCTCATACCTCTGATGGGCTCGTGGTTAGCCTAGAAGACTGGCATCTGGAAAACCCGGGTTCGAATCTTCATGACTGATGAAATTTTTCTGTTTCAGGTTTTCATTAATATTAAATTTCTACATTCTCATCTGATTATATTTGTGTAATTAAATTTATAACATGTGAATTATGTAATTATATGTGTCTTCATTAATAGAATAATTTAGTACAAGTAATCTCTAGTCGGCCCAACCTTGGGCCAACCGTGAGGATGCACATGATATAGAAGGATGGCCCAACTTTGGTTGCCGACGGTCGGCATCCAACGTCGGCCACGGTGATCACTTTACAGGTTGGCCCAACTCTGAGTTCCAAGGTTGGCCAACGTTGGCAGCCAGAGTTGGGCCAACCTTTTTAGCCGACGGTCGGCAGCCAGAGTTCGGCCAACCTTGGTAGCCGACGGTCGGCAGCCAACGTCGGCCATGGTGATCATCTAACAGGTTGGCCCGACCTATGATCCAAGGGTGGGCCAACTTACTGGACGGTTGGCCCAACCAGGGGCCGACCGAAAATTCGCACCTGGGATACAAGTTTAAATTAAATCCTTGAAAGCTTGCTTGAAAGTGAAAACTAACTCTGTATTCAATTTTCAAAAAATGATATTAAGTACAGTTGAAGTGATTCATGTCTTCCCTTGTCCAATACATGTAAATATAAGTGGTAAGACAAGAGTCGAAGAGAGATAAAGAATATACCTGACTGCATATTTATTATGCCAACCAAACCGAGTTAGGTATTTAGAACTCAGGCTTACAAAGTTTTGCCAACGGCTTGCCGAACTTCTGTGAGAGTGGTGCCAACCAAAACGAATAAGGTATTTGGAACTCTGGCTTACAAAGTTTTGCCAACGGTTGGCCCAACTTTGGACAGAGTTATACCAACCGTTCTCAAATCTCCGCATCCTATAGTTGGCTGGTAAAGTTGGCCCAACTTTGGTTGCTTGAAAATGGCGGAGTTGGATCAACTTTGGCATGCGTAGTTTGGTCCGCCAGAGTTGGGCCAACGACAAAACTCTGCACCTGGGTACTTTTCTGGATAGTACATATATATCTATATAATAATATTATAAACAAGTAAAATAATAAACGGTTCCTAATATACCTTTATATTAAGGTAAATTTCTATTATGTACTTTTAAAAGAACTATTAAGTTATTTATTCGCAATAAAATTGCTTTATATATCGCCTGACTTTTGTTTTCTACTATTTTTGTAAATTTATTTAACATCAATTAAATGTTATTAAATATAGCAATATAATTATTAATAAATGAGCCGCTCGCTCAAAGAACAACCTAAGTCGACTAAGGTGGTTTTTTCAATTCGGTTACCTACGTAGTTTACAACATATTATATAGAACAAATCTGTAATGCAGTGGCGCCCAATCGGCTGGAGCAAGGGGGGCGGCCGCCCCCCCTGGTCGAGGGGTGGGTGGTGTCAGGAGGATGGTAAAAAATATAAATAAAAAATTAAACTTTACGTAACAAAATAATCAGAAAAGTACGGAATTCAAACACCCCATGAACTTAAGTACATATGAACTATGGTTAATTTGATTTTAATATAATTGTGAACCTAATATTTAAAACAATAGCTGTCTTTTAGTTAGAATGTCTTTGAAATATTGGTTTTCAAATTCAAGTATAACCATAAATTATTAAATAATTATATTTTTAATCATTAATAATATGTTACTATAAAAATTCAAGAGTACCCTATTGGAAATAACAAAATGAACGCACCGCCCAAGGGCCAGAATCTTTTCACTGTTGTTGGTTATTTAAAACTATATAAATATTAAACTAAAATAATTTCAAATTAAAAAATTAAGGAAATTGTTGGAATAATTGTGGGAAATAAATGTAAATTGAACAATTGCATTGAAAATCGAAGAAAATAATTTAAAATTCAAGAAAATCACTGAAAATTGAAAAATGCAATTGAAATTTAAAGATTAGGGAAGACCGGGGCTGTTTGGCGCAGTAGGCCCGGGGCTGGTTGGCGCGCTCAAAACGCTAGAAGTTTATAAGTTACATCTAGTGATTAATAAAAATTTATTAAATTCAATGTGGTAACACATTAATTTTTTTATCAATAGCAAGAATAACCCTTTAAGATAAAAAAGTGTTTATTATATATCATTATTATTATTATAAACTCATAATTTTAGGTTTTCAGGTATTTGTTGTTTTTAGGTTCGTTAACTTCACTTTTTGAACAAGATCAACCTTCTATTTTTAATTAAGGGGTCAGTATGGGCTTATTGGACATATTTTCAAGAATTTATTTTTCACATTAAAATATATTTTAATAAGCCAGGCTTTTTACACATAAAAATTAATATTTAATAGTGCCAAAAAATAATTTTTATTTTTATTTTTGATTGTTTATTTCTAAGAAATAGCTGCTTAAAGTTAACCTTAAATTTTACTGGCCGACACGATATCTGGAGTTTGGATTGTCTAAAATCAAAAAATCAAGTACTTTCTTAAAATTTGGATCTGTAGTTATCGCATGAACTAGGATATTTTAACTGCGATGAAAAAAAACAAAATGGCGGATGTTTAAATTTTTTAACCCCTTTTTTACAACATAATTTGTTTAAAAAAAGGGTTAAATATTAATGGATTTTTATAATCCTAGTTCATGCCAAAGCGGCACGTGCATAGAAGAATCCCTAAAAATTTGAGATCAATCGGTTCAATACTTTTTTTTAAATCGTGTCGGCCAGGTCGAAAAACGTTGTTTTGAGAAAAACGGGTTTAACATTCGCGCAACCAAAGGCTGCTCGGGCAGGTCACGCAATATAAATATTCTATTGTGCTTTTGATTTATGTGGTTAAAACGACTTAAATACATTAATACTTTTATATAATACCTTGCGTCAAGAACTCTACTAAAAAGTCTGTTTTTAGAGTTCTAGAGATTAAAAGGAGGAGAAACCTACTTTTAATCACAGTTATCACCACCAGCAACGCCATTCAAGCACGCTTGCCAACCTAAACATCAGCTGTCGCATCACGTGTTAGAACAGCAAGCGTACTTGAATGGCATTGCTGGTGGGGTTAAACTGTGATAAAAAGTAGGATTCTCTTCATTTTAATTTCTAAAACTCTAAAAACAGCGTTTTCACAAATAACTATTCTCTAATATTACAGTGTATGATCAAATAATAAATTTTACTTATAATGTTACAATGACATTTGTTTAAAAAATTTTTCATTGCCATGCTATACACCGTTATATGCTTGTGCAGTATCGCGTTTTTGGCATTTTTTTTTTAAATCAAAGCTGAGATGTCAATCAAAGTTTTTGTGCAATATAGTTTTCATTTATACAAAATTGACAGTGCCAATCAACAAAGAGTAAAAAGTGCGCCAAGTAGCCCCGGGCTCCCCTACAATTAAAATTTTAAAAAAGTTATTGAAAAAGGCGAGAATTATTGAATATAAAAGAAAATATTTGAAAACTAAAGAACCGAATTAAAAATTGGAGAATTGGTTAGAAAATTGAACAAAATTATTGAACAATTGTATTTAATATTAAAGAAACTTATTGATACCCGAAAAAATGATTGAAAAATGGCGAGAATTTTTGAATAGTAAAGAAAATACATATAATTGGAATTTAAAGAAAATAAATAAGGATTGAAGAAAATATTTGTAGAATTAAACAATTGAATTACAATTCAAAAACTATTTTTTATAATTGAATAAAATAACTGGAAAAAGCCGAGAATTGTTTAAAATTGTAAAATTAAATAAAAATCGAAAAAGTAATTAAAAATTTAAGATAATAATTGAAAAATTAAGATTGAAATTGAAATTTTATAGAAAATAATTAAAGAAGACGAAAATTATTAAATATCCCAAGTAGAAACGAAACATAGAATCCATCTATGGCCCATGTATGGAAGCCATGTTCCATGTATGGGCCATACATGGAAGCCATCGATGGGCCATCCGAGTTTTGTAACATTGCGCCGCACTTTTGCCCGACATTCCAATTTTATACAGATACTCATCCTGGTAGTTTCTTACGTTGTTCTAACGTTTATAATCCATCCTGCGTTGTCCAGGAACTAAGAAAAACATCTTTTACCAAAATATAGAAAATTATGATCAGGATGTCTGCACCAGGTGCTAAATTAACACCTTCTTCTGGTAGTTCTTGTTCAAAATCAAAGAGAAGACAACATTTATGGGGTACAAGATGACGCCGTCATCCTGATAAATATTTCCAATGATCCAGGTGTGAAATTAACATCTTCTCCTAGAATTTTTTAAAGAAATTGGAATTTTATATCTTGTCTAAAGTATTTAAATGGATGTCGTAATCCTGATACATTATCTTACTGCTCCAGGTGTCAAGTCAACATCTTCTTCAAGGAAATTTTAGGGAAACTAAAATTTTACATCCTTACTTGTATTTTTGAATGGATGTTGTTATTCTAACACACAATTTTATTAATCTAGGTCATAAAAAAGTAAATTCTCCTGGAAATTTTTGCTGAAAACGAAAAAATATAAAGCATTCATTGTGTGCAAAAGGTTGATGCCGTCCTTACAAATGAATTTAGTGATCTAGGTGTCAAATTAGTATTTTCTCCGAGAAATGTTTTTGGAAACATAAAGTTCATATCTCTTCTGAAGTATTTGTACAGAAGACATCATCCTGGCACTAAAAGTTCAATATTCTAGGTAAAGATTGTTATGAGTGTCCGTTTTTGCTTCTTGGTGCACAGGATTTAAATATTTTATTTTCGCTTAAGGTAAATAAAAGGCTTTTAAATATTTTGCTTGTGTTATCCTTAAAAGAAATAGTTTAAAATAACGTGAAGAAAGTAAAATTAATATAACCATAATGATAGAGATTATTGTAAACATCGAGTTGTCAAATAGATTAAAGGGTTATGTTAATTTATATTTCTTGTTTTCTAGTTTATACAACAAAATTTGATAAAAATATAGTTAAAATACTATTCTTTATTTTATTTGCCATTAAATTTATTAAAATTATTTCAGATATATACGTCAAAAAGGATAAAATAAAATTGGAAAAATAATTTCTTCCAGGATTTCTGTAAAATATTAACATTTATAAATGATCAACTATTTTAAAAAAGGTAATTTTCACAGTTTATTCTGAAGATCTAAATATGAAATAAATAAGTTCTGCATGAGAATATAAAAAATATTATCGGTATAATGCTGTAACTACAAAATAGGAATGTTCTTCTAAGAAAAGGTATGAATGTTATGTTAACAGGCGCAGATATCTTAAATCAATTTATTGAAATTGATGTAGAACAAAATAAGTAATAGTATTTTAACCGTATTTTTATCAAAATTTGTTGCACATGCTAGAAAAGGGAAAATATAAATTAACTTAACCCTTTAACCTATTTGACAACTCAATGTTTACAAATCTCTATCTTTAGGGTTATATTAATTTTACTTTCTTGATATAATTTTAAATTATAAATTTCAAGGATAACACCAGCAAAATGTTTAATTGCTTTTATTTATCTTAAAAAAAATAAAAATATTTAAATCCTGTGCACCAAGAAGCAAAAACGGACACTCATAACAACCTTTACCTAGATTATTGAACTTTTAGTGTCAGGATGATGTCTTCTGTACAAATACTTCAGAAGAGATATGAACTTTATGTTTCCAAAAACATTTCTCGGAGAAAATACTAATTTGACACCTAGATCACTAAATTCATTTGTAAGGACGGCGTCAACCTTTTGCACACAATGGATGCTTTATATTTTTTATTTTTCAGCAAAAATTTCCAGGAGAACTTATTTTTTTATGACCTAGATTAATAAAATTGTGTGTTAGGATAACAACATCCATTTGAAAATACAAGTAAGGATGTAAAATTTTAGTTTCCCTAAAATTTCCTTGAAGAAGATGTTGACTTGACACCTAGAGCAGTAAGATAATGAATCAGGATGACGACATCCATTTAAATACATTAGACAAGATATAAAATTCTAATTTCTTTAAAAAATTCTAGGAGATGTTAATTTCACACCTGGATCATTGGAAATATTTATCAGGATGACGGCGTCATCTTGTACCCCATAAATGTTGTCTTCTCTTTGATTTTGAACAAGAACTACCAGAAGAAGGTGTTAATTTAGCACCTGGTGCAGACATCCTGATCATAATTTTCTATATTTTGGTAAAAGATGTTTTTCTTAGTTCCTGGACAACGCAGGATGGATTATAAACGTTAGAACAAGGTAAGAAACTACCAGGATGAGTATCTCCATAAAATTGGAATGTCGGGCAAAAGTGTGGAGCAATGTTACAAAACTCGGATGGCCCATCGATGGCTTCCATGTATGGGCCCTGTTTGTAAGTATGGCAAAACTGTGGCGATATCTACTTGGGATGGTAGGAAATTATGTGAAATTGCAGAAAATAATTGAAAATAGAGTGAAATATCGGATTTTTGAAAAAAATAATTGTAAAAAACATAAAATTATTGAATATAGAAGAAATAATTAAAAAATGATAATATTTACTGAATATTGTAAAAATTCAAGAAGGTCAGAATAATGGACACAATTTAAAAGTAATTCAAAAATTAATGAATAATTATACAATTTTAATAGAAAAATAATTAAAAATAACCGAGAATTATTGAATACTGAAGAAAATAATTAAAAATTGATGCATGGAATTAAGCAATTTAATTCAAATTTAAATGAAATTGAATAAAACCAAGAATTATTGAATATTGAAGCAAATAGTTTGAAATTGAAAGAAATCACTGAAAATTGAAGAATGGAATTGAAAGTTGAAGATTATAATTTCAAGTTTAAAAAATTTATTGAAAAAAGGCGAGAATTATTGAATATAGAAGAAACTAATTAAAAACTGAAAAATCGAATTAAAATTTGAAGCATATAATTAATAATAGAAAAAAGCAATTGAAAAAAGCCGATAATTATTGATTATTGAAAATTAAATTAATAATTAAAGAAAAGAATTGAAATTTAAAAAAAAATTGAAAATTTAAGACAATAATTTAAAATTTTATTAAAATAATCGTAAATTAAATTTTTATTGAAGTTTAAAGGAAATAATTGATAATTCAAAGAAAAATTAGAAATATAACTAAATATTGAAATAAGTAATTGAAAAATTGAATGGTTAATTCTTGAATATATAGAAGAAAATAATTGAAAACTGAAGAATGGATTTAAAAATTGAAGAAAATAGTCGTAGAATTATATAATTGAATTGAAATATTTGAACAATATTTGTGATTGAGAAAAGACAGAAATTACTAAATATTGAAGAACTATTTAAAACTTAAAAAGAATAATTATAAAATAATGACAATAATTTGATATTAAAGAAAGTAATTGAGATACTGTCAAGAATATTAGACAACGGAGCAAGGTAATTTAGAAAATTTAAGAATAATTTTGAAGGAGAATAATTGTAAATTGAAAACTGTTTAAAATTTGATAAAAAATTATAGATTTATTGAATAATGGAATTAAAATTACAACTGTTAGTTCTAAATTTAAATTTTGATCAATTCAAAGGCATTTTTAAAAAAGGTAGTGGACTCATTATTACTCTCTAAATTTTGAATCAGTGAGAATTTAGCCTACAAATCAGTAATATTTTACTGACTTAAATTTAGAGAGTATAGATAATTTTATTTTGAGAACCTTTTTTTTTTTTGCTTGTCAAAATTAGGGTTTATGAAAGGGGGGTGGTATCCTGGAAACGGGTCTGGTCCCCCTGCTAGAAATCCAATGGGCGCCACTGCTGTAATGTTTCCGAAGTTTTCAACCATTATTTATGATTTGATGATGAGTTTAAGTGCGCGAGAACGACCAAAAAGCGCGCCCGCAAGTAACACGTTCAGGCTAGGTGCAGCGCATAATATGACTAAAGTCACTATTTTTTAACAAAAATCAACCGATAACTCGAAAATGAACCAAATTAAAATTTCTTTTTAAATAGGTACTCATCAATGATCGTACTACAACGATTAACAGGCAATTTTTAAATTGTTTAAACAATCTTATTTAACAAATAAAGAATTTCAAAAGTTTCTTTACTTAGAATTCGTTTCTTTTGTGAAATTAATTAATTACTATTGGCCTAGAGTTTCAATACAGTTTTAAATGTTTGCGAATAATTTTTAAGTTGTTTAAACAATTATAGTTTAAATAAATAACTTCAAAAACTTTTTTAACTTAGATTATCTAGTAATTCTAGACCAATTCGTTGGCTGGAAGGAAAACCATGGAATTTCAAAAATAAAAATAAAGAACGTACTTTTTCAATAATTTGATTAAAAACGTGCCATTTCAGAAAACAAAATCAAAACATATCATTCTGCCCAAGCGATGTGAAAACGTGCTATTTCAGTTATCACTAAGAAAACGTAACTATTTCAGAAAATTATTTAAATTTATGTATTTTTCAGTTGACAACAATTTTAAAATTCTACGGAGATTAAATGAACACTGAATTATATTTTTTAATGTAGGTTTAGGTATTCAATAATAAATACAAAATGTAACTTTAAACGAAAACAATCTACAGAGGTTAAATAAATAAGACATGAATTAAATTTTTTAAATGTAAGTTTACTTAATAATAAATACAAAATTTTATTTTAAAACAGAATAATACAGATATGTTACAAGATTTTTAATAATATTTTGCAGAATATAAAACAAAAATGGTTGAAAATGTAAATTTAAAAGAAATTAATTCAAAAACCAGAAAAACTTATTCTTCTAAAGTTAAAATTCATAAATGTTTGTCATTCTTATGTAAAATGATTATTTATTTGTTACTGATTACACAGCCCCACAAAAAAAAAGTGTCATGTACTTTTGACCGGAATACCCTAGCCCTATGTATTTTGACGCGCTGAACACGAATCCGATGTCCATTTTGCTCCATCACGTCAGGATTTTTTCCTAACCTCAAAATCAATAAAATGACACTTTTTGTTCATTAGCATGTGAACCCGACTTAACATTAATATATGCCTAGGGCGAATAGAAAGCTTGGATTGTGACCTTTAAAACACTTTTTTAAAAATTGTTCTACGATGATTTTTAACGAAGTTATGATGTTTTATTTAAAATCATTTTTTTCCATTACACCATACCACATCAATAATTGAAGTGTTATTTACATTTGGAAAAAATTTATATTTTAAGTAAATCATCATAACTTCGGTAAAAATCATCGTACAACAATTTTTAAAAAAGCGTTTTAAAGGTCACAATCCAAGCTTTCTATTCGCCCTAGGCATGTATTAATGTTAAGTCGGGTTCACATGCTAATGAACAAAAAGTGTCATTTTATTGATTTTGAGGTTAGGAAAAAATCCTGACGTGATGGAGCAAAACTGACTTCGGATTCGTGTTCAGCGCATCAAAATACATAGGGAATGACTAGTCTGGTCTGCTGTACACGAAACTTTTTTTTTTTGTGGGGCTGTGTTATTTATTTAATCTGCTTTTAAAATTAATTTTATAGAAATTTAATCACACAGTTCAAACAATGTTAATATAAAATTTATGAAGGTTATAGATTCTTATTATTAAAGTACACAATAAATAAATTGCTAAGCTAAAAATGACAAAATTTAATAACATTTAAACTTTTTTTTACAATAAATTGGAAAAAACAAGCAATTAATTTAATAAACTGTTATAAAAACTGTGGAACATTACAGAAAGCAAATTGTGATTGTGAATCTTTAGGATTTTTCGATTTTTAAATTCTGACCTACAATGTTTACAAAATATTTTATTTTCTTTAATTAAATTTTATATTGAGAAGCGAGGAGTACACCCTTCCATTGTCAATTTAAGCAGAAGTTTAAAGTTTTACTTTCCTTCCTGAGATTGTTTACTTCTTCTGCTTAAATAAATTTTATATTAACATTGTTTGAACTGTGTGATTAAATGTCTATAAAATCAGTAATAAATAAATAATTATTTTACATAAGAATGACAAACATTTATGAATTTTAACTTTAGAACAGTGGCGTAACTACACCCCCGCGAGACCCCGCGGTGCGGGGGGGGCCGCTGACTTAGGGGGCCCAAACTGGGCCCTTATCGTTTCGACAAAAATTTTTTTTTGTAGTTCATGTTATGTATATTGTTTAACCTAAAGCAATGTTATTTCGTACTCCTACTGAAGTCCAAAGTTTTTAGGCTTTAATTATAAAATATTTTATTTTAATGAATTAATTGAATCTTTTATTATTTTTTTTATTTATTAAAATTAAATATTTAATAATTAGAACCTAAAATCCTTTAATGTTAGTAGCTGTACAAAATAACAGTGTCTCAGGTTGAACAATATAACATGGGCTAGAAATGTCGAATTCTTAAATCGTGAGAATGAGATAGAAAACGGCATATATTTGTGTTATTTTATATATCAAAGTTGTATGAATTAAATTCAAAATAAATTATGCTTTTAATTAATATATGAGCGTATCTCAGAAACCTTTAACTTTTTAATAAAAAAAGTCTGGAATTTTTTTTAAGCCCTCTATTCAAAATTGATTCAAGAAAAGTTTATATTCCAAACTTCTAAATTTTATTCATGGACAGATAAAAAATTTTATCTGCACTTAGTTATTATCAATTTACAACTGAAAACATCTTTAACATATAATAAAGAAAAAATCAACAAGTGGTTGTTTATTAAGGTGAGAAACAATTGTCAATTTCCCGCACATTATAAAATTTGTAGGTATTTCTTTTTTTCACTAATTTTCTGAAAATGATTATTTTTTATTTTCTTTTTAACACTTATTTCTTCTCTCTTTAGTTTTTGTATAGGGAAGAGGGCCCCAAGATGAACATTTCGTATAATATTTCTGTTGAAGGCGATAGCGCCTTATGAAGTTTTTGATGCACATTTGATGAAAAAAACCAGTATGTTTTTCTTCTATATACACATATCACGTTATTGTGTGTCTAAAAAAGTTTTGTTACAGTTTTTTCTTAAGTTGGTAAAGTTATTTAAATTTGTGATTTAGAATAAGTCCTTAACGTTATAATATTATTTATTTATCGTATAATAATAATTTGAAATGATTTTAGTAATATAGTGTTTGTATACAAATTTTTACAGGGGCTCAAAAAATGGTGTCCTGTACCCTAAGATGGACAGACACCAATTTTCGTTGTATTTATTTTCATATTGTCGATTATACACTTTCTTCAATAATTTTTTGAGACACCTAATAGAAATTTTTTTATTTTCCGCCATGAAATATGATGTTATCGTTTGAGATTTTGATATATCGATATTTTTCGATATCTTATTACTTTGTGACTGTTAAGCTAATTAATTCAAGTTTTTGGAAATGTTAGTTTTTGATAAATACAGTAAAATGATTAAAAATTAGTTTAAGAATTGTTACTGGATGTTTATTTTTTATTTACCACATTTTTCAGAGAGTTTTAAGAAGGTGTCCATCTTGGGAACACTTCTTTATAAAAACCTAAAGATTTAATTTCATTAAGGGTTTTCGATGTGCAACAAGTTTCTTTCAAAATAGATAAATAAACAAAATGATTATAGTCAAAATGGTTAAAATAGAGGGACAAGTTTTGAGAGTTCATAATTTCTAAAATAATTAAAATTTTCTATTTTCTTTAGTTTAATATTGATTCTTATTTCATTAACTTTAAATTCATCTGATACAGAGTCATTAATTTTTATTCTTATTTTTATTTTTCATCACATAAAACATTCAAAACTAGGGTTAGGGACAAGTAGACTCGTAAAAGTAAAGTCGAACATTGAAAATTTAATAGACCCTTCTTTAAGCTACAAATTTATATAATATCAATTGAGAGAAGTAACTCATATTATAATTAACATTTTAAAACAAAAATGAATAAAAAGTATATCAAAATCATCTAGATATATCCAAGGGACATGAAAGTTAAAGGTTCCTGAGATATTTCCATATATTTTAACAAATAATAAACGAAATTAACAGTTTTTCATACAAATAAAAAATTGAATTGATTAAAAGTGGGATAGTTTAAAATTTCGTTTGAAATTTCCGAAGGGGGCCCAATTTTACTTTCTGCGGGGGGGCCCTCAAAACCAAGTTACGCCACTGCTTTAGAAGAATAAGTTTTTTTGGTTTTTGAATTCATTTCTTTATTGTTCTTTTTGAAATTCCATGGTTTTGCTCTCAGCCGACGAATTATAGTAATTAATTAATTTTATAATAGAAACAGAATCAAAGTAAAGAAAACTTTTGAAGTTCTTTATTTGTTAATTTAGATTCTTAAACAATTTAAAAATTGTTTGAATACATTTTCTTTTGTATTTTAATTCTAGGCCAATAGTTATTAATTAATTTCCCAAAAGAAACGAAATCTCAGTAAGGGAAACTTTTAAAGTTCTCTATTTGTTAATTAAGATTGTTTAAACAATTTAAAAATTATTTGTTTACATTTTCTTTTGTATTTTAATTCTAGGCCAATAGTAATTAATTAGTTTCGCAAAAGAAACAAAATGAAAGTAAGCAAAATTTTTTTAATTATTTATTTGTTAATAAAAATTGTTAGTAAACATTTTCTTTTGTTTTGTAATTCTAGGCCAATATTAATTAATTAATTTCACAAAAGAAACGAAATGAAAGAAAGCGAAACTTTTGAAGTTATTTATTTGTTAACTAAGATTGTTTAAACAATTTAAAAATCGTTGATTAGTACCTAGAAATATTTAAAAATATTTTAGACAAATTTTGTGTGTAAAATATATCATTTTGTTTTGTGTATTTCAGCAAAATAGTTATTTTTGTTTCGTTTTTTATAGTTCGCCGGAAAAACCACTTAAGTGCTTTATAATAAATAAATGTTTTTAAAATAGTTAGAATAATTTTATTCACATTTTTTTTTGTCAAAACTTGTGATTCGATAATGCATCATCAGTTTAAAAAAAATGTCAAGGTAATAATTATGTAAATTATACATGTAATTTGTCACTAGATGCTTAATTTAAGTTTTTTGTCCAAAACCTAAGTCGAATTAGGTGGTTCTTTGAGCGAACGACTCAAATACAATAAATTAATAGCAATAGAAATAAAAGAATTTCTACTGTTCGTTCTACTGTATCTGGGATCTGTTTTACCCATCCCAACCTGCCGAAACCTGCATGAAACGAGTTACCACGGGAGAGTCACGAAGGTAACTACGCGAATACTTTCTTTAATCTCACGCCTTAGTTACCATGCGCAAGAGTTGCACTAGTTACCACTCATTTCTGGTGTAGCAGCATAGCAAGCAGTTTATAGTTCAGGAGATAGATGGCAGCAGTGTACATTGTTCTGTTTAAAAGGCGGCGAAATCATGGTATAGGTGATTGTTTTTGTTTGTGAATTAGGTCTAACCAAGGCTATTTCTGTGTGTAGAATACTAGAAGCACATATATATTTTTTAATTTAAAAGTTGAATACCTTTAAGTTCTAAACCAGGTGTATGTCTATAAGCAAAAAAAACAACAATGACCTTTTTTCGGTTTAAAAAGAGAGACATTTTTTAACCATAAAGTAAAATTGTCTTTTACTTTTATCATTAATATAAAATTTAACTTCTTTAATCATCTAAATATTAAAAGTCAACAAAATAAACAATATTTTTTAATCTTTTTTAAACAAAGAAAGTTTTTTAAATTTTAAGACAGTGAAATTTTATTATCACCAACATAAAGTATTATCTTTTTTTGGGTGTACTTCCGAATAGCGCGGACCTCCGATTTTGTTGCCACTAGGTATACCTACGTATTTTAGTGCGCTGATTACGAAAATAATAGTGAAAATTGGCGACTAGCTCATTTTCATGGTAAAAAAGAGGTATAAAAAATCATGAAAAATGTGGTTTGTTGCATTTATCTCTTTAAATATTGCAAATATAAAAAAAAGTTTTATACAAAAAATGTAGACCTTATCAAAATACACATTTTATGTATAATGCATTTTTTACTAAAATCAATTAGTTTACGAACTAATTGCAAAAAACATAAATCATTATAAATGTGACTATAAATAGCTACATTATACCAATATTTTACTACCTACAGCCGTAATTACGTTATTAAATTACGTAACATTACATCCATTATGTGCTATCAGTACTATTACGTAATAACGTAAAATTACGTATTTACGTTGAGTTACGTACACTTATGTAATAACGTAAAATTACGTATCTTACGTAATTTTATGCACTAATTACGAAAATCATTTTTAAAAAAATTTACAACTTCATCATTTTTACGATTCATACTATAAAAACCAAAAAAAAACTATTCGTTTTCCGACCGTTGTCTATATTCCACGTTCAGTGGGCACCCCAATCCCCCGGTATTTTGTATTTCGGGGGGCGAAGCCCCCCAAATTGTCAATTTCAACATTTTTACAATAAACACTATAAAAATTAACAAAACTATTGGTTTTCCACCGTTGTCTATATTCCACGTTCAGTGGGCACCCCAAACCCCCGGTATTTTGTATTTTGGGGGGCGAAGCCCCCCAAATTGTCAATTTCAACATTTTTACGATAAATACTATAAAAATTAACAAAACTTTTGTATGAAACAATTTTTCATATTTTCAATATTTACAGAGTAAAAAGCAAAAAACCATAATTTTAATGGTTTTTTATGGTTTTCACCATGAAAATGAGCTAGTCGCCAATTTTCAATATTATTTTCGTAATCAGCGCACCAAAATACATAGGTGTACCTAATGGCAACAAAATCGGAGGTCCGCGCTATTCGGAAGTATATCCCTTTTTTTTACAAAAACGACAACTTCGTTATTCGGTTCAGGGACGTAAGTAAACAAAAAAAAATTGGAAGGGTGTTTTGAAGAAAATTTTACCTTTAATGTGATTCTTAATAGCTGGTTTTTCTATTAGATGGGGAGGGGGGTAATTATTTTAAACTTAAGTGATTTTCATTTTTCCGGTGAAAAAAAAGTTGCGTTTTCATCCACTCTTTAAATCTGAATTATTGAAAAAATTCTAATAAAATGATCAAAAGTCGTGTAGAAAATAAATTAATAAAAATTTCTACTAAGATCTAGTCAAGTATTACTTATTTTTAGTAAAAAATTACAAATTTATAGCTGAAAGTTGCTAATTTATATTTGTACCCAGGCGAGAATGGACAATGGAACCAGGCTTGCTCAAGCTTGGTTGAAGCCTGGTCAATATTGGTTGAGGGGGACGCATGATTAAGTTCTAAAATTTATTATTTATAAATTCCATTTTATAGAATTTCATAAGATAGAATTTTTTTGTAGCCGAAATTTCAAACTTTCGAACTTGTTTTCAATCGAATTTAAATGAATTCGAATTTTTACCTAACAGAATGTTTAGGTCACCAAATTCATATTTAACAGAATTTTTATTTAAAAGAATTCCAATTTAAACGAATTTTAATTTAGAAAAAGTTTCATTTTACAGAATTTTAAATTAATCGAATTTTCAAAAGCCAGAATATTTATTTAACCGAATCTTCATTTGTGCGAAATTTTAATAGAACGAATTGCCATTTGATAGAAAACTTAAATAGCAGAATGTTCATTTGTAACCAGTGGCGCCCATTGGATTTCTAGCAGGGGGACCAGACCCGTTTCCAGGATACCACCCCCCTTTCATAAACCCTAATTTTGACAAGCAAAAAAAAAAAAGGTTCTCAAAATAAAATTATCTATACTCTCTAAATTTAAGTCAGTAAAATATTACTGATTTGTAGGCTAAATTCTCACTGATTCAAAATTTAGAGAGTAATAATGAGTCCACTACCTTTTTTAAAAATGCCTTTGAATTCATCAAAATTTAAATTTATAACTAACAGTTGTAACTTTAATTCCATTATCCAATACATCTATAATTTTTTATTAAATTTTAAACAGTTTTCAATTTACAATTATTCTCCTTAAATTTTACAATTTTCGATTTTTTTTCAATTGTCAAATATTCTCAACAATTATCGAATTTTTTTCAATATTGTCAAATATTTTCCACTTATCTCAATTACTTTCTTTAATATCAAATTATTGTCGTTATTTTATAATTATTCTTTTTAATTTTCAATTAATTCTTCAACATTTAGTAATTTCTGTCTTTTTTCAATCATAAATATTGTTCAAATATTTCAATTCAATTGTTTAATTCTATGACTATTTTCTTCAATTTTCAAATCCATTCTTTAGTTTTCAATTATATTCTTCTACATTCAAGAATTCACAATTCAATTCAATTTTCAGTGATTTCCTTCAATTTCAAATTATTTGCTCCAATATTCAATAATTCTTGGCTTTATTCAATTTCATTTAAATTTGAATTAAATTGCTTAATTCCATGCATCAATTTTTAATTATTTTCTTCAGTATTCAATAATTCTCGGTTATTTTTAATTATTTTTCTATTAAAACTGTATAAGTATTCATTAATTTTTTAATTACTTTTATATTGTGTCCATTATTCTGGCCTTTTTGAATTTTTTACAATATTCAATAAATATTATCATTTGTCAATTATTTCTTCCATATTCAATAATTCTATGTTTTTTACAATTATTTTTTTCAAAAATCCGATACTTTACTCTATTTTCAATTATTTTTTGCAATTTCACATAATTTCCTACCATATTTAATAATTTTCGTCTTCTTTAATTATTTTCTATAAAATTTCAATTACATTTTTAATTTTTCAATTATTTTCTTAAATTTTGCTTCCTCATAGAGGAAGCTTTGTGATCGTTAAGATTTTCGATTTTCCAAAAATAATCTAAATCGACTCATTTTCATCTAAAAAGCGTAAATTTCCATTTCTAAGCAAATGTCCAGATGTATGTGTGTGTGTGTGTGTGTGTGTGTGTGTGTGCGTGCGTGCGTGCGTGCGTGCGTATGTATAGCGTTTTTTGTCCTCAGGATATCTCGAGCACGCTTCAACGGATTTCAATAAAATTTGGATGACTTATTAAGCTCATGAATATTAAAATTTGGACACAGGGATTTTTGAAAATACCCAATCAAATTTTGTTGAGCACCTTTTTTCATCGAAAAAAATCGTTTTTTGCCAAAATTTTTTTCTAAGCAAAAAATACAATTTAATGAATACAAAAATCATATTCCTTATCTTAAAACGAATCGATTGACCTATATAACTTTTATAATTGATCAAAAATTCGGAAAAAATTGATATTTTTTCATTTTTTTGCACTTAAAATTCTCTTTTTTAATAAATTCTTCAATTAACTTACATATTATTAATAAATTGCTTCCTCTATGAAGAAGCAAATTATTTTGCTTACTCGGAAGCGAAATGTCCATGAAATGGACAGAATTCACACCTACTTTAATTACATTTTCGATTCTTATTTAATTTTTCAATTTTAAAGAATTCTCGGCCTTTTCCAGTTATTTTATTCAATTATAAAAAATAGATTTTAAATTGTAATTCAATTGTTTCATTCTACAAATATTTTCTTCAATCCTTATTTATTTTCTTTAAATTCCAATTATATATATTTTCTTTACTATTCAAAAATTCTCGCCATTTTTCAATCATTTTTTCGGGTATCAATAAGTTTCTTTAATATTAAATACAATTGTTCAATAATTTCGTTCAATTTTCTAACCAATTCTTCAATTTTTAATTCGGTTCTTTAGTTTTCAAATATTTTTTCTTATATTCAATAACTCTGGCCTTTTTTCAATAACTTTTTTAAATTTTTAATTATAATCTTTAAATTTCAATTACATTTTTCAATTTTCAGTAATTTTCTTGAATTTCAAATTATTTTCTTCGATTCTCAATCCAATTATTCAATTTACAATTATTTCCCACAATTATTCCTACAATTTCCTTAATTTTTAGGGTTCCGTACACCACAAGTGTACGCACGGAACCCTATTGGAACGACTTTGTCATAAATCGTATCCCCCCCCCCCCCTAGCCGACAAACTATTTGACTTAGAAAGTTCAAATTTGGCCCACATATGTATTTTCACGTGTAGATAAAAGGAAAATTATAGAGAACATGATTCTAGGGGTTGATCATAGCGTTGTCAAGAAAATAACAAGATTTTTGAGAAATTTTGATATTTTTTGGCTGATAACTTTTGCCATTTCTTTGACAGCGCTATCACCACAACAATCTCTATAATTTTTCTGTAATCTACATATGATACTACATTTTTGTACCAAATTTGAACTCTCTATGTCAAATATTATGGCAGATAAGAGGGGAATACGGTCATTTTTTCGAAAAAATGCCTTTAATTTGTACCATTCCTGCCCTTTTTCTGCCAAATTATTGTACTTAGAGTGCTGAAATTTAATACACATATGTAGTTTGACGTGTAGATTACAGAAAAACTATAGAAAACCTTGTTGCAGGCTGTTATCATAGCGTTTTTCAGCAAAAAAAAACGATTTTTTTAAAAAAATGGTCGTATCCCCCCCCCCCCTGAACTTCCAAACTATTGGACTTAGAGAGTTCAAATTTGGTACACAAATGTATTTTCACGTGTAGATTACAGAAAAATGGTAGAGAACATGATTGTAGAAGTTGATCATAGCGTTGTTAAGGAAATAAAATGATTTTTGAGTATTTTTTATGGATATTTGCTAAAATCTCTGGATTTTTCGTTGACAGCGCAATCACCATCACGTTCTCTATAATTTTTATGTAATTTACACCTGAAAATACATTCCTGTACAAAATTTCAACTCTCTAAGTAAAATATTTTGGAAGATAGGGGGGGGGGGTGGTTCATTTTGTATAAAAAATTCATTATATATTATATTTTTTATATTATATTATATATAATATGTATAATATATTTATATATTTAATAGTATCAAATATATTAAAAATTATTTTGTTTTGTGTACGGAACCCTCGATTTCGAAATTATTTTGATTATGATTTTGATTGAAATTATTATGATTTGAAATTATTTTAGTTTCATATTTATATAGTTTTAAATAACCAACAACAGTAAAAAGATTCTGGCCCTTGCGGTGCGTTTATTTTGTTATTTCCAATAGGGATACTCTTGAATTTTTATCGGAACATATTATTAATGATTAAAAATATAATTATTTAATAATTTATGGTTATACTTGAATTTGAAAACCAATATTTCAAAGACATTCTACCTAAAAAACAACTACGGGATTAAATATTAGGTTTACAATTATATTAAAATCAAATTAACCATAGTTCATATGTACGTAAGTTCATGGGGTGTTTGAATTCCGTACTTTTCTGATTATTTTGTTACGTAAAATTAAATTTTTTATTTATATTTTTTACCATCCTCCTGACACTACCCACCCTTCGACCCCCCCTGCTCCGGCCGATTGGGCGCCACTGCATTTGTACGAAATTGCAAATGTCCGACAAAGCATCCGACAGAAATATTTTGGCGCGAATTTTAAAATTGACCAATGGGGATTTTCTTAATATTTTCTGATTTGTCAATTTTAAAATTCGCGCCAAAATATTTCTGTCGGATGCTTTGTCGGCCATTTGCAATTTCGTACAAATGAACATTCTGCTATTTAAGTTTTCTATCAAATGCCAATTCGTTCTATTATAATTTCGCACAAATGAAGATTCGGTCAAATGAATATTCTGGCATTTAAAAATTTGATTAATTTCCCACACAGCACCAGAAATTCCCTGAATTTCCCCTGAATATTGGTCCACATTTCCCGAATATTCGAACCTAATATTCAGGGAAGTTTCGTGGAAGCATCAAAATGTCCGCCATGTGGAATATTGGTGGCGAAATTTCCCTGAAAATGTATTTCTAATTTTCAGGGAATTTCCACATCTAATATTCCTAGAATATTCATAGTATTCATAAATTAACTGTACATGATGCGCACTGGTCAAACTTGGTTTCTGTGACACTTACGGCTGCGCAGTAGTTTCTAATGTTCTAGAATCCTACGGGTGTCAAGTATAACATATAATTTTCATCAATTACCAGATCAAAAAAAATTTGGAAATTTTTTTCAACTTTCCCTGAATATTCTAGGAATATTAGATGAGGAAATTTCCTGAAAATTAGAAATATTTTTTAGGGAAATTTCGCCGCCAATATTCCCATTGGTGGCCATTTTGATGCTTCCACGAAACTTCCCTGAATATTAGGTTCGAATATTCGGGAAATGTGGAACAATATTCAGGGTAAATTCAGGGAATTTCTAGTGCTGTGTGGGTTAAAATTCTGTAAAATGAAAATTTTTCTAAATTAAAATTCGTTTAAATTCGAATTCTTTTAAATAAAAATTCTGTTAAATATGAATGATTGAAAACAAGTTCGAAAATTTGAAATTTCAGCTACAAAAAAATTCTACCTTATGAAATTCTATAAAATGGAATTTCTAAATAATAAATTTTAGAACTTAATCATGCGTCCCGATTGAGGCTTGGTGGGGCAGTGGAACCAAGCCTGGTTCAAGATTGAAATGTAACACGGATTTAAGCGTGGATCGCCAAGCTTGATTCAAGATTGGCAACCAAGCTTGGATCAATCTTCATGGATTCAATAATTAAATGTTCTGCTTTTAATGTGTAATAAATAATAATAATAAAAAAAATAATAATAATATAGTAATAATAGTTTAAGACTAATAAGACAAATAATTGTGTCAAAAAAATATTAACAACAATAAAAACAATAATTTTAATAATAATAATAATAATAATAATAATAATAAATAAATACACTTAATTTTACATTTATTTTAAAAAATAATCTTATTTGGACAATATTTTTTTTAAGTTTAGTTTATTTATTTTTTATATTCAGGAGGATATTTATTACTTAATTGAGTATTTTGTTTATATTTAAATATTTTTTACAATTTTAACGCCATACATCACATATTTTAGTTAAACACTTATTTTACCTAAACACAAACATACACTTAAGAATTAAAATATTTGAAGGAAAGAGGATTCGAACCCTTGACGCACGCACACGAATTAAGCGCTATACCACGGGACCACGCAATCTTAGGAAAGCAAACTGGAAATCGCATTCTTGAACCTCATACTTGTCAGGGACGAATCATATTTTTTCTTTTGCATTATGTTTCGTATTACATTAAATCTTTTATAAACAGTTATTCAGAAATCATTAAATATATTAATTATGTTGATTATTCAATTCGACAAATAAGCCATTTATATTTTTTTCAATTTTTGTTTTTATTTTTGTTTGATTAAATTTAAATTACGTTTGAAACACTATATTTAAAAATTCGTCATAATATTTGTATTAACATTTAATTTTAAAATGTTTAACAATAAATCAAAAAAATACATAAATGCATAATACATAACCACGTAATATCTAGAAAAATTCATTATTTTAATTTAAACTACAAGAACTACAACACTTAAATTACAAAAAACTGTTTTAAATTTATATGATGAAATATCTTATTTTAATTAGTTAATTAGTTAACAAATCACATTATTCCCTTAAAAGAATAAAGCTCCACCTTTTTTGACCCCGACTAAAGCGTGGCATCTGATAGATTATAATAAGTAATAATTATTTGCCAATCTTGCTTATCTATTGGCGAAAGAATGTCTAGTTCCAGTGCAAGAGTTAATTATGCTTTTAAAATAATTGCTTAGGAAAGCCCCCTGAATTTTATGAATACTTACGTTTAAATGCATTTATATTTCATTTAATAAATCCCTTAGTGTATTTTCTGTTTTTTGTTTATATTCACTGACATCAACACCAATAGTAATAAATCTGACGTGTTTGAGTATAGTTATATACATTATATATACACTGAGAAACTTTTGATTTTAATATCTGCTTTATTGATTATTGTTATGTACAATAAAATTTAAGAGTTTAGGGTTAATCGAGATGTGGTTATAAAAACTAATACACTGTTTAAGAAAAGACGTTTTAGATGCAACAGTTGTCTTTTTGATAAAAAGAAGTAAAAGTGTTATATACTTCATAAGACACATAATTATATTACCTCTAAACAATTTAAGAGAAATGAAAAAAAAAATTGCAAGGATTATAAAACGTGTGTTAGAAACTTAAAAGCATGGGGTGCGCGTGCAGTAAAAAGAAAAATGGCAGTATTTGTTTGACAGGTCAGAGATACAGATGCAAGTTCGTCTTTGATATTATATAGTTACAGGTATTCTGTATCTTTACAGTGGTATTTGACGAAATCTGTGTAACGAACAACCTATACTATGATATATACATTACGCACACTTTTAAGCCTCAACTACAAACATATATAAAATTTCGATGACGTCGAATAATCGCGCGCGTAGCTATAGAAAAGAGTGTTTTAACTTTCCTTATATGGACCAGATCGCGAAAAATGAAACCACTGTAAAAAATTTTTACTTTCAAATTCCATGGGTTCTTGATTATTTGCAGGCTATATACATTTCAAAGTATTGAATGAAATAAATATCAACGCGAAATCAGTTGTCTGTTCAAAAACTCAGGCTTGTATCTTTGTAGTATCGAGATTAATAAAATTGAACAAAAACGTAACACAAAACAAAAAGTTGCATTTTATTGAATAAATGTTACTTTTTACGTACTATCCGTTATTTTCGGATAGAGTTAGGTTAACTGAAAGTAACTAAATTAAATACTTGAAAGAAAAAATTTTTTATAACATTTGTAATGCTAAAGAATTCGACCGCTTTTTTTAATGTAACGTAACAGTCAAAAATACCAAAAAGTTTTTTGACGCAAAATCTATCACGTCAACTAAATACAATGACTTAATTTTTTTCGAGCATTTTTATGTTATTTTCTAAATAGAATATAAAATCAGCAACATATTCAATTGTTTCTGTTTTCAGAGCCAAAATCAATTTGTAACGTAACAGTCTTTTTTCACCCATATCACAACATCCCGAAAAAAGTATCTTGATCTGCGAATAAAAACTATATATTCCTATGTATTTTGATGCACTGAATCTAAAATTGACACAAATTGTTTGAACATTAAAAATATACATTCATTAAGGGCATGTGATGGATTATGACGTCACTGGTATAGGCAAACTTTGCCTGTAACTCTTTTCTTAAAATATTGAATATTTTGTCACGAAACTTAGTGTATTTACTAAAACGTCTTTAGGAAGGTCTCTCTGACCCGAATTTGCTCGAATTTTGGCCCAAAATTAATTTTGGAAAATTTTAGAAAAATTGCATTTTTTTCAAAACTAATTTTGATTCAGAAAGACCTTAGTAGATATACAGGGAGAGTTCTAACTCACTAAAATGGATCTGCGCATGCGTGAGCGCGGAAGATTTGAATTGTTGCGCAGATGTCAAGTTTCAGAGATGTGCGCAGGTGTCAATGGCACGTGTCAGAATTACATGTGTCACAATTTCGAGGTCATGTAATTTAATATTTTATGTATTTCGTGGAGGTTATTATAAGGAATTGAATGTAGATATTTTAGAGAAGCTTTGACTATTTCACGGAAGATGTAAAATTTATAGCTTGACAGTTAAGTTAGTGCATATGTGTGTGAGCTGCTTTGTGTGTGTGTATCCGTGTGAGGGTACCGGAAGTTGAAGGTATGGAATGTCATATATTGAGATAATGGTTTCCGATTTCTAAGAATTTGTCAATTGTTTATAATTTATTGCTTTTGTTTATTTAGAATTATTTTTAATCGTGAGAAAAAATAAGTCTAATTAGAATAAAGAAATTAAAAGAGGTGTTGCGCAATCGTGATTTTCGGTCCCACATTCCATTGAAGGTTTGTTTTGACTATCTTCCTTATAGTGCATTCCAGAGCGGATCTTTTATTTATGATTAAATGTTTAAAAATCATGCATTATGTTTATCAAGAATATAATTTATTGCTTCTTGAGTTTTGTTTATTAAAATTTTTTTTTCCCAGGAATCTTATTATTATTATGTAATGTTTAAAAATCATGAATTTTGTCGGCTTTTGTTAATATTTTAGAGAATTTATGACTATTTCGCGGAAGATGTAAAATTTATAGCCTGACAGTTGAGTGCAGGATATCATATTACCTTTTCGCGAATTTAATATCTATTAATTGAGATGAGTTTTTTAATTGTAACCTGATATTAAGACTATTTCATCATAAGAGAAGAATTTTTTTAATTTCCTTTAATCTTTTTTCCATAATGTAAATACTTTTTCTCGAGTGTTTAAAAAGTGTTATTATAAATTGTGTTGTGAAGATAGATTGTGCAGTGAAGATTGTGGCAACATTGTATTTATTTTTTTTAATTTTGACAACACTGTATTAAAAAACTATAAAAGAGGTTAAACATTACAAAAAAAAACTCAGTATTCATCAAACTGTTGTTCAGTGAGGTTGTTTCCTGAAAATTATATTATTCGTCAAAGCAACGAAAGACTATAAAAGAAGTGGAATATCACTAAAAAATCATTCTTCATTGATATATCGTTCAGTGAGGTTGTTTCCTGAAAATTATATTGTTCGTCAAAGCAACGCTGAAGCATTAACAATGATTTCAAATAAGAAGATAGTTAATCTCTTAAGAAAAAACTATGAGATTTTTAAAAATAAACAAAACTTAAACTTTGATGACTGCGAGCAAATATGTAAACAAGGATTAAAACATATTCGACTATTAAAAAAAAATTTGAGAACCAATAAAAAATCACTTTCAACATCAAAGAAGAGCAATATTGTATCAACAATTGGACTCTCAATTGTCAGAAAAATTCGAAATTTGCAGAAGAAGGGAGGTGGAGATATTTCCAAAGTGAGACAGCGAGATAGAATAAGGTGGATAGATTTATAGAGCGCATTTAATCATCGAATTAGGACAGGTGTAATAACTAATTTAACACATAAAAATTTAACAGATTTTTTCAAAGTTTCAAAATCAATGGTAATTAGAAGATTAAACAATGCTTTAAAAGATTTAGAAAATTTAAAAGTTAATTTTATATTTAATGGAACTTTTAAGACAATAGATGAAGAAAAACTTAAATATTTTCAAACAAAAAATGAAATAGTTTCTAAAGCAACTAATTTAAATGATTGGTTTAATAAAAAAATAGATAAAATGTTAACTATAATTGATCACTTTGAGCATGAAAAATCAGGTTGGACCTTAACTGAAATATTAAATTTAACTGTAAATATAAATAGATACGCTCCACTATCAGCTGGTACTTATATTAAAATGCCTAAATTTATAATGGATAAAAGGGCTGTTGTAAATATAAAAAATGATGATGAGTTTTGTTTCTTGTGGTCTATTCTAGCAGCTTTATACCCAGTTGAAAAAAATGCTGAGCGTACTAGTTACTTATACTAGTTATCTTATCCTGATTTTAGCGAAAAATTAAAATATGAAGGTATAGATTTTCCAATTAAACTGCATGATATTCCAAAATTTGAAAAATTAAATAATTTAACTATAAATGTGTATGGAGTCAAATTAGAAAAAGTTTCCCCAGTTTATTTAAGTAATAATCAGTCAGACAAACCTACAATTAATTTATTAATGATTCAAAATACTAAAATAAAGGATAATAAAAAAATTTATCATTTTGCATATACAGTAGAACCTTGATAACTCGAACCTCGTTAAGTCGAATTCCTCAGTAAGTCGAAAAAAATAGCATTCCCCTCCCTTTGAAGCCTTAAATACTCAATATCTCGAATTATTTTCAATTTTTAACTCGAAGAAAATATCATTCCCCTTGAGGTACTAATAGTGCATTTTTATACTGAGTCAGAATTTATGAACTGCCCCCCTATTTCACCAACATTGACAAAAGATAAAAGTCAATACATTTTTTTGTAGTATTAACTAATACAAATTAGTTGCTAAAACGGTTTTTGAAAATTTTGAAAATTTAAAAAGTTATAAACAATTATAATTTTATGTACCCTATTTTTGAAAAATTCATAGTTTAAAGAGTTCAAATTAAAAACGAACATTAATAGCCGGAATTTACTGACAATAATTGTAACTTTTAAGTACCATAACTGATGTACCAAAAAAAAATTTTTTTTATGAAAAATTTTTTATTTTTAATAAATAAATTACATTATTTTCCTGTTCCAAATCGCAAATTAAAGTTTTCTTTTGAGATTACAAAACTCCATACATTCAATAAGATGTTCATGCAAAAACATTTTGGTATTCTTTAATATTGAAAAAATTACATGGTTTTTTGTTGCGCGCCCTGTTACGCTTGAGTGCAGTGCACCAGCCGCGACGCGACGCCACGGCAGTGGGACAGAACCGGCTTTTCGTGGACAAATTAACTTGTAGGTCAGAATTCTTGACGGATTAACATGTATTTTTTTTAATTTACAGCTTATTAAATTGCGCTAAGAACTATTGTGGCCGACTTGTTTAATTCTTGCTTGTGTCAAAATTTCTTAACAATTAAGCAATAAATAATTAAATATATTTCTTAAAATTTTTTCTAAAAGCTTTGAAATCCAAAGAAAGTACACTTTCTTACAATTATAGTTCAAAAATAAACAATTTCTGTCATAAGTATTTGCTAAAACAATTTTTATAAATAATTAAACAACAAACCATAATTTTGTTAAATTAAAAAAATTTCTTTAGAGTAAGTGCCTCAATTCGTTCTTCAAAAATGCAGATTTGCTAGAATGTAACTAAATAGCAATAAATTCATTAGTTATAAACAATTACGCAACCATTCATAATTTTTATGAATTAAAAATTATTTTTTAGACTATTTGTCTGAATTTGTTCTTCATAAATGAACATTTAGCAGAATGTGATTAAATGTCAATAAATTTTTTTGTTATAAAAATTTTTGATAAACAATTAAGCATCAATCCATACTTTTGATTATTTTTATATTTATAACAAATAAAATTATTGACATTTAGTTACATTATGCCAAATGTGCATTTATAAAGAACGTATTCAGGCACTTAGTCTAAAAAAAAATATTTAATTCATCAAAAATACGGATTGTTGCTTAATTGTTTATAAAAATAGTTTATAACTAATGAATTTATTGCTATTTAGTTGCATTCTAGCAAATGTCCATTTATGAAGAACGAATTCAGGCACTTACTCTAAAGAAATTTCTTTAATTTAACAAAACTATGGTTTAAATTAGTAGAAAAGAAATTCCCTTCCGTGTTAATACATATATGTGAGAGTAAAATTCAATCCTTGGAAGGTCGTAAAATACATAAAACACGTAAAATTGGTTTCCAATTCTGATAAAGGCAATACCACCGTCTGTATGTATAAATCAGATTATTATAAAAAGATGTCCAACTTGCTGACTGATGTTTCGACTTATAAATTTGTTAAATTAAATCCGTTAAAAAAACTTCAAACGAATACACATAAAATTCTACAAAATTTAAATGAAAATGAATTTTTAAATTTCAAATACCACCACAATCAGCTAACTTTAACAGATACAGTTCTTCCAAAATGCTACGGACTTCCTAAAGTCCACAAAAAAGATGCTCCTCTGCGTCCTATAATTTCTTCAATTAATTCTCCGACACACTTTCTAGCAAAAATCTTATATAACGATATAAAAAAAAACATTAAATTACCAAAATCACATTTGAACAATAGTTTTGATCTCATTAAAAAGTTAGAAAATTTACATATTCCTAACGATTTTATCTTATTGTCTCTTGACGTTACTTCACTTTTTACCAACATACCATTAAAATTAGTAATAGAAAGTTTGGAACGCAGAGTAGCTTCTCTCATGAATTGTAGGATACCTTTTGACGAGATAATTAAATGTTCTACATTTCTTTACGATAATACCTACTTTGTTTTTGATAAAAAATATTATCAACAGATTGATGGCACCCCTATGGGTTCCCCAATATCACCATTATTTGCGGATGTTGTAATGGATGATTTGGAAAGTGATTGTCTGAATCTTTTAAAAACAAAATACAATTGTATTCCTTTATTTTACAATAGATACGTTGACGATACTATTTTATGCATACACAAAGATCAAATTGATTTATTTATTAACGTTTTCAATTCTTACAACAAAAAATTACAATTCACACATGAACTTCAAGAAAATGATCAAATCAATTTTTTGGACATCACCCTCATGATAAAAAACAATAAAATCATTACCAATTGGTATCAGAAACCAGTTGCATCCGGCAGAGTGATTAATTACTTTTCGAGTCATCCATTACAACAAAAGGTCAATATAGTTTATAATCTTGTCGACAGAGCCATTTTACTTTCTCAAAATCTTTTTCATAAAAATAACCTTTTAAAAGTGAGAGAAATTCTAAAAAATAATGACTATCCTTCTTCTTTCATCAACAAAAAAATTAAAACTCGTTTGAATGTAATTAAATTCCGTAAAAAAAATGTTCAAAATGTTTATTCTCCAGTAGTAGCTTTATATAAACAAATACCGAAAGTTTGCATTCCTTATAATTATATTGACTTTACTAGACTTTCAAAAATTTTAAAATCATTTAATGTACAAGCGATTCCTATTGTAAAAAAGAATTTAAAAACCGTTGTAAAATTGGGTAAAGACTGTACTGACAAATGGCAGACAACAAACATTGTATATAAAATAGATTGTAAAAACTGTTCAGCTAAATATATTGGGGAAACAAAAAGAACCTTAAAAAAACGTACGGGCGAACATAGGGGAAATAGCAAGAATGATGATTCTGTTTTCTTTGCTCATCAATCTAAATTCGATCATGAGTTTGATTGGAATAACGCGGTGATTCTTGATAGGGAAAGTGATTATAAAAAACGAGTGTTCTCAGAAATGTTGCATATAAAAAGTAATAATTTTACCATTAATAAAAAATCTGATATCTTATACCTTAATAAAATTTATTTCCCTCTCATTGACCGATTGAACTCATGATCGAATTTCTCTTTCTAGTCGTTTGTGCCTCTCTGTTTATATGAAAGTTCATTGACGTCTGTTTACCAAAATATTGTCTAATTACTTCGATTAGTTTTAAGTTTAGTCTAGACAAGATGCTTTTACTATTATGACGATTTTATATTTGATTAAAAAGAATTTTATTTTATTTTAAATTTTGATTTATAATTATGTAACGCCGAATTTTTAATTGAGGCAAAAAAATGTTAATTATTCATAATTTGTGTTTTATGTGATTAAGTAACAGTGCGATTTTTAAATCTTGGTGTATTTTGTATTTTTTCAAAATTAGCCTGATGAGGATGACACAACAGTTCATCGAAACGTAGCAATGACCAAATAAATAAATACAGAAACCAATTTTACGTGTTTTATGTATTTTACGACCTTCCAAGGATTGAATTTTACTCTCACATAAAACTATGGTTTGTTGCTTAATTATTTATAAAAATTGTTTATAACAAATACTTATGACAGAAATTGTTTATTTTTAAACTATAATTGTAAGAAAGTGTACTTTCTTTGCATTTCAGAGCTTTTAGACAAAATTTTAAAAAATATATTTAATTATTTATTGCTTAATTGTTAATAAATTTTGACACAAGCAAGAATTAAACAAGTCGGCCACAATAGTTCTTAGCGCAATTTAATAAGCTGTAAATTAAAAAAAATACATGTTAATCCGTCAAGAATTCTGACCTACAAGTTAATTTGTCCACGAAAGCCGGTTTTGTCCCACAGCCGTGGCGTCGCGTCGCGGCTGGTGCACTGCACTCAAGCGTAACAGGGCGCGAAACAAAAAAAAAGATGCTTCTAACTATAACGGTTCTCGAGATATTGGGCCAAACGTAATGTTAACATACACACACACACACACACCCGGACATTTTTTCTAAACATCATTTTTGACATCCTGGGGTCGAATTATGTCGAGAAATGTCAAAAAATTGCAATTGAGGATTTGAGGGTAAAACAATACTTCCTCTATGAGGAAGAAAAAATTGATTATTAAGATTTTCCATTTTTAAAAGCTTGATAACTTCATACGAAAAGGAGCTAGAGGGTTCGTAAATAGCTTAATCGATGCGTTTTTAAAAAATAAAAAGGATAAAAAGCTTGCATTTTAACTTTCTTAAATTTTTTTTTATAATTTTGCCAAAAAACGATTTTTTGAATATTTTAAAATCTAAAAAAAATATATCTGGAACTGATCGATCGGATTCAAACATATGGCAGAATTTGTCCCCCTGAGAGACCTATTATTTGGTAAAAAAAAGATGCTTCTAACTATAACGGTTCTCGAGATATTGGGCCAAACGTAATGTTAACATACACACACACACACACCCGGACATTTTTTCTAAACATCATTTTTGACATTCTGGGGTCGAATTATGTCGAGAAATGTCAAAAAATTGCAATTGAGGATTTGAGGGTAAAACAATACTTCCTCTATGAGTAAGCAATACATAGAGTTCTGAAATTTAATCAAAAAGCATGGCTTAAACCTTACATCGATTTAAATACTGAATTAAGAAAAAAATCAAGCAATGAATTTGAAAAATACTTTTACAAATTAATGAACAATTCAGTTTTTGGTAAAACTATGGAAAATGTTAGAAACCACAAAGATGTAAGACTAGTAACAAAATGGGAGGGGAGGTATGGAGATAAAAATTTAATTGCACAGCCAAATTTTAATAGTAGCACAGTTTTTGGGGAAGATATGGTTATTATAGAAATGGATAAATTACATGTCTACTTTAATAAACCAATTTACATTGGTTTTTCAATCTTAGATATTTCAAAAATAATAATATATGATTTTCATTACAATTATATTAAGAAAAATTTTGGTGAAAATGCTAAGTTACTCTACACCGACACAGATAGTTTAATTTACTATTTTACAGTACCAAACTTTTATGAATACATTAAACGAGATTTGTATAAATTCGACACTTCCGATTATCATGAAAATAATGTTTACGGTATACCGCTTGCTAATAAAAAAGTTTTAGGTTTAATGAAAGATGAGTGTAACGGGAAAATAGTATCAGAATTTATTGGGTTAAGATCAAAACTATATTCTTATAAAATTTTCGGAGATAATAATAAAGCTGAAAAGAAAGCAAAAGGTGTTAAGGGTTCAGCACTAAAATACATAACATTTAATGATTATAAGCAAACTCTTTTTTCAAATGAAAATCTTATTAAATCTCAACATCTCATACGAAGTCGAAAACATGAAGTAAATACAATTAAACAAGACAAAATTGCTCTTAGCTGGCAAGACGATAAAAGAGTTTTGATATCAGGAAAAACAGACACACTTCCATGGGGATATAAAGAAAATCAACCCATGGAAATTGATAATGTAAAAATGTAAATAGAAATGTAAATAGAAATGTATTTTAAAATTATATTCTACTTTAAAAGAAAAATTAGTATTATGATTGTAAGAAAAATATATTTATTATTATACTATGTAAAAAGAAAGAAATGTGCATTGTACTTGTAATATACATGTAAAAGAAAGAATGAAATGTTTATTATGCGTGTATGTAATAAATTTGTATTAAACTATGTATAAAGAAAGAAATATTTTAATAAAATTGTAATTTACTCAAATGTATCGTTTCTTTTATCACCCTGAATATATTTCTTAAAATTTAATCTATATTTAATAACTTTTAAGCAAAATTTTTAATGATTTGGTAAAATTTACTGTATTTAATAGCATTTTATTTCTTAATTTGTCAAAAATATAATTTACTTCTATCAAGTTATTCTGCAAGGATTTTATTCTTATTATTAAATGATACATTCTATACCAGCTTTTTTACCACAATTTAAATGTTTAAAAATCATGAATTTTGTTAGTTTTTATGTTTATCATATAAATAATTTATTGCTCCCTTTTGTCTAGACTTTTTGTTTATTAAAACATCGGCTATTTCTTTAAAGGGTTATGTTAGTCATGAGAAAAAATGTGACAAGGATAGTAAATAATGAGATAGAAAAGGATAAAGCATTCCCATAATGAGGATTGAGAAGGACAGATAATGAAAACAAGAAGGAATTAAAATTCAAGACATAAGACATAAACATTCGAAACAATACCTATTCCTTGAACCAAACAATATTTAAGGACAAAAGACGCGATACACGAATCTCAGAATAAAAGAATCTAACACATAACATACGACTTAAGGCCGTTGGAGACACAGAGTCCGCAGAGAATCTGTAGGGGGGATCAGTGGTTCTCAAAGACTGTCCCCATGCGTTTTCAAGACTTATGATTTTTTCGCGACAAAGTCCAACACTTTTCCCACAAAAGAACATCGTACTGCAAATTCTATTGAAATAAAGATTCAGAAAAATACTTACTTTTGATAAATCAAATGTTTCCTGAGCTTTAGTGTCTCGAGGAAATTCGTGTGATGAAAACAACCTCCAATGATGTTCCAAGTTTAGCAATTTTTTCCAATAAAACCCGACACTTTTTCCGAAAATGAAAATCGTACTGCACATTTAAATTTAATTAGCACTTTTTCACTTATTTTGTTTTTGGCATATGAGTTTTTAAATTGCGTCAGTCTCTCGAGGAAATACAAAATCACTTGACACTTCACTCATTGATTCGGACTTTGACAATTTTTTCCGTCAAAACCCGACACTTTTTCCGCAAATGGTCATCGTAGTGTAAATTTAAATTTAACTAGCACTTTACACTTATTTTGTTTTTGGCATTTGAGTTTTTAAATCGCGTCAGTCTCTCGAGGAAAGTAAATTTTTTTTCAATTTCATCAAAGAAAATGTCAAACAATATAGCAGAATATAGTTTGTCGTGCGCTGTTCTGATACGGCATTTTCGGGTACTAATTCACACGGCGCCGCCTTTGAAATTATAGACAGGCGTACATTATATTCATTATATTAATCAACCTATTTATAAAATTCAATGTTTAGATATTAATTGTAAAAATTTAATATAAAGAATTAATGTCAAGTTCCAAACATAATTTTGCTAACTTTTTACAAAAAATAAAAGTTGTTTGTTATTTTAAGTGAAATTAGCTCTATTAAAAAGACGCATTTAAAATACTTTAAACCATTCAAATGCAACAAGTACATAATTTATTGTAAATCATGCATTAATAATTTCTAAACAATTTAAATAATTTTTAAAATCAAAGAGTTGAAGGAAAAACAGTAGGGCTTATTTAGTTTATCAGAAGAATGCAACCCGACTTACAAAGGAGATCGGAAATAGATATTGCATAGGGACTGAAATAAGTGTTTCTTTTAATTTTTTAAAATTAAATAAACAGAGCATTTGATAAATATTTTATACATAACGTAAAAATTAAAGAAATAATTAAAACGCAAGGAAGGACTAAAAAAATAGTGAAATATCAAGAAAATTAAATAAACAGGAAGAAAATGGAGAAATGTTTTTTTCTTAATGTAAAAAAGTGTAAAAAATGTAAAAAGTAAAAAAGAATAAGTATGTATTTCATGCTACACAGACAAATGTATATCTCTTTTTTTATAAAAAAAAACGTTGTTTAAAAAATGTATGATTAAAAATTAAATAAGTAAATATAATTTATTTACCAAGTAGTTTCTTACATTTTATTTTTAAAAAATATGTAGTTCAATCTAATATCATTTTTGAACTAATTTATTTTATTTTTAAAACATTTAATATAATAAAAAAAAATTATATAATATTTATATTATGTAACAAAAATTCTCTCTTTTATTTTTAAGAAATAAGAAATTTACTTTAATACTTGTTTTGGAACATTATTAATTTGCTTAATATATTTAATATTCTAATAAAGAATTGGATAATTTAAAATTAACAAATTGAAATTTATGCAGGAAAATATTTTATCTTTATTTTGCTAAATTATTTCTTAAAATCTAAGAGTTACATCATAAATCCTTATGGTTTATTTAGTTCAGGGAAAGAAGGCAACCCGACTTACATAGAAGTTCGGAAACAGAGATCAAATTATTCATCAAAGATATATGTATAGATTGCTTGAAATAAATAAAATAAATGTAATCTAAAAACAGGGCTGTTATTGATTTAAATAAAAAAAAAACTTTTCAATTCTCCGGATGTCCAATATTGCATGTAAAATATCGCAAATCATAAAAAAAACAGAAATTTGTGGATAAATCTTGAAAATTTCAATATTTTATTCGTTATAAAATTTAAAAAATTGTACTAATACAGATGATCAAAATACCTACAATTTACAAATTTTTGGTATGAAGTTAGCAAAAAATAATATTAGATATGTATATCTTCAAGTCATTAAAAGTTATATAAATTCCAAACGTCAATGAACTCATATTCCAATTTGTTCCAACTTTTAAATTTAAATTAATTTAAATTTCAATGCATCTTAATTCAATAATATTAATTATTTTCCATATTCACAATAATCCTTCCTTTGGTAATATTTTTACAAGATTTTTAAGAGATTTTACTTTAATTTTTATCTTATAATTTATTATTTTTACAACATTTTAAGATTTTTTCTCCGTTTAGGTATTCTTGATATTTTTTTTTTGTATTTGTCTCTTTTCTTTTTAGGATTTTCTTCAATTTTCTTCTTTTTATAAAAATTATTTAATATTATATTACACAGTTTTCTTATCTATACATTCATTAAACTTTTTATTACGTTAATTTTAATAATTATTTCTATACTTTTAAAAGTAAATACACTTATTTGTTTGTAAATTTATTCAATTTCTTTTCACATCTTATCTATTTCTGGAGAGATTTTTTACAAACTTACTTACTTATTCTTTTTTACTTTTTACATTTTTTACAGTTTGTTGGATTAAGAAAAAAAAAATTTCTCCATTTTCTTCCTGTTTATTTAATTTTCTTGATATATTACACTACTTTTTTAGTGCTTCCTTGCGTTTTAATTATTTTTTTAATTTTTACGTTATGTATAAAATATTTATCAAATGCTCTGTTTATTTAATTTTAAAAAATTAAAAGAAACACTTATTTCAGTCCCTATACAATATCTATTTCCGATCTCCTCTGTAAGTCGGGTTGCATTCTTCTGATAAACTAAATAAGCCCTACTGTTTTTCCTTCAACTCTTTGATTTTAAAAATTATTTAAATTGTTTAGAAATTATTAATGCATGATTTACAATAAATTATGTACTTGTTGCATTTGAATGGTTTAAAGTATTTTAAATGCGTCTTTTTAATAGAGCTAATTTCACTTAAAATAACAAACAACTTTTATTTTTTGTAAAAAGTTAGCAAAATTATGTTTGGAACTTGACATTAATTCTTTATATTAAATTTTTACAATTAATATCTAAACATTGAATTTTATAAATAGGTTGATTAATATAATGAATATAATGTACGCCTGTCTATAATTTCAAAGGCGGCGCCGTGTGAATTAGTACCCGAAAATGCCGTATCAGAACAGCGCACGACAAACTATATTCTGCTATATTGTTTGACATTTTCTTTGATGAAATTGAAAAAAAATTTACTTTTCTCGAGAGATTGACGCGATTTAAAAACTCAAATGCCAAAAACAAAATAAGTGAAAAAGTGCTAGTTAAATTTAAATTTACACTACGATGACCATTTGCGGAAAAAGTGTCGGGTTTTGACGGGAAAAATTGTCAAAGTCCGAATCAATGAGTGAAGTGTCAAGTGATTTTGTATTTCCTCGAGAAACTGACGCAATTTAAAAACTCATATGCCAAAAACAAAATAAGTGAAAAAGTGCTAATTAAATTTAAATGTGCAGTACGATTTTCATTTTCGGAAAAAGTGTCGGGTTTTATTGGAAAAAATTGCCAAACTTGGAACATCATTGGAGGTTGTTTTCATCACACGAATTTCCTCGAGACACTAAAGCTCAGGAAACATTTGATTTATCAAAAGTAAGTATTTTTCTGAATCTTTATTTCAATAGAATTTGCAGTACGATGTTCTTTTGTGGGAAAAGTGTTGGACTTTGTCGCGAAAAAATCATAAGTCTTGAAAACGCATGGGGACAGTCTTTGAGAACCACTGATCCTCCCTACAGATTCTCTGCGGACTCTGTGTCTCCAACGGCCTTAAGTCGTATGCTATGTGTTAGATTCTTTTATTCTGAGATTCGTGTATCGCGTCTTTTGTCCTTAAATATTGTTTGGTTCAAGGAATAGGTATTGTTTCGAATGTTTATGTCTTATGTCTTGAATTTTAATTCCTTCTTGTTTTCATTATCTGTCCTTCTCAATCCTCATTATGGGAATGCTTTATCCTTTTCTATCTCATTATTTACTATCCTTGTCACATTTTTTCTCATGACTAACATAACCCTTTAAAGAAATAGCCGATGTTTTAATAAACAAAAAGTCTAGACAAAAGGGAGCAATAAATTATTTATATGATAAACATAAAAACTAACAAAATTCATGATTTTTAACGTGTCTTCAACGGCCTTAAGACATGTAACACAAAGCATAAGATAAAAAACTTAAAATATAAGCCTTAAGACATCAAGCTACTACAATAAAATTCAATAATAAATCTCAAAAACTTAAGACTTAAAAACATAAGGCACAAAATGTAACACTCGAGACAAATACTCAATACATAGAACATAAAACTTTAACCAAATTACTTAAAAATATAAGTCATGAACAATAACTAGCCTTACATTCAAATAATAAACTAAAGCTTCAAAATCTCAAAGCATAAGTATCGAAACACATAGTCCAAGACTTAAGACACGCAAATTTTGGACAAGAGTTATAAACTTCAAACATACACCTAAACACATAAGTTTATCAAAAATAAAACTCAACAATTAAACTCAAAACTTCAGATTCTAATCATAAGACAAAAGATATAACACCCAAGAAAACAGTACTTAGTACATAAAACCTAAAATTATCGATAAGTTACTTAAAATATAAGATTTGGACAGTAATAACACTGTAAAAACAGGTGTCTTACTGGTGTCTTATTTTAAGACATAAGACGGTTAAAAAGCGTCTTACAGTTATTTCAAGAATTTTCATTGGCCCGAGTCGAAATTCAGACCCTGAAAAAGATTTGAAAAAGAACTGTAGATTGCGAACTTTGCAGGCGCGAGGAATGTATTGGTATAAGTGATGAAAAAGTCCTGAAAAGTCTTAAAATTTCCGAATTCAGCATATTTATTCCTTTTTCAGTTCACTTTAAAAATTTTTTCAGGTCAAATTAATACTTTTTTTAATCATTTTTAAATAACTTTTTCAGTTTCTTTTGAAAGTAAAAATAGGTGGGGATGTGACGTAATTATAGCGGGAAGTTTTAAATGTTCAAATAATCAGAAATACATTTTTAAAGAAAACACTAAAATTTTTATTTAAAAACATACTACCCCCATAACACGCAATATTCCAGCAATATTTCTGGAATATTACATTTCAACATTCGGAATATTCAAATGTAATATTGCAGCAATGTTCGTGGAATATTACAATGTCCGACTCGTGTAATATTCCAGTGCAATATTGCAGGAATATCACTCTGCAATATTGCAGAAATATTGCTTTGCAATATTGCAAGAATATTGCTATGCAATATTGCAAGAATATTGCTATGCAATATTGCAAGAATATTGCTATGCAATTTTCAAAAATATTCCAGTGCTATATTTCAGAAACATTTATTTACTTAAACACAATATTCTGCAATTACAAAACATTGTTTTGTATTTGTTAAGTATATTCCATAGAAATCTTGCAGGAACATTCTTTTTCAATTTTTAGTAATATTCTATATTAAGATTTCAGGAACATTATTTTGCAAGACTCAGAAATATTGTAAAGCTTTATAATACCAATTGGAATCGGATTTTATACGATAATAAATATTACTCTAACATGTTGAAGATTTTAATTTAAGCGCAAAATAGTATACATAATCCATATCATCATCTCTATTATTAAAAACCGCTAAGTGATAAATTCCAAATAAATTGCATTCTCTAAGAAATTTAAGATTTTCAAAAATTTTTACTAAAGTTTTTTGTATTGAAGTCATACAAAAAATAATTGAGTCTAAGTGAAAGAAATTCTTAATATAAGTAATTACAAAAATGTTGATTTTAATAGATTTGACTATTATTTAAGAAAACATTAATCTAAATAAATGAAAAATACTCATTGTCATTTTTTTGAAATCGTTTAATTATAATAATTGTGTTACTGATTGTTATCATAAATAAATTATAATTAATATGAGAATATGAAACTCCAAATTGCGAACTATTAGAATTAATAAAGTTAAACTGACTGAAGAATATTATATTAATCTTGTTCATCGTCAGCATCATCTCGATCTTTATCTTTTTCAGTTTCATTACTGTTATTTACAGTTTCTTCGTCGTCACTTTCTTCATCTTCATCTGGATTTACTCTATAGATAGAACTTGATTAATTTATAATAATATCTTACCTAATAAAGCAATAAGGTTAAAATATTTGAATATTTTAGTAAGATTTTAAATCTAAAAATACACTCAAAGTCCCATCATCGGTGGAATTTCGATCGGTGGAACACTGTTTATAAATAAATTAATGTAATAATAATAATAATAATAATAATTTGATTACGCTTTTCTTTCTAATCTTGTTTTCGCCTGTGCAAACCATTTTGAACCAGCATCTTTAATTTCATCCTCTGTATATTTAGAATTATTTGCTTTCACGCTATCTGAAATTAATAATTTTTTTACTTTAATTAAATTAATACTCTTAAAGATAAAACGGACAGTGGTACAGAATCTTATGAAACAAACAAAAATTCCCATGTGAGGATTATCGAATTGACGTTAGAAAAGTAGTCTAGATTTGTAAGGATAGATAGACAATTAAAGAGGAATGAGTGTTCATCAAAACTGACAAAATCTTTTTTAATGAAGGACGGGAGTTCGCCCCTATTTTACATATGACAAACGTTCTTTTTAGGGTATTGTGGTCAAGTGCTGAAACCCTTTTAACGACATCGTAGATGACTGTCTGTTCTGCGTAAAGAAACAAAATAGACAAAAATGAATTATTGTCGAATGCTATCGAAACTTTTCAAATGCATCCCGAAATACTCAATTCAACACAAGAACCGCAGCATTAAACGGAAAGAGCAGGGGTCAAAAGTACCCAGTTGACCCAGGTTTAGTCGAAGATACTGACTTAACCAGAATAGAATCAAAAGCACCGAGTGAAGTCAACAGAAACCAAAGAATGCCAAAAGTACACGCTTTGACCTCAAAGCATCCGCTTAGAGACGAAAACACCAAAGTTGAGCAGAAAATACTTGAATTAAACTGTGAGATTTCTCGTTGAACTGAAAGCAAAGAAAAGAATTTTGTTTGAAAGTACCCGAGTTAACTAGAAAGATTAGAGCTGCAAACATCGTAGCGGAGCAGAAAGTACCATAGTTGAGTCCAGGGCAATCTAGTAGAACTGAAAGCAATAGAAAATAATGTGAACTTAAAAGTATCCAAATTGACGCGAGAGAATCGGGAAACACATGAGTAGGGCGGAAAAACTCAAATGAGACAGAAAGTAGTCGCGTTGTCCCGAAAGCACCCGAGTTGACCTAAAAACCCCATGGTGGAGCTGAAAGTACTTGAGTTGAGCCTTGAGCACTCTAGTAAAACTTAAGGCAACAAAAAGAAGTGTGCTTGGAAGTACCCGAGGTGACACGAGTTGATTCAAAAACACGGAGTGAAGTCGATAGTACCTTATGAACACCGAAAATACTCGCGTTGACTTAAAAACACTCGTGTAGTTTTAAAACACCGGAATGGACACGAATATACCTTAGTTAAACCTCGAATGCCTGACAATGAGTTAAGCTGAAACATTCTAAGTAAAGCCGACTGTTCCCGAAGGGGCACCCTGATACCTTGTTGAAAGCCCAAAGCACAACGAATACGGTTACGGGAGCAGGGCATGAGATAATAAAGGACAGAGACTGTTTCTGTCCTTTTCTGTCTCATGCTCTGGTCCCGTAACCGTATTTCTATCTGCTTAGGCCTTAAGCCGGAAGCCTGCAAGGAAATCCATAAACACCTGTATGAATTCTAAAACTTCTTTTTGGAGTTGAACTCTAAGATTTTGATTTTTAATTTGACATCACCAATAATTGTGGCTTACTTATTATTAATTTGGCAAAATTTGTTTCTTCTAATGAGAGCTTTGGCTTCTTTCGTCCTGACCAGCTATAAAGAACAGCTGTTTCATTAGAAAAAAGTTTACCACATATGTTCGCAACTACGTTCTTTAAATTTCTTCCTCCAATAGAACCAAGCGCTTGAATCTGCAATATATAATTTATGTCTATATGAAGGATTTAAATTATTACGTAATAAATTTTTGTGGTCTTTGAAGTCTTAAAAAAAAATATTTTAAAAAAATGGTTCTAGGAGCATACTGAACATTTTATCATGATACTTTGTACAATCATTGTTTCAAACATCAATTGGATCCTCTATTTGGTTTTAATTTATTTAGATTTTATTTTAAAATTAGTTTTTCAAAAGTCTGCTGATTTTCTGTAACTCCATAAAATTAATTTCACTGGTAAATCATAAATAAACTAGGACCAAACAGATTTCCTAAATGATATTTGAGTTAAGCCTACAAAGTTTCATGCTAAACTTCTCAGAAATACGACTGTTAATTTAAGAATACAATAAAATCAATATTATAAACTATAAACCATTCTTCTTTTTAGTGATTTTCTTTTCAATTTATTGTTTAGACTTTCTAATTCTTCCTTTGTTTTAATCGGCAAATTTGGACAATCGTCAGAATCAAAAAATGAAATTGTCCCACATACTGTATCATTAACAACCGGTGATTGCAGTTTTATATTTCTTAACAATAGTATGATTTCATTTAGTTTCGATAAAGACAGCTCTTCATAAGTAAGACCTATATCATAAATATAATAGAGTATAAATAAATAAGCCGTTTTTATTGAATAAAAAACACAGCCCCACAAAAAATAATTTTCTTGTCCGAGATACTACACAAGTGTTCTAAATTGACAGAAAGGTTCACCTTTTTAAGATAATAATTAAAAACACGAAAAAATCTGTTCTCTAAGATTATCTAAAAAAGTTAAAACGATCCGGCAATTCTAACATTGAAATCGGATTTAGCGAAGAAAAATACATAAAAAAAACACTAGTCTAGAGTCAAGAAAAAAAAATTTTATTCGTTTTTTTTCGTGTTTTTGAGCATTATTTTTAAGATTATCTAAAGAAATTTTCCCAATCTGATTTTTACGACTCAGGATTTGGATTCAACGGAGAACAATACGTAAAAATAAACTAGCGTAGTGCCCCGGTAAAAAAGAAAAAAAATTTTTTGGTTTTGAATCATGTTTTGCAAATTTTTTTCAGGTTATTTTGAAAAATAAAACTATTCTAACAGTTCTGACTTCGAATTCTGATTCAGTGAAGAAAAATACATAAAAAAAACTAGTGTAGAGTCAAAAAAAAAAAAATCTCGTTTTTTTCGTGTTTTTGAGCATATTTTTAAGATTATCTGAAAAAATTAAGCTATTTTGATTATTCTGACTCAGGGTTCGGATTCCATGGAGATTCCGATTCCGTAGTGTCCCGGTAAAAAAGAAAAAAAATTTTTTGGTTTAGGTTTATGTTTTAAAATTTTTTTTAGATTATTTCAAAAAATAGAACAGATCTAACAGTTCTGACTACGGATTTTGATTCTTTGAAAAAAATACATTAAAAGCACTAGTGTAGTGTCCAGTTTTTTTCGTGTTTTTAAGCATTTTTTTAAAATTATCTAAAAAAATTAAGCCAGTCTGATTATTCCGACTCAGGATTCGGATTCAGCGGAGAAAAATATGTAAAAATAAAGTAGCGTAGTGTCCCGGCAAAAAGAAAAAAATTTGTTGGTTTCGATTTAAATTTAAAATTTTTTTTGAGATTATTTAAATAAAAATAGAACAAATCTAAGAGTTCTGACTTCGGATTCTGATTCAGTGAAGAAAAATAAATAAAAAAACATTAGCGTAATATCCAGGAAAAAAAATTTTTTTTTTGTTTGTTTTTTTGAGCATTTTTTTTAAAATTATCTAAAAAAGTTTAGCCGTTCTGATTATTACGATTCAGGATTCGGATTCTGCGGAGCAAAATATGTAAAAATAAACTAGCGTAGTGTCCCGGTAAAAAAGAAAAAAAATTTTTTTATTTTCGGTTTATGTTTTAGAAATTTTGGAGTTTATTTTAAAAAATAGAACAAATCTAACAGTTCTGACTTCGGATTCTAATTTAGCGAAGAAAAATACATAATAAACACTATATAGTGTAGTGTCCAGGAAAAAAATTTTTGTTTTTTTTTGTACGTGTTTTTAGCATTTTTTTAAGATTATTTAAAATAATTTATCCAATCTGATTACTCCGACTCAGGGTTTGGATTTAGTATAGAGAAATACGTAGAAATACACTAGTGTAGTTTTTCGGACAACAAAATTTTTTTTTGTGGGTCTGTGAAATTAATATTTTTAATTTAAAAAAATATATAATTAGATAAAAACAATATAAAATGTGAATATATAGTAAGGGGAATAAGAGTAACTTAATTTACCCGAATTTTTGTCTTGATAGGACATGCTGGCTAAACTATTTTTATTAGACGATTTAGCTTCTTTTGGTTTTTTCTGCCCTTTAGCTGAATGAGCTTCTTTTAGTGGTTTGGATTGAAGCAACTGGATACTATCTGGATTGGCGGATTTGGAATCTGAGAGCTTTGTGGAATTATTTGCATTGACTTCTTGTGCGCATTTTTGTGGATCTTCTGACAGAGATTCTGGATTTTTTGAAATTGAAAGTGACGCCTGAGTTTTATCTCCTGAAAGTGTAAAAAATAAAAAGTATTTACTTAAAGAACACTAAAAATGTGTTAGGAAAATCCTGTATATGTACCAAGTTGCGGTTTGTTTAAAGTGCTAGGTAACGAGTTATGAACGGTTGGTTCTAGAGGTGCATTTTGAACTTCTCGATTTAGATCTTGCTGTAGTTTTCTTTTCAATTCATCACGTTTTTTAAGTTCATCAATAATGTTTACAGAAGAACTTTGATCAGTATCTCTGTCAATCGTTCTTTTACATTTTTCTGTAGAATTTTCCACAGTTTCTCTTTCCGTTTCTGATAGAATTCTTGAAATGTTGTCAGTTTTGTCCACTTTCATTGTATCTATTTAATAAATCCATAAAAAAGAAACTATTTTTTAAAAATAAATTAAATACAATAAATTTTAATACATTATTTTTAATTATTAATTAATCAATTAATTAATTATTAAATTATTATTTAAAGAAATAAAAATAAATAAATAAAAATAAAATCAATAATAAAAAAATTAATTAAATGGTTATTAACTTTTGAGTATATTTTATTAATTACTACTGTTATTCTTATTATTTATTATTATTATTCTTAAATTTTTAAATTTTAATATTTATCTTTTTTGTTTATTAAATTCTAGAAAATAAATCCACTCATAAAATTTTTACAAGTTTCAAGTAAATTCAATAAATTAATAATTACTTATCTGTCACATTATTAATCTTTATATTTTGAATTTTTGAAAAATAAATTTTAATTCGTAATCGGCAATCCTAGAAACCACCGGATTTCAAATGATTTGAAAAATTTTGTTATTACTTGTCCGCTGTTGATTTTTACACCAGGAGCCGATTTAAACGTTCCGATTAATAAGTGGTTTTACTTTTTGACAGTTATTATTTAATTCAATATTAAATAAATACCAAGTCGCTGACGTTTGCAAGGAGGAGGTAAAATTAATTTAGAGTCCGATCCAAGTCTTACATCTTCAATGATTTTTGGTTTTTTCTCTTGATATTTTCTGAAATTAATCTGTCCAGAATTCTCAGCATTGTCTGGAGAAGATCTTCTAGCTCTCTCGTGTCGAGATTTTTTAAATTTTTCAGCATAGTTATCTGTCCTATCACTGTCAACTTCTGATAATACTAATGACTCCAATAATTTCTGCTTTGCTTTTTCCAACGTATCTGTTTACGATATTTGTACATTTTTTATAATAATAAATTAAAAAACTTTTTATATTATTTATTAGTATTAAAGAATTAATATTTAAAATTAAAATCACGAGTAAAATTTTTATGGGATTAAAAATTGATAATTTATATAGCTATTTTGTTTTAATTAAAAACGCCCCCTTTTACTTATTTTTATTATTATTATTTATATGTAATATATTATATTTTATTTATTAACTGTATACTTGCCTGTTGTTTTCAAATGATTTAAAATCTTCTATGTTTGCCAATTTTCTCCCGGATCAGACAATTTTTTAACTATATTGTTAATATTTCTCACATCACTTTTTGAAGGGTAAAAACAATAAAATTCTCCGTTTTCACCTCGGATCATCCATTTTGTGGGTATAATAACCACTCCATCCAGTAATTCAACCACCGAATACGTCATTTTTTAAATAATTAAATTTATTCAACCAAATGTCGCAAATTTTCGTTGCTTATTTGGAACAAAATTTGTTTGTCTTTGATAAAAAAGATGAGAATCCTTACAATATTCAAATTATTTATCCGTTACTATGGCAATTTATCACTTATCAATTATAGTTAATTGCAGTTATTGTACTATTTTATGACGGCTATTAAATTTTCTGCCTTATTTATATTTATTCTCATATTCTTAAAATCACTTTAATAGTTATCTATCAATTAATACACAGGAAAATGCAAATAAAAAGGAACCATTTTGTTAGAGCCATATTAATAAAATTTCTTTGGAAAATTCTGAAACAAGAAAGAGAACCTTCTAACACTACAATTTTTTTATAATTTGTAAGTGAACACATATGTTACAATATATAGCGTAACGAACATGTTTCACATAAACTACAAAACGTTTATTTATATTTTTATTAAACGTCGTTAGTTATTGATTTTTCATAAACATATTGTGCTTCTTTTCCAAAATTTTCAAAATTCATATTTGCTTTCTTGAACATAGTTTCTTAACCTTATAATAAACTCGTTTTACAAAATTATTTTTAATCCTGGATTGAAAAAGAACTTACATAAATTATTCAAAATTTATAAAATCTTTAAATTCATATTTGTGTAAATAATAATAAATATATTTTACTGATATAACAATAATTTTTAACAGAGCCTGTGTGTAACATCTGAAACAAATTGAAAAATCTTTCTCGAGAATTTGGAAAATTGATATAACTGACAAGATATGATAGAGTATTTTCACCTACTTATCTTCTAAAGCTAGTAATAATTTTAAATTCACAATTTGCTGAACCTTTCAAACAATAACCCCAAGATAAATAAATAAATAAATACATATATATATGTTTCTTTTAATTTAATGCTTTCAGAGCTAATATATTTTTTCTTTTGGTTGATGAAACCTTTGGTAAGTTACTTTAATTTATGTCAGAGTAAATAAAATATTTTTAATATAAACATATTTACTAAATAACATTACTATTATTTTTTAAAATTATTATTATTATTATAGATTCTACTGAGATACAAAATTAAAACAATATTGATTTGAAAATTCGATCTGGTGGAATCGATAATAATCATTTCGAAAGTCAACTTCACTCATGTAATTTAGATCTTTTTCTCATAATAATTATCGGACGAATAATGTTTAATGTTTTTATAAATATTTTTATCTATATAAATAAAGATATAAATACTTCTTTTAGATTTCTTAAAAGCTTCCTTTGAATTATCTAATTATGTCAAAAAAAAATGCTACTAATACTGGATATTCCAATAGACACATTCGGCGACTACGACAAAAACAAACAGTTTCTGATATAAAATTATTATTGTCTTCTAACCTGCCACCTGATATAGAATCAAGTGACAGTGAATTCGAAACAGTAAATGTCAGAAAAAAAGCCTGTAAGGATTTTGATAGGCAGGTTCAAGATATTTTGGAAAATGATGATGGTATTTAATTACATTTTGAAAGATTGAACTTAATTAATTCTTATTTTTATTTAAATTTATTTTTGGAAATTTGCTATGCGAAAGGAAGTATATAATGCAAAAAAATACTTGTATTTTTCAAAAAATTACATAAATATGAGCCTAATTTGATAATACATTGTGGTTTGATACGACTATTAGAAGACTCTATGTTTGTTAATCCTTAAGTTTATTTATATTTCAGCTCATGTCAACAATTTTAAATTACTAGAGGTGCTAATTAGAAATTTAACATCAGAGTTTTAAGTTTCAAAGCTGCTAATTCAGAATGACGAATATTTTTTAACAATCCTATTAAAACTGATCGAAACTTGTTACTTGGTTGTTTTTGGGGTCCTTGATCATGTTGTTCATGAATACAATATTAGAACTTTGTATTTCAAAATTTCGATTTAAAAGTGTCGTAAAATGTTCTAAGACTTAAATGAATCTGCTCGAAACTAGTCTTTTAGTGTTTTTTTAAAGTGATTAATCATGGATCTGTCTTTAAAATTTCCAGATTGAAAATAGTGAATTCAATATCGCAGCGAAAATGGTAAAAAATAACTCGAATAGCTTTAAACTTGTTGTTCTAGGTCTTTTACGGTCGGTGATCAGGAATAAAGCATCAGAATTTCAAAATTGAAAATGGTGGGTCCAAAAATGTGACAGCGGATATTTTAAAAATTAATTGAAATAGTAGCTAGCAGTTTGTTAATCAAAGGTTTTTAGAATCGCTGACTAAGAATTCAACATAAAAATTTTGCCTTTCAAAATTAAGATAGCATACAATGCTTCAATAATTAATTATTATTTATCAATTTATTAACAAAGTTTCAAAATTTAATTCTAAGTGCTTGAAACTTGTTACTAGTGAGTTTTTTTTAGTCTAATGAGGCATTTAGCAGCAGACGTTTCGTATTCTAAATGATGGACCCAATATGGAGGATTATATTTTAAAAAACAAATTAGAATTGCTAGACATTTGTAATTCGTAGGTTATTGAGTTGCTAATCATGTCTCTAGCAACAGAATCTCCGGAATAAAAATACTAAATAAAATATATAGTTGGATGTTTTTAAAAGAAATTTTAACTGCTTAAAACTTGTTAATTGACGATTTTTAATGGAAAAATAAATATGGTATTTAAATTCAGGTAGTCGTGTCCGGGATGTGGAACTTGGTATGTGAACTCTGGGATGTATAATTAAGGATGTGGAATGCGAGATGCAGAATTCTGAATATGAAGTAGGAGATGGAATGTTCCACAGGTCAAATTTGGAATAAGGAATTCAGGATTTACAATTGAAGATGTGGAAGCTGCATTGTTGAATCCGGAATGTAGAGTCAGGAATGGGTAATCTGTAATGTAGAATCTTGGATAGAAAATATAAGTTGTATAATACGGGATAGGGAATCTAGGATGTGGAATCCGTGATGTAATGTCTGGAATATTAAATGGGTGTTCCGGATTTCATGATGCTTAATCTTGAAAGGGAACTCCGGGATGTGGAATCTGAAATGTGAAATAATGGATGTGGAATATGAGATGTGAAATTTGGAATGTAGAGTCCGATATAAGGCATCTAGGATATGTAATTAGATACATGGTGTGCGGCATCTGGAGTTCGAGACAGTGATTGTCGAATTTTGAATTCGGAATAGGTTATGTAATTGACTGTGAGATCACTAATAGGTCTAATAGGTCCTAAAAATTTTAAAGCTCAAGATTCGGATTCAAGATGACGAAAGATATTTCAAAAATTAATTAAAATATCATGAAGCTTGTTACTCGGTGGTTTGTAGTGTCGCTGATCAGTTATGAAAAAATTGAATTTTGAAATTAAAAATAATTCATGATACTTTTAAAAACAAAAACTTATTGGAAAAGCTTGAACATTTTTATTTCGCGTTTTTCGTGGTCAATTTTCACATATCTAACACGAGACCTACATCAGAATTTTTGTAGTAAAAATTTCTGATATACGTACGTTTTAAAAAGTTAAATGCAATTTCTTTAAGGGCATGTGATGGAGTATGACGTCACTGATCCGACTTTGTTTGAATTTTGTCTTCAAATTATTTTTTAAAAAATTCGCTATTTTTCGAAAATTTTCCAAAATTAATTTTGGGTCAAAATTCAAACAAATTCGAGTCAGAGAGACCTTCCTAGTTAAATTTTAAATAATTGTGTCAAGTTTCGTGATAAAATATTTATTATTTTAAAAGAAAAGTTGAGGACAAATTTTTTCTATAAGTGTCAGTTTTTTGTGGATTTGTGAATGTTACATAAAAAACAAGTTTTAGGCCATTAATTCCACATTTCTCTCAAATTTACAAAATTTTTACAAAAACGACGTTTTGGCAGCTGTCGCTACCCTTTACAAGTTTATTTTTTCCCCTTTCTTTATAAAATGATTTTGAAAATTATAAAAGCTGCTATATTAAAAAGATTCTTTATAAAATGATTTTGAAAATTATAAAAGCTGCTATATTAAAAAGATTCTTATCTTTTATTTTTTTTATTATTATATTAAAAATCATAAAATAAATCAACTAACAGATTTTTTTACATGATGATGATTTTATTCATCATGATGTTCCAACATGTTTTCTATACCAGTGACGTCATAATCCATTACATGCCCTTAAGACTTGTTAGTGAGATGATTTGGATTTCTTAAACACGAAGATATTAAGTTCTAAGCATTTCGGATTTGTTTTATAAAATATTGTGCAGTTTATAATTTATTTAAGCAACAAGACCTAGCAAGGTCTTTCAATTTAATAATAGAAAAATTATAGGTAATTATTTTTCTATAAATTATATTTCATTTATTTTCAAATTATTTTTTGTCATTAATTTAAATTTGTTACGTTTTATTTGTAATTTTATAAATGTAAAATTTTATTTAAATACCGTACTTCTGTTTATATTGCGCAAAATTTTAAACGTGAATTCCTCGTTCGACGTAGAAGGTTTGTTTAAATTTAATGAACGTATTGATTAACTTTTTTTTAGAGTCTCAAGATAGTAATGATGAATCACTTAATTCGTCTGATTTTAATATTGCTGAAGATAAAGATGACATTAAAAAGACGATTTCTGTCGAAGATGAGGATGATTCAGAAGATAATATTTCAATAAATTTTGACTTTGAAAGTGAAGATGGTTATAGTAATTTTTCCGATGATAGTGATTATGATAGAAACATTTGTTCTAATTCAGACTCTTGCTCATCCTCCTTTGAAGATGAAGATCCATTAGAAAGAGATGGTCAATTTAGAAATGCTTTAGTTCAATGGTCTCTATTATTTAATATTCCTTTGGTTGCCTTAACTGCCTTACTTTTGATCTTAATACAATTTACCAATTATGTACTACCACGCTGTGCACGAACCTTATTACGAACACCTCGAACTGCTAATACCATTCAAATGTCTGACGGTGGAGAGTATCTTCACTTGGGATTGATGCCAGCAATCGATTCTATTTTGAAATATCGAAGTTCTACAAAAAGAAATTTTAAAAATAGCATAAATTTGTTTGTTAACATGGACGGTTTGCCTATACACAAATCTTCCACAAAATCTCTATGGTTAATTTTATGTTCTGAAGAAAATTCAAATTCCGTATATTTAATTGGAGCTTATTACAGGGAATGTAAACCTGAAGATGCAAATGAGTTTTTAGCAAAGTTCACTGAAGAAGCGAAAAATATATGCGGGAATGGTGTTACTCATGAAGAGCAGCACATTCAAGTCAATTTAAAAGGATTGATTGGCGATGCCCCTGCTAAAAGTATGGTTTTGAATGTGAAAGGTCATACAGGATATAGCTGTTGTTCAAAGTGTGAGATTAAAGGAGAAGGTATTATGCCTAAAACCTGGAGAAAAAATCAAAAGAAAAAACGTCGAGTGTGCTTTCCTGGAATTGGTCCCTTTATTGAAAGAACAGATGATAAATTTGCAAGTAACAGCTACATGGGCACTTACCAAAAAATACCAACAATTTTGACAGAAATTCCAAATTTCGGTGCTGTTTCTAATGTACCGTTAGATTATATGCATCTTGTCTTACTGGGGAATATGAAGAAATTAATTTTACTGTGGCTAAAGGGATCATCTTCTTTTAAACTTTCTTCATTTGATGTCAATAAAATTTCTGTTCAGTTAATTGAACTCCGAAAGAGTCAACCATCAGATTTTTCTAGGAGACCAAGATCTTTAAGAGACATAAAATTTTGGAAAGCTACAGAATTTCGAAATTTTTTGTTATATAGTGGACCTATAGTTTTAAAAAATATATTAAAAGAAAATATTTATGACAATTTTATGGCCCTTCACGTAGCAATAACCATCTTATCTACTCCAATTTATGTCAGGATAGAAGAAAATATTGATTATGCTCAACAACTTATAGAATATTTTATTCAGACATTTGAAATCATTTATGGAAAAGAATTCATGTCATATAATTTCCACAACCTACTTCATCTTTGCAAAGATGTCAAAAAATTTGGTCACCTGGATGCTTTTAGTGCATTTAAATTTGAAAATTATATGACAGAGGTGAAGAAAAAACTCCGAAAAAACAACAAACCACTGCAACAGTTAGCAAAAAGATATGCTGAAACAGAAGCTCTTAGGAAAGCAAAGATTTTTAAACCAGATATAATATTAAAGCAACAGCATTTTAATGGACCTTTAATTAATAATAATGATTTTAAAGTAACTAAGCAGTACAAACAACTCTATTATGGACCATTTTTTATTGATTGTAATACCATGAGAAATAACTGCGTACTTCTAAAAGATAACTCTGTTGCAACAATAATGAACATCGTTGAATTTGGAAAAAGTAATATTTATCTGATAGGAAAAAAACAAGTTATTGTGCGAGACCTATATGAGAATCCGATAAATTCAAGTAAATTAGATATTCATGTAACTTCTTCTGTCGAAAATGAATTGGTTTTGTTGCCTTTACAAGATTTAAAAGCTAAATGTTGGAGAATTCTAAGAAAACGTAACTCATCAGTAACTATACCTATACTTCATACCTTCTCAAAATAGACTTTTTGGTTACAGGTAAATAACCTTTAATAAGTATTAAATGTTTCTTGACCCTGTATAACACTTTTTGGAATTTTTCTTTATAATTCAAACTTCACAAAAATTTTACCTATATATTGCTTATATAATTTTTTAAATATCAGCACTTCTAGGAAATTTCAATTTATTTCCGGTAGAAATAAAAATAAAAATTAAAAACTCTACATGAAATTTTTAGTTGCAATTCCCAATCGAAATTTCTAATCAAAAGTTTTAAACGTCATTTGTAATTGTAATTTGATTTAATATTTTCAACCAGAATTTCCCATCGCAAATTTTCAATTCAAACACAAATATAACACCAAATGACGTTCCAAATCAGCTACCACTTGAAAATTCACATTTGAGGCCTGATTTGTGACCTCTTTTGTCAATAGGATTCAATAGGAGTTCTTCTTCCTTCTACTACTTTCTTTTAAATTTTATTTATTAATGTTAAAAATTAATATTTGCAGGTTGCATTAATTCAAATGGTTCAACATACACTCAGAAATCACTTATCTAATTGCTTCTAGCTTAAAATAATTTGCTGATTCGTAAACAGGACGAAAAACTAGATTATTTTATTAAAATTATTATTTACTACATCTTATGTATTGCTTATCTTTTGATCATACTTAAATTGTTCCAATAATAATTAAAGTTCTTTTTCATTAAACTTTATACAGGCTGTTACATAATAGTAAAAGTACATTCTTGTTCTAAGTATATAATAATTTATACATGTATTATACAGTTCAATAAACTATTATACAGTTCTAATTGATAAATTCCAACAAAAATGGTTCTTTCATTTATTTTCTGTGACATTTATATTATTTTCTGAAATTTTAAGAAAATCATTATTATATTATAAAAACAATTCTTGAGCGAAAGTATACTTGAATATCTTTCAGTATTAAAAATCAATGATTTTACAATTTTTTTCTTAATATTACTAGGCATTGTTACTGCATTATTGCTCTAGAACATTCCTGAAAGTTGCAAAGCCATGTTCCTAAAATATTCGTCTGGGATATTTCTGAAAGTTGCAAAGCAATGTTGCTAATTATTGCTCTAGAATATTTCTATAAGTTGCAAGGTAATATTCCTCCGATATTGCAATGCAATATTCCTACAAGTTTGCAATGCAATATTCCTACAATATTGCAAAGCAATATTTCTGCAATATTGCAGAGTAATATTCCTTCAATATTGCATTGGAATATTACACGAGTCGGACATTGTAATATTCCACGAACATTGCTGCAATATTACATTTGAATATTCCGAATGTTGAAATGCAATATTTCAGAAATATTGCCGGAATATTGCGTGTTATGGGGGTACACGATTTCGTACATTACTTTTAAATTTCTACTAATACAATGACGTTTATAACTAATTGCACAGTTTATATATATTTAATAAAAATCTTCTTTTCCGTTTAATCCTTTTTTTCTCTACAGATACAAAAAGGTTACTTCTTATTTTTCCTTGCTCTTAATTTTCTTGTAATATAATGACGCTTGTTACTTATTGAACGGTTTATGTATTTAACAAGATTCTTCTTCTCTATATAATCTTTTTTCTCTCTGCAATGGTTGATCTTTTCTGAAAATTATGATAAAATTAATAAATAATGTTAAAATTTTAAAGTATATGAAAATAGGCAAAAAAGAAAAATTACTGAAATCTAATTGAAATGAAGAGAGTATTTAAAACTATCAGCAAAAATTGAAATTAAATTAATTTGCATCTTTTATATTATTGTAAATATCTTATACTTCAATTTTAGTTTCTTAACTATTGAGATCATTAGATTACATATTCGGGAAATAGCATTTCTACTAACTTCTAATATCAAAATTAATCATTAAATTGTTGTTAATTCAGTGATTACAACAAAAGTCAATCGATATGAAACTAATTTGTTTTTTACACCCAAGGAAATCATACATTTCGCATAAATAAAATTTAACTGCGGCAAATAAATATATCTTTGTCTTAGAGCCTATTAAATATTTTATTTTTTTCAAATAAATATGTATTTGCCGTTGAGACAAATACATTTTTTATCTGGTGTGTATTTATTTGTAAACATTTTATATTATAACAACGAATCAAAAGGTAATTGCAATATTCAGCTTAACTTAGCAAAACCGTTATACACCCATAGAAAGTGGTATATTTGGCACAAATATAAGTTATTTGTGTCAAATAAAAATATCTTTGTCTCAGAGCCTACTAAATTTTTTTTTTCAAATAAAAAAAATATTTGACTTAAATAAATTTCTATTTGACACGAATAAAAAATATAAAATATTAAATTAAAGTAAAAAAACTAAAAAGAAAGAATTTGTTCTCTTTTAAGTTAAAGTGTTTAATTATTTATCAGAAAATTAAATTAAATTTCTAGAAGTGGTAAATTTTAAATTAAAAATTTTAAATGATAAAAAGTTTTAATATTTTTTATTATGGTACAGAGTCGTCTCACTTCATAGTCATATTTCTAAAAAAAATTATACTCACGGTGAATTCCTTTAAGGGCATGTGATGGATTATGACGTCACTGGTGTAGGCAAAATTTGTCCGCAACTTTTCTCTTAAAATATTAAATATTTTTTCATGAAACTTGGTAGAATTACTTAAAATGTCATTATGAAGGTCTCTTAGACCCAAATTTGTTTAAATTTTGGCCCAAACTTAATTTTTGGAAATTTTCGAAAAATTGGAAAATTTTTTAAAAATCAATTTTGAGACAAAATTCAAACAAACTCGGGTCTGAGAGACCTTCCTAATGACATTTTAAGTAATTCTACCAAGTTTCATAAAAAAATATTTAATATTTTAAGAGAAAAGTTACGGACAAATTTTGCCTATACCAGTGACGTCATAATCCATCACATGCCCTTAAGTAACTTTGCATTAATTTTAGGCTTTCCTCCATTTCCTCGTGCTGTCTAGTTACTGAGTTTCGTTGCGTAAACTTCTGCCAATATTTCTTTGGTAAATGCATGCCAATCTTCTTTTGCAGAATTTCTTAAAATAATTAAATTGTAAATGCTGCTGTATAAGTAAAATCCACAGCCCTCAAATATTTCTGTCTGTGAAAGTAAATTACATATTTGTTAAAGTATTTATCATATTTTTTAATAGTATTGGGAATAATTAATTCTTACCTTATTATCTCCTGGTGTAAAATACTCTTCTGAAAACTAAAACAGTAAACACGATAAAAGATTATCACATTAAAAATAATATATCTTACAAAGTATCTGCTAAGGGGCCGTTCAAGAAATATGTAACGCTTTTTTGGAGCTATTTTGATCCCCCTTCATCCCACTTAACTCACAGTAATTTTTTGCTTGCCCCTCCCCCCCTAAAGGCCTTACGCAATTTTTTCATTGTAGCTAATCAATTGAAAAAGATAGTATTTTTGCTGCGAAAGTAAAGTTTGTCTTTATTTAAATATGCTTTCGTCTAAGATTCATATAATTAACAATTTTACATTAAACTTTAAACATCTAACATCCGTAGATTTATTTTAAATTTGGCTTAGTATTTTGGCGTGTAAGTACACTCACAGACATTAGATATCAATTATTATAGTTTAGGCATTAATTTTTACAATAAAAGCTTTTAATCTGGAATAATCGTGTAAAACGAAAAATTTTCCCAGCGAAGATAGCAAAGTTATCATTGGAGGATAGAAAAATGTCCTTTCATGCTTGGAAAATTTAGAATCTACGATGCAAAAGTTCACATTTTACGTAATTATCCTAGATTAAAAATTAAGGTAGTAAAAACGTCACTTATTTTTTGAGCTGCCCCTAAGTATAAAGTGTAACATTTAATTTTTACCTGTAGACTCTCATCCAATTCTTCAGTGTTTTCTTTTTGATTTAAGTATATTCCTTCAATTTGTAAGAATAACCTTCTAAAAAACAAATACTCCGTCTTTGATACTGAAAAAAATAATTTAAATGAAAACATATAATACAATGTAATTTAGTGTGTTTAAAGTTTGGTGTTATTTTTTTTTTATTTCAATAATATTACCTTTCTGTATGGTTTCTGGAAAAACATCGTTTGAAGGATCGCTGGCATCACTAACATCACTCTCTGTGCCTGATGTATCTACAGTAGATTCGAGACATTTTTCGTTTGGTGAAATGTGTTCTTTTTCCGAAGGAGGTTGCGTTAATGAAGAAATTGAGAAAGGAGTGGCAGACTTATCAAAGAGTTGGAATGAATTTGATGATGTAGGGTCATTTTTTAACAATAAAGACGAAGACTTGTCAAAGGGTTGGAAAGGATTCAAAGAAGTAGGGGCACTGTTTGAACACGAGTTAGATGTATTCCAAGAAAAATTTGTTTCTTGATCATTTCTTGTAAAAAAGTTAGAATTAGGTATGTAAAGAGAAGGTACCGTTGATTTTGAAGTGTTAAAAGCGTTAGATATAGAATTTGCGTAAAGTGGCTGTTGTTCATTGATATTAATACTTGGAGGTGAAATCAATTGACGAAAATTTGATAGAGGATTAAAATGCGAAGTGGCAGAGGTTTCTTCTTGTTTTGATAAGAGTGTGGAGCATGTACAGGATAAGAGGATGAGTATGATGATGATGTTGCAGATGATGCAGGTTGATGAGATAAGAGTGTAGTATTATTTTTGTTTCTATGTCCTTGACTTTTTTGAAAAATTGATTCTGCGTTACATATTTCAGCCTCCATGTTCTGCTTATTATGTACTTTTAAATGTTTAATCGTATTGCTGTCCTTCATTTGCCGTTTTCCAACCTTTTTTATAACCTCTTTTGCTTTCTTTTTAGTATTTGCATCCGCGGTTTGTGAAACACCTCTCATTGCATCTGCTGATTGTTTTAGTTTTAATTCACCTAAAAAAAACAATTTCTTTATGTTTGACATTTTATACAATTTTAACATTAAAAAAAAGTCAAGCGTCATTTTTTTGAAATAACCATATTAGAGCACTTGTTCTTTTAAGATCCATTTGTTGCAATTATTTTTAAACTATTTCACGTCTAAAAACACTAAAATTGGAGGAAAAATCACAAAAATATTAGTTGTACGAGTGCCTCTAGCTCGAAATGCGAGATCACAAAGCGTGGGGCCTGAGAAGTTGGTGGGTCTGCCTTCCTCGTACAGTCCATTTCCTAACTTTTCTCTCCTCATCATTTGCCGGATTCTTGTGAAGTACATACAAAGTGTCAAAAGTTTTAGCTACAAAGCGAGAAACTTTTTACAGTGAATGTCACGAACTCCTTTACGTCTGCGCGTTAGAAGGAAATAAGTAACGGAGCAGACAATGAAACCAGATGTGGCAGACTCCTTTGCCCAGGGCCGGCAGGAATACTTAAGTTAGAGTGTGTAAAAATCTTAAATTTCGAGAAGATCATGACACACTTGACAATTTTTTTATTGAAATTCAAAATTGTAACGAATTTTCTGAAATTTTAAGTGGGTCATAACACATTAAAGGCTAAATTTTCGAGTAGATCGTGATACCCACTGGACCTTATGTCCTGTCGGCCCTGCTATTCCTAACATATTATACTTAAGACCGTTAAATATTTCAATAAACAAAAATTTAAATTTGAAAACATTATATCGTAACAACTTATACATAAAAATTGAAAATAATGTCAAATAAGTGTTTTCGCGATTTAAGCCAGACACAGCAGAAATACCGTATAAATACAGCATTTCAAATAGCGAAGGGTATTATTAATGATGTTACTGAAAATGTAAATGTTGAGAATAATGTTCACCAAAATCAAGAAATCAATTCTGTGTTACAATTAAGGTAAGGATATAACGAAATATTATATAATTATTATATACTTATATATGGGTGATTCTTCAGAAAGTGGTTACTTTGGACAACATTAAATTTTTAAATTAAAGATCTTTCTTCTTCAATATTATTTATGTAGTACTTATTAGAAATTACTAAAACAAATAATTTTATAAAAATTTGAGCTTAAACTCATGTCTTTAGTCTTACATAGAAAATTTAAAGTTATAAATTTTAAAGGTTAAACAAATTAATTTAAAATGTTTAATTTTTTACCTTAACCGAACATCCCAAGAATGTTCTGTTAGTTGGAGGATGCGCTAAGATATCCAATGATTTTCTAGGATTTTTTAATTATAAATTAAAATAAACGTATTTAATTAAATAATTATATATAAAAAAATCAATATTTTGTTAATAATCCAGGTTAACGATATTTTGAATAGAAAACAAAACACTATTCCCATGCTTTTTTAATATAATGAACCGGAGTTTACAGAAACTGGAGTTTACAAATCAAAGAAAATAAATTATTATAGCCGTAAAACCTAATAAAATAAGAAGACCTTTGCAGAATACTGCATAGATTTGCCTACTTTACATCACTATTATTTTAATTTTATTTTAAATATAAACAATTCAGTCATTTTTGGCAAACCGGAGTTTACATGTCATTAAAATACGCAGTAAATTAATAATAATTTTTCAATTTTAAAACTAAATATTCCATTTCTTCATGTAAGTATATTCATACGTCAAAGTGTTCATCTTACTAACATAAATAGTTAGTGAAAATTCACTATAAAAATGATTAAAATTGATGAAAAACAATGAAAATGTAAACTCCTGTTCCAAATAACGAAAAGGTGGAGAAAGTATTAAAAAATGATTTACGCAAAATTTATTAATAAAATCTGGAAGAAAATACAACAAAAACAAAGTTTTTGAGGTAAACTGTCGATTAGAATAGATAAAAACATTTTAAAAATATGTTTTAAGTGAAATAAAATGTATTAAATCTCACGAGTCCTATGTGGAGAACCTAGAAAAGTGCAGATTTTGAGTCATTTTTAACAATTCTATATCTTTTGATGTAAAAAAAAATATTTTTCAGTTATGATATTAATAAAAATGATAACAAAGAATAGATGTACAAAGTATTAAATATATTTTTAAATAATTTTTAAAGTTATTAAGTGGGGAAGTAAAAGTAACCACTCAGTGAAGAATTACCCATATATTTGATTGTTTTACACCTAAAAAATATTGAAATATTTTTTTGAGTTACAACTGTACACTTTAACCTCAAAATATATGTACTCGTGTAAGGATATTAATTATATTAAGGATATTAAGGATATTAATATTTCAAGGAATATTCCAATATATTCTTCAGTTTTACAGTAACGTTCATAATTATGTGAACTTCTGTTTTAAGTATTTAAAGTTAAACTTTTTTTTAATTTAAAAATTAAATTTGTTTAAATAATAATTAATTTAAAACTTTCTAACTGAACCACTATAAAATTCTTATTTTCAATTTTAAATAACTGACTTTATTGTAAAATAGTATTAATCGCAATAATTATAGTTTTCCAAAAAATTTGAATACTTAATTTTTCTTACCATTTTACAGAATATAAGACAAAAATTGTGGAATTGCAGTAATAAATTAATATCCTTTTCTGGAAAATTATATTTTAAATAAGATCAAGAACACAACAAAATTTGTATTACTTTGTAAGTTATTTTATATTCTGGAAAACAGTGCAAGAGTATTTTATTAGTAGAAATATGTATGCAGTATATTCATTTCTAAGAATTTGAGGCATATTATCCCTTACGATAGATGTTTATAGGAAACAAATGATAAGCTTAAAATATTTTTTCTATAATAGGTTTTGTATAATATTTTCGCGACTGTAGGAAAGGCATTATAAGAAAAACTATAAGGTTGTCATTAGAAGAGCATAATTATAAGCAGCCATTGTAAAAATAAAAGTATAAGAATATTTTCATGATAACAACATTACAAAACATTTATTACAATAAAATAATTATAAGATTCGTGTAATTACTAGTCAAAAATAGAAACGTTCACGACTTCACTTCGTAACCCTAAACCTAATACTTTTTTTAAACATGTTATAATTCTAAACCGATTTAATACAATATGTATCAAAACTTATTAGAAATATAAATCATTTTATTCTAAACGTAGAAAAGATGGATTTATTATAAAATTTCATTATTTTAAGATAATACTTTAATTTGAAAAATTTATATTTGTAAAAAATTCCACTACTTTTTGGAGCTTCTATCTTTTCTGTATGGAATCTCCTAATATCTTCAGGTTTTAAATATTGTTTAATATGAATCTACTTGCCTTTAAAGTTTGAAAAACGTGTTTTGCTTCGTTTAGGGAATATTAGATTTTACAATTTTCTACTCAAAAAGGTTAATTTTGAAAATTAAAGTAAACACAGCAATTTCGCATGGCACCATTTAAATTATATTTGTATTAAAATAATGACACTATTAAGTACTAGTACAACAAAATATACTTTTCTGTACAGTTTTTGGCTGAGAATGCAGCAAAATTTACTTTGCTGCACTAGTGCAAGAATGACATATTTTGCGTTTTCTTTGGACGCATGATAAGTAGTACTTTTCTTGTAGGTGTTGCACAAAAAAACATTTCAAGCTTATCATTTGTTTCCTATAAAAATCTTTCGTAAGTGATTAAATGAGTAGACAATTACTTTTATGGTGTGATATATTTTTTTTAAAATCAGTATTATTTCAAAAAGTAAACTTCTATTTTATAGGGTTCTTAATGAAGATAACATGGACGTAGGTCCAATATTAAATTTTCCTTTGATTCGAATTCCCGAGCAGGATCCAAATCTGTAAGTACATGTGCAACAACCTAATCTATTCTTTGTTAAATTCAATTCTTTCTCGTCTCTTAAAAATAACGATAAAAGAGAGAGTTTAGATAGTAATGATCACCTTGTAAACAGGAAGCAATGCTTTAATTATCTAATTTTTTAAATGATTTTTAGGCAAATGATTGAAGAAGTTGCTGAAAACAATGTCATCCGTAACGTGCAACGCAATTATGAAAATCGAATTTATAACATTTATAATGAAAATATTGATTTACTTGTTGAACATAATGCAGAAGAAGAAGAACAAGAAGAAGACGGAGACGTTGATGATGATGATTTGGAACCATCAGAGGACGAAGATGTCATCGATGAAGAGAATGAGGATGCAGATCCATTGTATCATAATGCTGATATTTCAGTTGGGGAAAGCATGCTTGTTATATTGTCTCTAATGTTACGTCATAATTTAAATATGACTTGTTTATCAGACATTATGGAAGCTATACAATTGCACTGTCCACAATTGGATTACAAAAAAAACAGTCTGTACAAATTTAGGAAATATTGGAACATAAACAACCGTGCTAGTTTCAAAAAACATTTTTACTGCTCTGTTTGCTTACGAGAACTGCAGAATAAAAACGATATTTGTCCGTCATGTCCTCAAAAGTCCAACTCACATTTTATTGAATTACCAGTAATAGAACAGTTAAAGGATATGTACAGAAGACAAGATTTCTATAATAATTTACAAACAAAGTTTCAGAGGCCGATACAACATGATTCTGTATCTGACATATATGGCGGGGAAGTATATAAGAATTGGCTTCAAAATGGGTTTTTGAACAATCAACAGAATATTTCATGTCCGGCATAAATTTTAAATCCGTTTTAAGTCTGGTTTTATTTGGAATTAGTCCGGCAGTCAATTCCGAAATTATTTATGGTCTAAGTGAAATCCGATTCTAGTCCGGCCACATCCGGCAGTTGTCCGGTATACATTTTAAATCCGTTTTAAGTCTGGTTTTATCTGGAATTAGTCCGGCAGTCAATTCCGAAATTATTTATGGTCTAAGTGAAATCCGATTCTAGTCCGGTCACATCCGGCAGTTGTCCGGCATAAAATTTAAATCCGTTTTTAGTCTGATTTTATCTGGAATAGGTCCGGCAGTCAATTCCGAAATTATGTATAGTCTAAGAAAAATCCGATTCTAGTCCGTTCACATCCGGCAGTTGTCTGGCATCAATTTTAAATCTGTTTTAAGTCTGGTTTTATTTGGAATTAGTCCGGCAGTCAATTCCGAAATTATTTATGGTCTAAGTGAAATCCGATTCTAGTCCGGTCACATCCGGCAGTTGTCCGGCATAAATTTTAAATCCGTTTTAAGTCTGGTTTTAACTGGAATTAGTCCGGCAGTCGATTCAGAAATTATTTTTAGTTAGAGAGAACTCCGTTTTTAGTACGGGCACGTCCGGAAACTGTCTGGCATAAAAATCACAATCCGTTTTAAATCTGTTTAAAGTCTGGTTGTATCTGGAATTAGTCCAGCAGTCAATTCCGAAATTATTTATAGTCTAAGTAAAATCTGATTCTAGTCCGTTTACATCCGGCACTTGTCCCGCATACATTTTAAATCCGTTTTAAGTCTGGTTTTATTTGGAATTAGTCCGGCAGTCAATTCCGAAATTATTTATGGTCTAAGTGAAATCCGATTCTAGTCCGGTCACATCCGGCAGTTGTCCGGCATAAATTTTAAATCCGTTTTAAGTCTGGTTTTAACTGGAATTAGTCCGGCAGTCGATTCAGAAATTATTTTTAGTTAGAGAGAACTCCGTTTTTAGTACGGGCACGTCCGGAAACTGTCTGGCATAAAAATCACAATCCGTTTTAAATCTGGATTTATCTGAAATTAGTCCGGCAGTCCATTTAGAAATTAATGTTAGTGAAAGTTAAGTCCGTTTTAAGTCTGGTCAAGTCCGGCAACTGTCTGGCACAAAATTCACAATCTGCTTTAAGTCTAGTTTTATCTGGAATTAGTCCGGCAGTCAATTCCGAAATTATTTATGGTCTAAGTGAAATCCGATTCTAGTCCGTTCATATCCGGCAATTTATCCGGCAGTCCGGAATAAATTTTAAATCTGTTTTAAGTCTGGTTATATCTGTAATTAGTTAAATTCCGAAATTATTTATAGTCATCCTATTTTCCCTTCCCCGTTCGCTCACCTCCGGATTCCGGTGATTTTGGAGATTCATTGATTTGGAAATTTTCTTAGAACATGCGGAACATTCAATTATATTTTATATGCGACTTTTCTGTTTTTTAATCCCGTCTGAAAGCAGTAAAATATCTGCAAAAGCATTCATTTTCTGTTAGTAGCGAATTGAGCTAATTAAAGGAAATTAGGAATCTGAAATGTATTTATAATTCGCTAATGTTTATTGGATGGTGACATCTAAAAAGATTTGCAATGGATCTTAGAAAAATAGAAAATTTTATTGCTTTTAATTATAGGAAGTCGGAAAATAGTTGCATTAAAAATAATTCAATTTCTGAATGATTTTTTTTGACTTTCGCTTCAAAAGATTCTGAATTTTCGTCAGTTAAATTGGCTCGCTGCATTTTCTAAGAACATCTCCATCTTTTTAACTATTTTTTATTTCGCCCTTTTTACCGGAATACGGAAAAAGTCTGGCATATCTTTTACAATCCAGAAAGAGTCAAGTGAATGGCAAGGAGTCTGGTGAAGTTTGGGTATAATCCAGTACTCGTTTTTAAATCCAGAAAGAGTCCTGTTTAGTGCAAAAATATTCCTGCATTCTTTTTGCGATCCGGAGAAGCCAGACAAATACTGTTTTTATCCGTCACATGTTTTTAAATCTAGATTATAGTACGATTTATTAAGAAAATAGGAAACACATTTTTTAAAACAATTTTTTCTTGAGGTCGTTTAGCCATGTCGTGATGTGTCGTTGTAATGAAAATGATAATAAATAAAAGTAATATTTGGACAAAAAAAACAGATTACAAAAAACGGATTTCAGTTTGACCATTAATAATTTCGGAATTGACTGCCGTACAATTTTCGGATGTGAACGGACGAAAAACGGATTTTAGTTAGACTATAAATAAATTCGGAATTAAGTACCGGATAAATTCCAGACTAAACCAGACTTAAAGCGGATTGTGAAATTTGTACCTGACAGTTTCTGGACGTGATTGGACTAAAAACGGACTTCACTTTAAGTAAAAATAATATATAAATGAATTGTCGGACTAATTCCAGATAAAACACGACTTAAAATGGATTGTAAAGTTTGTGCCGGATAGTTGCCAAACTTGACCGGTCTAAAAAAGGATTTCACACTTGAGCTATATATAGATTCCGAATCCATTTTTTATTTGCAGTAAAACCCTCACATATCGGATTCTAAGGGTCTGAGAATTTTTTTCGATATAAGCAGGAATTCTATTTATTCGGGTAAAAATTCATTATATTTAAATTCAAGGGACCGGCAAAAATATCTGATATAAGCGGGAATCCGATATATAGGGTCCGATATACATGGGTCCTACTGTATTTTCTATATCTCCCTTGTTACCGTGTAATAAAGTGAACTCTATCCGGATTTAAAAACGAGTGCCCGATTATGTCCGTACTTTGCCGTACTCTTTTAGAATTATAAAAAGAATGCTGGATTATTTTTATACTAAACCAGACGCTATCCGAATGTGAAAGCGATTGCCGTATTATTTTCATACTAAACCAGACTCTTTCCGGATTTGAAACGTGTGCCGGATTATATCCGTACTGTACCGGACTCTTTCCGGATTGTAAAACGAATGTCGGATTATTTTCGTACATACACCGGGTTCTATTTGGAATTAAGAATTAGTGACGGATTATATCCGTACTTTACCGGACTCTTTCCGGATTTAATCCACAGATTACATGTATGTTTGATTTAACAAGTTGAACCTCAGAGCTCGTATAGCTCAGTCGGTTTAGGTTCTGCGTTGCGTGCGTAACATCCCGTGTTCGATTCCCCTCATGCGTGCGATTTTTCTTCTTTAATATAACTGTTGTATATAATCGTTGTAATAAATGTATGAATATTTGTGTAATGTTAAGTTCCAAACATTGTTTAAAAATGACTTAAACAATTAAAAAAATTTTTTTTTGCTTTTCCGACTAATTCCGGATGAAGTCGGACTAAATCCGGATTACAAAAAATGTTTAACCAGATTAGTTCCGGACTCTACCGGACTACATCCGGATTTAACCAACGATTAGGACCGTATTTCTTCCGGACTGTACCGGACTACATTCGGATTTAAACAACGCTCCGGACCAGATTTTTTCCGGACTGTACCGGACTACTTTCGGATTTAAACAACATTTCGGACCAGATTTGTTCCAGACTGTACCGGACTATATCCGGATTGTATACGGCCGGATTTATTTCGGATAAGACCGGACTAAATTCCGTGCCAAAAACCTACGTTAAATCGGACACTTTCGGACTAATTCCAGATCCGGAATTAATCCGGACTTGTCCGGAATTTTGTCTGGAATTCGTCCGGAATTCATCCGGATTTCGTCCAGATTTTTTAGTAGGGATTCTCTGTCGGTGTTTATAAATATTTAAAAAACATTCCTTAAGTTTTTGAAAATGTTTTAAGCGAAAACGCAATTAATAAAAATAATTTTGTTATCTGGAAATATTTCAGGTTATTAAAAAGCAATAAATTGTATGTTTCTGAAATGTATAAAAATCAATTACAAACATTGTCAAGCGTTGTTAAATATGACGAAAATGGAATTAAATTTGGAGTTATTATTACTTTTTTAAGATTACGTAATAAACTGTGCCAACATGATAACTGTGATTGTGAATTTTTACATTATGCAATTATACGCGAAGTAATTTGCGATTTTTCTTATAGAGTAAATGGAAGTACACGTACCTATACAACTGCAAATTTTATTTATAAGTGCTATGAATCACTGAATTTAAAAGTAATTAGTGTAGAAACGATTATAACTCCATGTGTATATATTAATATTGATAATAATCGCTATTTGAGTATACCGATTAACTGCAAAGAGTGTGAATAAAATATTTTCGAAAAACATTTACTGTACAGTTGTATCTTTGTAATAAAAATAACAGAGCACTAAGTAAAATCTTTTGCATTCATCAACCTGAACACCAAAATGTGTTAAAACACTTTTTATGATTAAAAAAATAATTCTAAGGTCACAGGCTCATGACTGCGTTGTAATAAGATAGAAAGGGACAAAATATATGTGTGTTGCATTCTCTCTCATTACAACGCATTCATGGAACGACACCCTTAGAGTTAAAGAAACTAATATTTACAGATAATTTGTACTACAAGATAAAGTCTTAACTGTGTTATTTAAACAAATTTTATTAATTGCTTGTGAAATTTAATAGATTTACACTTTAAAAAAAAGTGACTTATTTTGTCCCATTTTGTTATCTCAAGACGCAAAAAGTATAAAGTATTCTTCATTAAATCAAACACATATTTATTATATGAGAAAAAACTTACTATTCACCTAATTTAATATTTTATACATTTTAAGTTTCATACATATACATAAATATTTTCTTTTTCATTTTAAACTCTGGTATACTGATTGTCAGAAAAATTCAAAGTTCAATTTCGCTCAAAATATTTTTAAGTCCAACTTTTAAAGAGCGGGGGAAAATTCAGTACTTTCAGTTCTTTTTCAGTATATTTAAATAGTTGGAGAGGGGACAAGTGAGCCTTGTGATCACTTTCTTAGACCTTTCAAACCTTTTAAGTCATATTTAGGACTTTTACAGTATTTTCATAACTTTTTCAGTATCGGTATTTCGACTCGGGTAATTGTGTAAGTCGTTCTCTCATTGGTTAAAAATTAAGACACTCAAGAATGTCTTAAAAATGACCACATAAATGTCCTAAAATAAGACACCTAAGTATTAAATTAAATATTTTAAATTAAATATATTATTAAAAAAAAATTCTCGCCAACGGGATTCGAGCCCATCTAACATACGCAGATGAGAGTAGTTAGGTAAGGTAGATTCTAACTACAAGTCGCTATTGCGCATGTGCAGTGGTGGGGGAAAATGTTGCGCCATGGTATATGACATCATCAAAAAGGAATGAGAGGTGGGGGTATATTTGACCTTTGAATGTAGGTAGATGGTGGGGGGTATTTTGTAAATGGGGTGCTATGATCTCAAAGGGAAAACATATGATTTCATAATCAGCTGTTCTGATCTCGAAAAATTACGCAAGGTTTTAAAAAGAATTTATGTCATGTGGGGATATAATTTCTTGGAAATCAGCTGTTCTGATCTCGAAAACTTATGCAATGTATATTATATAACCTTGAGAATCAGCTGGATAATGGTGGGGATATGATTTTAAGAGAACTGTGTATGATTTCTTTGAAATCAATGAGCTTATATGTAGTGTAATATACTTTCAAGAAATTAAGAAATTTGCGTGACATTTGACGTGTTTTAATGGGTTTTACAATTTTTGAAAAATCAATTTTGTCAATTTACACGCATTTGCAAATAACGACGCGTTACAAAATTAATCCAACAAACATTAATAACATTGCACTTGCACAAAAACAAAAACAAGACCCAAGGCCACAAGTGTACTTCACAATTTATATCTGATAGGGAAATGTTTATATTAGTAAAAAATGTTATTACAGAAGCATACTTTTAGATGCATGCATAAAAGATTTTAAAACAATTCAATTTCGTGTGGTTTTGGAAACTTTTTGTTGAAATGTGAGTATAAATGTAACGTAACAGTCCTCGATCTGGTCCATATACTAACTAGCAAAAGTTTCATGTGGTTTGAGAAGTGATTTTTTACTAAATTGAAGTAAAAATGGTAATAATAATTAACATCTGTGTTCAGTATTCCGGATGATACGAAATTTTTCTAGAGATCGATTTTTTTTAAATATATTTTTGAATAAATATTGTGAAGTGGTAGAATAGCTCATGAGACATATGGCTGCTCGAAAAACTGTCGTAGAAAAAGTCTAATAAAATTTTAGACATGCCATAATAATTAGATCAAAATAATGTTTCATGCCAAATTTGTTAAATTTTAGCATTTTTTTATAAGTGTCTCACAACTGGACACCTTTTTTTTTTGGACTAAAAAGATGTGCTCGGAAAATTGATCATAAAATTTTTCGAGTTCATCTGAACACTACACTTTCTATGAATAAAAGTTGCGTATTTAAGTTACTTTTTGAACGGTATATTTTATTTACGATTTCGTTTACCTATTTCCAATTTATAAGTCAAAAATAAAACCCGTCTCACAACTAGCGACTCTCCCCTATCACTATTGTTCTGAATTCTATTTTATTTTTTGTCTCGAAAATCGTTAGAATTACCTGAACTATCAATAGAAAGGTCTGTTTAACTTGAGCTTCCTTAAATGTTGACTAAATATTAATTTTCCACAGTTTCCTCTTTTTTGACAATTGTTAAAAGTAAATTGTAAGCATATATCAGAAGAAAGAAAATAGCATTTACAAAAAAAGTAAAAAAAAATGTTATTGAAGATAGATCGATGTAATATATGACAAATGCAAGTTTGGTGATTTGAAAGTTTGAATAAATGCAAGTTCGGTCATTTAAAAGTTCAGTCAAATGCAAATTCGGAGATTTTAAAATTCAACCAAGCGTGAGTTCAGTGATTTCAAAGTTTGGACAAATGCAAATTCGGGTTTTTCAAAATTTTAACAAATGTAAGTTTGGTTATTTTAAAGTTCAGACAAATGGAAATTCAGGGATTTAGAAGTTCTTACAGTTATAAATGTGGGTAGTTTAATATTTTGCTAAATACGAGTTCAGTGATTTGGAAGATTGGAAGAAATGCAAATTTAGTGTTTGGACAAATGCAACCACAAGTTTGGAGTTTAGAAGTACCAACAAATACTTTAGCCCTAGGAACTTCAATAAATAAATAAAATACGATTTCGAGAAGTTGAAAATTTTAAGAAATGCAAATCGCAAATGCGAGTTTAGTAATTTTAAATTTATAACAAATACGAATTCGGGAAGTTAAAAGTTAGGACAAATGCAAGTTCTGATAATTACAAATTCTGACAAATGAAAATTAAGAGAATTACGAATTCGGATAATTAAATTTCAGGCAATTATAAGTTCGGTCAATTATAAGTTCAGTCAATTAGATTTTGGAGGTAATACATGCGATCCAATAAAAGTAATTTTATAAAATATTTGAGAATATTTTGTTTACGGTATTTCGCTGCGAGAGCGATTGGAGCTCAGGAATTGGACAACCTCTATTTGACATAACTTTTAGCTACAAGGCAGTTTAAAAAACCGTGATTGGTTGAAAGGCGAACATTGTGAAGGGATTTTAGATTTCGTAAGCTTAATAATTGAGCAAAAAAACATGTATGATGCCTTGATTGTACTAATTATGAAAGAAAATTTTGAAACTTTATGGCTATAAACGTCTATTAACAGCAATGTTTTATTTAATGACGGAATAGAAAAAAATTAAATTTCTTTAAACAATATAAATAAACAAATAACATGTAAAAATAAACAATTATTTTGCATAAATAGGTTCCTCTTTTTCTTTATCTGTTATGGATCCATTTATTTTACTCCATAAACAATTAAATCGATTTCATCAAATTTTTAAAATTTAGGTTATGTAAACACTTTGACTTAGAATCAATTTTGGCCACTCAATATTCACTACATATATTTACAAATTTGTTAAAATTAGTTTACCTTGTACTAAATTTTACTAAAATGTGATTAATTAATTAATTTTAAAGAAAAAATAGAATACGTTTTTCTTCCAAATATGGTTTACCATCCCTAAGCTCCAAGTGCTTTTGAGGGAAATACCGTAAACACCAGCGACGCAAAGTTTAACGTATCCGTGTGATTTTATCTTCCAATTACATGCCTGCAAACTTGCGTTGAACGTTGGTACAGGGAAGGACATACCAAAACTGTTTGTGAACTAAGTCGAAATATAAAAAGTAAAAACACAACATATATATATATATATATATCTAAGGAAAGTGAAAATATCACTTATTGCAAAATGAAAATTTTACTTATTCATAAATTAAAAAATTGTACTTTCATTAAAAAAAGTTATGTTTTACTTAGTCATATATTTATAGAGCAGTGAACCATCTCTCTTCGAACATCCACAAAAAGTAAGGTGCGCTATAAATTAAAATAAGTTTTGGAATCATGTTTTATTACATATATTTACCTTGCAATAACAGCCATACTTCGACGTACGTATTACTTTTGTAACAAATCATAATGACTAAACGAAAAAATTATTATCTTTGACACGCGACAAAAATATTGGAGTATTTTTTTAACAAATAAAAAAGTGCTTGTCCTTTTGCTTTCTAAATAAACTTGGTAATGAAAAGACCTTATGAACTTTTAGTCTATGTATCATGACATGCTAACTGACATATAACCAGACCTATAAATGAAAGAGATTCAAAATGTAGAGAAGTAATCTATCTCTCCTCATGATCTATCTCTCCTCTACTTACCCTATGACTATATTTAATTAATTAAGTTGTTTAGAACCAGGAATGTCTTTAATTATTTATAATTATAATTAAAAATGTAATTTTAAATTATTTTCTTTTTTTGAAATTTAAAATTTTAAATGTATTAAATTTTAATCTTTAATTAAAGTCGAAATTACATTCTGAATGAGCTATACAAAAAGTAATGTTAACTGTAATATAGAAACTTATATTTAAATTTCATGACAATATAACAATATATTTCATAATTTTACTAAACCTATTAAAAAATTTCTTTATAAACATAATTCTTAATATATTTTTCACTTCTTTGATTACCTAGATATAGTTTAACTGAATCAAAAGAGCGAACCCTTGACCATGATACATACAATTGACCCTGATTAATTACATATTTTCTTAAATCAATTGCAATTTTATGAAATTTCTGTCCTTAATATTTATTAATAGTAATAGTGAAGGCTAGTTTGATTGGAATTTGTCTTCTCTTGAATGTAAAAGGATGAACATTCTCACAATATAATAATATACGATGTATAAATACAATATTCCCACACTTACCTCCGGTCAATATTTCAGCTTTAATTACATGATTTGGTAAATCTAACACCAATAATCTTGTTCCGTTACATAAACATTTATTAATGCTAAGGTTTCTAATTAACATTACAACTGAATGTATTTTCAAATGTAATAAATGTGGTGGTAAACCAGATGGCGATAAAGTGTTTAAATATTCTGGTAAAATAACATCATGATTATTAACATTATCAGAATTATCTATACATTTAATACTTTTATATACTTTTTCTATATCGTTATCTAATAACAATACATTTTGTTTGTTAGTGTCAATAACATTAATATTTCTAGGTGCCAAAATAGCATAAAATGACAATTCTTGAAATTTGTTCTCTTTAATCAAGTGTTCATACGTATTTCTTGCAATATCAACATTTCCTTTTTCAATAATTCTTTGTAGTAAGTGAACACAATCTTTAACATCATTATTTGTACCATTTCCTATTTCTAACAGAAAATCTATAAACTCCGTTTCTTCTGGTAAAGCTCGCATGTTTTCAGATAATGTAAATATTAAAAAAAATTTCTTTCACAATTTACTCTTTTTAATAGACAAGTTAATAATTTAATATTTTGTACCTCTTTCTTTTATTGGTAAAACTTGTCTAAAATCACCTCCTAAAATGATTATTTTACCACCAAAAGGAGTATCGATTTGCATGATGTCTCTCAATGTTCTATTCATAATTTCTAAAGCATACCTTGGTGCCATTGGAGCTTCATCCCAAATAAAGACCTTACAACTTTTAAAACCTAACCTTCTTTAGACTGTACTTTTATACTGGATGATGAATCACTATATAACGGCACAGGTAATCTCAATACTTTGTGAACAGTTCTATCCATAGAAAGTAAAGTTGCAGCTATTCCTGTAAAAGCCACATTACAAACATTTTTACCGTCACTTCTTAGTAAATGCCACAAAGTTATGTACATAAATGTCTTGCTAGATCCTCCAGTACCATCCACATATAAGTTACGACAAGTTTTTTTTGCCACAATTATTTACTGCATTTAATACAGAATCAACAACAATCTTTCTATCTTTCTTTGCCTTAGACTCTTTCTTCGTCAAAATTCACAGAAAAATCAATTTCTAAATTCTCACATTCATCTTCAACATCGGTTAATCCAGGAAAATCATGAAGGTGATATCCTTCTTCAGACAGTAATTCTCTTATATTAATAAATGACTTATTTTCAGCTATTACATTATCAAAATCTCTGACATAATCTTCTGACATATGAGCTTTAAACTGTTTCCTATGTTCACCTGCATTTATTGGACGACAGTGAATTAAAATCCTTACAAATAACACAGCCCCACAAAAAAAAAAGTGTCATGTACTTTTGACCGGAATACCCTAGCCCTATGTATTTTGACGCGCTGAACACGAATCCGAAGTCCATTTTGCTCCATCACGTCAGGATTTTTTCCTAACCTCAAAATCAATAAAATGACACTTTTTGTTCATAAGCATGTGAACCCGACTTAACATTAATACATGCCTAGGGCGAATAGAAAGCTTGAATTGTGACCTTTAAAACACTTTTTTAAAAATTGTTCTACGATGATTTTTAACAAAGTTATGATGTTTTATTTAAAATCATTTTTTTCAATTACACCATACCACATCAATAATTGAAGTGTTATTTACATTTGGAAAAAATTTATATTTTAAGTAAATCATCATAACTTCGGTAAAAATCATCGTACAACAAAATTTAGAAAAGCGTTTTAAAGGTCACAATCCAAGCTTTCTATTTGCCCTAGGCATGTATTAATGTTAAGTCGGGTTCACATGCTAATGAACAAAAAGTGTCATTTTATTGATTTTGAGGTTAGGAAAAAATCCTGACGTGATGGAGCAAAATGGACTTCGGATTCGTGTTCAGCGCGTCAAAATACATAGGGCTAGGGTATTCCGGTCAAAAGTACATGACACTTTTATTTTTGTGGGGCTGTGTAATTCACGAAGTGAATTAGGCATCATCCACAAAGAAGCTTCCTCTAATGTTTCTTTCCATTCCTGATCATATCAATAAGTCCTAATACTAAACTAGCAGTCGTAAAACTCTGATGAATTACTCCATCAACAGTTCTTAATGATTCATATGAAATTGCACTTTTTACTGTAAAGAGTAACAATCTAAGATGAAATAATTCTATATCACTTGTATTAACAAAAAACATTGTTCCTATCACTTTCTCTTTATTATTTCTCTCGATCCACTCACATTCCTTTTTATCCCATCTGTAATATTCTGGAATTTCAGTATAAAAAAATTTATTACCATTACGTTTATTTAAATTAAAATAATCAGATAACTGTGTATTTTTGATAAAATCAAATGATATTCCTTGACTTCCTTGTTTTTGTTGAATAAAAACATTTGGTTCATTCGGTAAATGCAGCGGTGAACGACATATGCTATGACTTTTTTTGGATAAATGTTTAATTAAAACTCTCCATGCAGCTTCAACTGGACCTACATATCCATTTTCTTCATAATGATTTATTTCATTATGATTAATAGTAGATTCTCCGTTACTATTGGTAATGATAATTGATGCGGAATCATGACCCTTTAAAATATTTATTTTTATCAATATTTCACCGACTTAATACTTGATACTACTTCAACATTTATGTGACAATTAAATTTTTTGACAATTAAGAAAATAAGGTACACCAAAACAATTGTCAACAACAAAACCATTTGGCTTCATATAAGTTTTACCTGCATCTCTTAGAAGATATGCGACATAACAATTATCTTCTACGGTAGTTTCTTCTTGTAAAATTTCAGGAAAATTTTTATAACATTTTCCATCAACTAAACACCAATCTCAATAAGGACCATAAATATTATTTGCCATTATAATTTCATGCAATGTGAGATTTACATTCTTGTCAGGTATCTCAGCTGAAATGTAACGATCAACAACTTCTGGTGATAATATTTTAGAATAAGTTGCCAAAATCACCAACCAAAGAATATTGGGTAATCCCAATTTTTTTAACAAACAAAATACTGCTACTTATATTAAGTTATTTGTATGCAAATCCATGTAACTAACAAAAAGAACTACAATATATAGTTTACAATTTAAAAAGCAATTATTTCAAAATAAGCTTTCTATAAACTATGCACCTGCACAATGGTTTCCTTACGTAGTTACGCATGCGCAGTAGTTTTCTCTTAATTCTAGACATGCGCAGTTGTTAAAATTTGTACGACAAATGACAGTTCAACTATGTCCAAGCGAAAGAACATGGAAAAACACATTAACAAAAAAGTTATATACATTGTGTAAAACATACAATTTTTAAGAATAAATTGCACATACAACATTTTACACATGTAAAACAATGAAATTTTATTTTTCAAAGGACTTAAAAAAAAAACCTGAACTTATGCCTTTGAGCGTCTACAGAAATGTCTAATGTCTCTTTCCATCTTTAAGCTACCTAATGCATTTGTCTCTTTTCCTGTAGACGTTGCGTCTACAGAAATGTCTAGTGTCTCTCTCAATCTTTAAGATACCTAATGCATTTTTCTCTCTCGCGTACAGAGCGTCTACAGAAAATAGCTAAGTAATTTCTTATATAGGATTACCATGTTCTATTTTGTGAATTCTTGGAGAACTTTGGAACTCTTTATTCTAAGTAAATAAGTAAATTTCTAAAGGAATTTTTTACACAATAATTAAATGGAAGATTTTCTAAGAGTATGTTAATTAAATTTAACCCCCCCCCCCAATACCCCCAGAAAATTGTTTATTAATGTATGAAAGATTAAAAACTTACAGAACAAAATTTGTTATATTTTATAAATATTTTAAAGAAGAAAAGAAAAAATTTTATAAAATTAAATACATTTTTAACATTTTTATTAGTTTTTATCTTCAATAATATAAATTTTGTTCTTAAATTTCTTAAATTTCAAAATTTTGATTAAATATGAATATTGTTTTGTATTATTGGTCATTAATTACAGTAATAATAAAAAAACACTGCGCATGCGCAATTTTTAAATTTCACAAGAGCACATGTGTGACTACTACAGTGCATCACTGCGCATGTGTAACAGCAATAATGAACTACTGCGCATGCGAAATGCCAAGGTGTCGTAGTGCGCACATTTAGACAGTGGTAGTGCACTACTGCGCATGTGCAACAATATGTTAAGCATGCAAAAATGTTAAATGTAACATGCCCGACTTGAATAGTGCCAGTGCGCATTGTTACACATAATAATAACATAAAAAGCTGTACAGTTTAAGTTGCCTATTAGGGAAAGCAGGTGAAATTTGTAGTGTACGACGACAATACATTTTATGGTGGAAAATACAAAATTTTAATTAATTGTCTCAAAAAATTATTGAAAAAAGTGTAAAATCAAAAATATGATAATAAATACATTGAGATATGGCAGGTGTACATCTTGGGGTACATGACATCATTTTTTGAGCCCCAGTAAAAATTTGTGTAGAAACACAATTTTAGTAAAATCATATTAGAAAATTATTATACGATAAATAAATAATATTATAACCTTAAGGACGTTGGAACCCGAAGCTGAGAGTGGCGTAGAAACACTTTTTCCTCCTTTGCTTGAAAATTTCCCTTTTATGAATTTTTTTTAGAAACACTGGACACTTTTTCAAAAAAAGGGCTATGGTAGACAAAAGTATTTGAGATAAGGAATTTTTTAAACATTTGTTTTATGCAAACAAATGTGCCTACAAGCGTCAAAATTAACTCCCGTTTTGACATTGCAAGATTTTCCGTAAAAGATGGCCGCCGCCATCTCACTTGAGGCCCATGTCACGTAGCCTGTGCCCAGCTGACGAGCGGCGGCCATCTTTTACGGAAAATCTTGCAATGTCAAAACGGGAGTAAATTTTGACGCTTGTAGGCACATTTGTTTGCATAAAACAAATGTTTAAAAAATTCCTTATCTCAAATACTTTTGTCTACCATAGCCCTTTTTTGAAAAAGTGTCCAGTGTTTCTAAAAAAAATTCATAAAAGGAAAATTTTCGAGCAAAGGAGAAAAAAGTGTTTCTACGCCACTCTCAGCTTCGGGTTCCAACGTCCTTAAGTACTTATTCTAAATCACAAATTTAAATAACGTTACCAACTTAAGGAAAAACCGCAACAATACTTTTTTAGACGAAAAATCAGGTAGTATATGTAGAACAAAAGCAAACTGTTTTTTTCTTCAAATGTGCATCACTATATAAACAACAAAAATTATAGAAAACACAAGGCGCTGTCACCTTGAACAAAAATTTTATACGAAATGTCCATCTTGGGGCCCTGTCCATCTTGGGGCCCTCTCCCCTACATTTACAAAATAAACAACCTAGAAGGTTATGTTTGACATGTAAACAAACCTACTTCATTTTATAAGATTAACACTTACCTTATAATTTTACTCCAAAATAAACTTCGGACATGACAATCACTTATGCAGATGTGCATATATATATATATGCGTTGGTACATCTAATTACTCAAAACGATATACACATCACACATGCAGAAGTTTGCACATAGGCGCCTCATAATAACAATCTGCATTTCGTCTCTCTCAATTTTGGGGATAAAGGAAATAGAACAAACCAATCAGGACTTGCTTTCCAATATGAGCAATTATCTGATTGGTCTATTCTGCTCGATTTTTCTAAACCCCCTGATCCTACGCCTTTCAGCGTCTACAGAAATGTCTAGTGTCTCTTTCCATCTTTAAGCTACCTAATGCATTTGTCTCTTTTCCTGTAGACGTTGCGTCTACAGAAATGTCTAGTGTCTCTCTCAATCTTTAAGATACCTAATGCATTTTTCTCTCTCGCGTACAGAGCGTCTACAGAAAATAGCTAAGTAATTTCTTATATAGGAATATTTGCCATATTTAAAATTTTTAAAAATTAATAACTTAAAAGTGAATCCTCAAAAATGAAATGTTAGAAAATTCTGAATTCTTTAGAATATCTTCAGTACAACTTTAATTGAATGTTTAATTCTTACAAATACTATTCAAATAATTTTTTCCATTACTTACTTAGTTAAATTTTACTAGGGTTGAAAAAATATTTCTTATAAAAAGTAAAAGGTCCTCCTCTTAACTAATCTAAAATTCAAATATTTGATTTTGTAAATTTTAAACTAAGCGATCGTGGCTGCGAGGTTTAAACGTACAACTTGCGTCCGAAGGGCCCAGGGTTCGATGATTTATTATGATAGATTTACGTGTTTTACGAGACTTGCGTAATTTACACAACTTACGTAGCTGACTTCTATAGATTTTTATGAACCTTTAATTGTTGAAATTTTAGTAACGTAATGAATTAAATTGGTCAGGAAGAGATATTGGAAATCATGTTCGAGATTGCCTATTTATGGATACGATTAAAGGGTTTGTCTATTTGTATGGTGATGATTGTTGTACAGTAGTATATAATCTGTTTAAGGATAAATTTAGAAAAGTGCACCTTATCGAAATGAAGTGAAGCTCAGTGTTTTGTCTTGCACGCATGATGGAGGTGAATTTTAATCCGAAATTTGAGGTTAAATTCATGCTAGTTTTTCGATGTTGAACTTTGTGAATAATTGGTTTCACTCGTGTTTGGTAGCTTATTGACGACGCAATTATTGCGTGAATTTGAGGTTTTCAAACCTCGTAGTTTTGAACATTTTGTAACGTTTTTGTAGAAACGAACAGTAGGTTAAAAGCACAAAAATCAGTTAATTGCTTAGTCTGGAACACCATCTTATATAATAATTGCAAGGGCAATTGAGTAATGTGAGTGACTGAATTGAGCAGTACTCATTTAGTAGGCAGTTTTCTGACGGATAATTTAGAAACCGTTGTGACGATTGAATAAAAGTTGTGGCATACGACTAATTGTTTTGTTTCCAGGTTTAATGGGAGAGAGACAGATACAGTGGATATTTGGTCTCAAATTACTTATTGTTTTATGGAGGCAGCCAAGAAGTTGAGCAGTTCCAGGAAGCTAGTTGTTACCTCGTTCAAGCTGCGCAGTTCGGAGAGAGATGGAGCCAAAAGTTGAAACCTAGGAGATGTGCTGGATACACAAGCTGAGCAACAAAGGAGCTTGGATGCACTCTGGGGTCTGCAGGAGTCTTGCACTCTATCGATGACAGGACGTGATCAAGGAAGCAGCAGGAAGCAGCTACTCGGCGGCAACGAGAGATGCGCAGAACAGGACCTTTATTGTGGGAAGTGTCAAGGCGTAAGGTTGCTGATAGCTGTGAGCGGTCTGCGTAGTTGGATCACGTGGAGGTCATACAGAAGGGCCAAGTCTATTGATTCCACATGTGAAGCATAGTCAACTTCACATGTCAGATGGAATAATGGGCGGAGGCAGGACTATTGGCCAAGTCGAAAGATTCCACGTATGGATTGTGGTCGATTTCATACGTCAGATGGAATCCTAGGCAGAGGCCGGACCTTGAGCCATGTCGACAGGTTTCACGTGTGGAGCGTTGTTAACTCCACGCGTCAGATGAAACCCTAGGCGGAGGCTGGACTATTGGTCGAGTCAAAGATCTCAAGTACGGAAAGTGGTTAATTCCATGCGGTTAATGAGGTCCGAGACGGAGACTGAACCAGGAGCCAAGTCACGGGGACTTAGGTGTGGAAATTGGTTATTTCCATGCTGCAAATGGTACCATTGGCGAAGGCTGAACCAGTAACCAAGTCAAATGTTTTCCATGTGTAAAGTGATCAACTCCACATGGAGAATGGAATCTTTAGCGGAGGTTGGATCTGAAACCAAGTCTTGAGTCTCATGTGTGAGGTGTAGTTAACTTCACATCACATGTGAGACCATAGGGAGTGGCACGACTAAGATAGGAGCAAAACTGTCATTGACTGATTGATTCTGAGAGGCGTTTTGGAATTGGTCATTCCATAGTGCTCTCGATGGACCAAGACGAATAATGATTCGTTGTCAAATTCGCCTATAGATAGTAACATGGAATTGTTTTATTGTGCTTACAGATTCGTCGAGGGCGACTCAATTTATCAGTATGGCCGAATGTGGGAGTATTTTTATGCGAGTTGCTGAACCTCTGGAGAAAGTGAAAGGAGGGGCATTTTGGCAACACTGCGTGGGTCTAGGGCCCCATTTTCCGAGGGACCGTTAAAGGACCAGATTTGTCATCTGACCGTCGCGCAAACCGGATTTATGTTCGAGACGCTTTACGGCGTTTAGCCTTTTTATGTATATTTTCCTGAGCGGAATTCATCGGTTTAGCTGTGTACCTACAGTTTGTTGTTTGTTGTTATTAAAGTTGTGTAATCGAAGTTTATTGTGTTTTAATGTTAAATTCCTATTATAAGAGTCTTTATAAAAAAAAGGGTCTCTTACATTATTTCTCTCAGCAATTTTTTAGCCATGTGAAAGAATATGCCAATTTAATATAAGTCTAATTAAATTTCAGCAGTGCATCGAAAAATAGTATAGTTTGAAAAGTGCTGCGCAATCGTGTTTATGAGTTCCGGTCCTGATAACATTCTATTACCTGTTTTGGCTATCTTATTCTTATAGTGCATTCCAGAGCAGATTTATATTCCCAAGCAGCACTTAACATTACATGAATATCACAGTGATATCATGTTGTAATATTGGTAATATTATTTGGTGATATTACTGTGATATTGACGTGATATTGAAATGTCCGCCTCAAGGTAATATTACAAGTAATATTACAATGATATTGAGGTAATATTATTACTTAATATTGCAGTGATATTAAGGTAATATTACGATGATTTTACTCTGATATTGAGGTAATATTACAAATTTATTTGACATTAAATAAATTATTTTAAAAACTTTGGGCTCAGTCGGGGTTCGAACACTCAACCCTGCTAAAAAAATCCGATAAGAAACAGATAGTATCCGGAAAGACACCAGATAAAACCCAGTTCGGGTTCCAGTTGGTTGTATCCGGTTTTTATTCGGAAACATTAAAAATCTACGGATCAAATAAGGTTGAAGTCGGGTTTTATACGGGTTATGAAATTCAAACAAAAAAAAGTGTTGACATTCTGTACGGGTTAAATCCGGAACATATATAAAAATATAACACAAAAGTCGTTTTTTATCAGGTTCAATCCAGGTTTTATATGACAAAAGTGGAACCGGTTGGAAAGTGGGTTTTATCCGGGATTTATATAGTTGTGAACACAGAAATAGTTTCTACCCGGTTTTATTCGGGTCCTATCCGTCAGGAAAATAAAATTAAAGAATTTCAACCATCTTACTATACGGAAGCTACATGGTTTCAGTCCGAAAGTGTTAGTATTGGCGTTTATCCGGTTCAATCTGGGTTCCGCATAACAAAAATAAAGCGGGCTAGAAAGTGGGATTTTTTGGGATTTATATGATTGTCAATACACCCAATGGGAAATAAACGATTGATTCATTGATGACTTAATAATGGGAGTCAGAGGTGCCAGTAATACCAAACAATTGTCAGACACTATTGGACCACCATTGGTCAACTCTTGTGATGATCACGACTTTGACAAATCATAAGTAGCTAATACTGGCCCATTATTGGTAGCCAATAAATATCCAACAAAAAAAACTCAAACTTTATTTTTAAATTGATCTTTTATAACACAGCGGCTATATTTAAAAAGAATCATTTAAACAAATAAAAACATAAACAGAAAAAACTCTAAGTTTACTTTTAAAATTACAAAATAAAAACTTAAAGCAATCAAATGTTTTTATTTAAAAACTTTTGATAAATTTAAGGAAAAATTTAATTAAAAAAAGAAATACTTTGATTTTTTAAAACACTTTGTTTTAGAATAAGTTTGTCAGAACAATAAAAATGTACACAGAAATTTTTTTTTTTTAAATCAAAAAACAAAATCTCTAAATGAAAAGATTAATTAAAACTTTAAAAAATATTAAATAAATTTAAAACATTGAAAAATATATAATTATTAACATTTTTCTAAATATGAGTGATATGTTTATATCATGTAATTACAGAAATGACTCTTTTTCAAAATAGACATACAGAATGAATTATTATTGTATTTATTATTGTCTTTTAAATACATTAACTGATTGTAAAACGCATTACATATTACAAATAATGAAGAATATGAACAGAAAAATATGACAGTTTATTTTGAAATGAAAAAAAAGAATAAATAAAGCATGGAAAAATTATTAATTAAAAATTTTTAGGAAAATAAAAAAAAATTTTAAGTATATAAAAATTAATGCTATTATTAATATTATTAAATTTAGATCCTAATTTAAAAATATAATTTATTTCAATTTAGCTTTTATAAACCGTTATTGTTTTTAAATAATATTTATTTTAAATAATAAAAAAATTTTTGAGAATCTTAAAAGTAAATTAAAACAAAATTGAATTATGAAAAATTAGGGAAAATAATTGAACATTGAAAAACATGGTTAAAAATTGAGATAAATAAATTAAAATTAAAAAAAATAATTAAAATTTGAGAAAATAACTAAACAAATTACATAAAATATTTGAAATAAAGGAAAGTTAAACAAAATTTGAGAAAAATACTTAAAACTTTCAGAAGTTCATTGAAATAAAAGAAATTAATTTTTTTATCTCTAAAATATAGTTTGGAATATAAAAATAGAAAATAAATAAAAAAATTATTTTGTTTTTTAAATTTTTTTCTCAGCAAATAATTAACAGTCTTTAATTGAAAACCAGCTTAGGAGATACCAAGTTTATTGAAAAAATAGATAAATAATGAAATAATTGAAAATTCAGATAAATAGTTAAAAATTTTTGAAATTATGAAACAAATATAAAGTATTGAAAATTGAAGGAAATAAATTTTGGAAAATAATTGAAAAATGTTTTTAAATTTTATAACTTGCCCAAAAATAATTAAAATATAATACAAACAATGATAAGTTGTAAAAAATAAATGACATTTAAGTGTGATAATTGAAAAAACTACAGAATTTTTTTTAAATAAAGAAAAAATAATTGAAATTTGAAAAAAATACAATTGATCTTAGAAATCAATTAAAAAAAAAGAAAATAACTAAAAATTGGAGAAAATAATTAAAGATATAAGCTAAAAGTAATTGAAATCTACGATAATTAATAAAAATTTTTGGAAATTATGAAAACAAAGAAAAATAATTATAAAATGAAGAAAATAATAGAAATTTGGGAAAAATACTTCAAAATGCGTTGGGTTGAGCAAACGTGGTTTCTTAAAGTCCTGTTTAAATCTGATTTTTAACGGTTTGTAAGTGGTTTTTGTATACTAGATCTGTCTGAGTTCTGTATTCGGTCGGTCTTGTTTCATTTCTATAAAAATCTGCGTGCGGCTGTGGACATTGTTCCGTTTTTATTGATTTTTATTTGTGATCGAGCATTCTAACCTAAAACTATGTCAACGGAAGTGCTACGAGTGCCGGACACGGACAAATTATGTCGTGGATGCAACGCTGAGATTATAAGAGAAGTAACTCGCTGTGAATCCTGCAATGCTCCTTACCATCCAGGCTGTGTCAAGATCAAGAAAAAATGCTGCGGGGGCTCGAGATCCTCTTCCCCTTCTGGAAGAAATACGGTGACCAAGGATGACCTCTGTGCAGCTATGGCTGATCAGCTAAATAGAATTTGCGAAAAAATCTGTGAACAAACCAACCCATTAAAAGATTCCTTGGCTGACGTCTCTGGGAGACTGAGCAACATCGAAGGCTCCATTGCTGGTACCATGACTCGTGTTGATACTTTGGAGGAAGACGTCAGAGGTATAAAAAAAGAGATTATTACATTAGAATCAGCATATAAGAAACGTGAAGACGATACCATGACAAATTGTCTGCGTGAACTAGGAGACCGCGAAAATCGCAAATCAAATTTAATGATTTTCAATCTGCCTGATTCAACTGTTAACAATTCTCCTAATTCTAATCACGATCAACAATTAATTTCTATTATTTTAAATTATTTAATACCCGAAAACACTCCAAAAGTCGTTTCATTTACACGTCTTGGTAAAAATCCACAGATGGCGCCACACATACGTCCTCTGCGAGTAGTACTGTCAAACGAAACAGCGGTCAAAGCAGTAATCTCCGTGTTCTCGAAACTCAGAAAGTCTCAAAAAGCTCTGCCGGATCCAATACCACTGAACATCACGATGACTTGGGACAAGACACCTATGCAAGCGGAAGAGTATAAGAAAACGCGAACCATAATGAGAGACAGACTGTCGAAAGGGGAAGTTGGTCTTCGGATCGTGTATGTGAGAGGAGAGCCGAGAATTCTTACCACAAGCAAACCGATTCGCCCGCACCCCACTACCTCAGGCTTGAAGGACAACACACTAGTCGAACAGTCAACAGTAGTATAGCCTCACGTACTCAGAATGACTCATCTGCTTATCTCCCTAATTCCTCGAATTTACGCAGAATGCCCATTCATTCTTCGTTTATATATTTATACCTTCAAAATGTCAGAGGACTACGTACCAAATTGCACCTTCTACGTCAATCTATACCTCTTTTTTCATATGATGTCATTGCCTTCACTGAGACATGGCTCCATAACGGAATTGGCACTTTGGAACTTGGCATGGAAGATTACGATGTTTATCGTTTTGACAGAAATGCAGATTCCAGTAATAATCAACGTGGAGGTGGCGTCCTGGTTGCTGTCAAGACCTGCTTCAAGAGCTCCATTATTAGTTCCAGTGTAACGTTTTTGGAACATGTTATAGTTAAAATCAGTTTACGAGCTTCTCTCTTTATTTTGTGTCTATTTTATATTCCCCCTAACTCGGATGTTACTCTCTATTTCGAATTTTGTAAAATTATAGAAGAAGTTTCTGCAGATTATCCTTCAGCAAAAGTATGTATACTTGGTGATTTTAATGTGCCATTTATCTCATGGTACCGTGATTTTGATGATCGACAGCTTTGCATTCCTAGTCAGGGTTCATCTCGTCAACAAATCCAAATTGCTAACACATTCTCCGATACCTTAGAATTTTTAAATTTAATTCAAATAAACACTTTTCCTAATGCAAATGGATCTTTTTTAGACTTAATATTTTTAAATTATATTACTTACTCGTTAGATCTGCCCCCTGACTCGATATTGCCGACTGACGATCATCACCCTCCGCTATTATTAAGTTGCAATTTTCTAGAAAATTGCAAACTATTTGATGTATCACCAATATGCAACTTTAAATACGATTTTAAGAACGCAAATCTTGCTGGTTTAGCTTCTTTTTTGTCCAGCGTAAATTGGAATTTAGTCTTACAGACCCCTGATATTAATGAGGCAGTTGATATTTTTTACACGCATATTTATACTGCGTTTGATTTTTTTGTCCCCCTTAAAGCCACTCGTAAATCTAACTTTCCGCCATGGTTCAACTATGAACTCAAGAGGATTACCTTTGCTAAAAAATTGGCACATCTTAAATTTAAACGAACAAATAATCCTCTTGATTACGACGCGTTTTCCCGCTTACGTGCTGAATGTAAAAAACTTACAAATGTTTGTTACAAAGGATTCGTATCTAAAGTCGAAACCTCAATTGTAAAAGACCCAAAACAATTTTGGAACTACGTTAATAGTTTGCGCAGTGAAAATCGCCTACCAAGTACCATGTACTACAACGATGTGGTAGCTGATACAAATCTCGATATCGCTAATATTTTCGCCATTTTTTTCGACAGTTCATATGTTTCTTCCTCATTACCAGTGTCTAATACTGCTGACTGTTCTCAAGGTTTATCTCACTTGAACTCTTTTTATCTAGATAAAAAATCCATTTTGAATAAACTTAAGATGATAAACGCTAACAAGGGCGCGGGCCCAGACGACATTCCTCCATCGCTTCTGAAATCTCTTAGAATGTTATTTTTAGTACCATTACATATATTATTTAACAAATCTTTATCCTCGAGTACTTTTCCAGCTGAATGGAAAAAAGGGATAATTGTTCCAATTATGAAAAATGGTTCGAAAGCACAAGTTACGAACTACAGGCCTATAACTATACTCAGTGCAATTCCCAAATTATTTGAAAGTTTAGTACTTGACGTTATTTATTCTCAAACGTCCAATTTAATAATGAATGAACAACACGGATTTGTTAAAGGAAGGTCTGTGGAGACTAACTTGTGTATATTTTCTAACTATATATTAAATAACCTTGAGAAAGGTCACCAGGTGGACGCAGTTTATACAGACTTTTCAAAAGCATTCGATAGGGTAAATCACTCTATTCTTGTGGCAAAGCTTCAGAATCTAGGTTTTTCAGTAGACTTACTTTCCTGGATGAGCTCTTATTTATCAAACAGAGCATTGTCGGTTCGTGTTGGTTATGATTATTCGAATATTTTTTATGCTACGTCGGGTGTACCCCAGGGTTCCAACCTCGGCCCTCTCTTATTTATACTATTTATTAACGACATTCATAAAATTTTTAAATATAGTTTTTTTCTCTTTTTTGCAGATGATCTGAAATTTTATAAAATCATTAATTCATATCAAGATCTCTTAGACCTTCAATCAGATATTGATAGACTAAGCTCTTGGTCAATTTCCAATAATCTATTATTAAATATAAATAAATGCTCAGTAATTTCTTTTACTCGCTCAAAATCAGCCTTATCTTTTAACTACACGATTGGCAATGTAATTTTAAAAAGAGTGGTCAGAGTACGCGACCTTGGAGTTTCACTTGTAGCCGATTTTGATTTTAATGAACATATTTCTTTGATTGTGACTAAATCACTTAGAACACTCGGCTTTGTCACAAGGAATGCTTCTATGTTTGGAAACATTGTTGCTTTAAAGTCTTTATATTTATCTCTGGTTAGACCAGTGTTATTGTTTGCGTCTGTCATTTGGCATCCTTATTATGACATCAGCCTCCTTCGACTAGAACGTGTCCAGAATAGGTTCTTGCGCTTTGCAGCCTGGAGATCGGGTATGGTCCACGACAGATTTAACCATGACTACCGTGAATTAAGATCTGTTTTTAATATTCACGAAGTATCTCTGAGACTGTTGTACTCAGACTTAATCTTTTTATACAAAATAGTAAACGGTATCATTATCTGTCCTGAACTTCTTGCTCTTATCAAATTTGCGGTGCCTATAATGTCTCTCAGACAGGATCCAAAAAAAAGGATTTACAAATCTTACAAAAGAGTTCCTCCCTTTAAATTAGACATACATAAAACCGTATATGGGGGTAATTCACCTATTAATAGAATCTGTCGTGAAGCTAATGCGTTACATGATAAGTTAGATTTTTTTGTTCCAACGCTTAGCAAATTCACTGCAGCCCTAAAGTTGGCAATTTTCGGTGAACACATTGTAAATTAGCGTCTCAACCTAATGTTATATTACTTATTATGAAACAATCCTTTTTTTTTCTCTCCTTTGTTATTTAGTTTTAGTTTTTTCTATTGTTAAGTACTTTTGTACCAAAGGGCTTTCAGCCCGTAAACATGTAAATAAATAAATGTAAATAAATAAATAAAAAATCTTAAAAAATAATTTTGCAAAATGAGAAAAACTAAAAATTGGAGAAAAGTCTAGAAGAAAGCTAAAAATAATTAAAATTTACGATAATTAATAAAAAAAATTGTGAAATTCTTTTAACAAATGAAAATAATTAGAAATTGAAGAAAATATTTAAATTTTCAGAAAAATACTTACAAATCTTGGAAAATAATTTTAGAAAATGAGAATAATAATTAACAATGGAGAAAAATAATTTAAAAATGATAAAATTAAAAGAAAATTGAAACAAATAATTGAAATATGCTGAAAATAATTTAAGATTGAGAAAGAAAATTGAATTATGATAAAAATAATTTAAATATGAAAAATTGAAAACATTCAATAAAATTTGAGAGAAATAACTGAAGAAATCATAGAATACATACCTCGACAAGCAATCGTTGCGTCGCGTCGCATCGTAAGCACTGGTATAGCAAAAGTCGCGTCGCGTCGTAAGCAGAGTCGTCAGTCGTGAGTAGCTACGCGACGCCTTCTTGCCGAGGAATCGCAAGATAATATTGAATATTAATAATTCATGAAATATGTATCTAATACTAAATTGTTATATGGTATTATATATTTTATTTATTTCATATACTGTACATAGATTTATAATTCATTTAGCGTTTGTAACTAATTTTTTAAATTTTCTTATATTTATTCTTTTAAAACTTTTTCTATTTAAGGGTTAATCCACTGACTTTCGTCTGAGGGCTGTTGCAACCATATTTTTTAAAAAAAATAGTTTTAAAATATGTATAACTCTAACATTTTCTGCATTCAGTAAGCATATTATTATGTCATTATTTTTATTTCTTATTTTGTTATTAATAATCAAAAATAGATGGTTTACGACTTAACTTCGTAACCTTTAATCTGACACTTTTTTTAAATAAAATTTTATTATAATATAATATATTTAATATAATATGTATCAAAACTTATTAGCAATATAAATCATTTTATTCTTAAAGTCAAAAGATGCATTTATTTTAAAATTTCATTATATTAAAATAATACTCTAATTTAAAAAATTTATATTTCTGAACTGTTTCACTATTTTTCGGAGATTCTAACTTTTTTGTGGAACCTCCTAAAATTCTGTGGTTTGGAATATAATTTAATGTGAATATACTCTACTTGCCTTTAAATTTTGACAAACGTCTTTTGCTTCGTTTAGGGAATATTATATTTTAAAAATTTTTACTCAAAAATGTTAATTTTAAAACTTGAAGTTAGCATACCATTTTTAATATTCTCATTATTGTCATAAATAGAATAAATCAAAAATAGAAGGTTCACGACTTCACTTTCTAACCTTAAATCTGACACTTTTCTTTTAAAGATGTTATAATTCTAAACCTATTTAATATAATACCTATGTGTCAAAACTTATTAGAAATATAAATCATTTTATTATAAAGGTAGAAAAGATGAATTTGTTAAAAAATTACATTATAGTAAAATAATACTATAATTAGAAAAATTTATGTTTATAAAGAGTTTCACTTTTTTTCGCAGCTTCTAACTTTTTTGTGTAACCTACTAAAATTTTAAGGTTAAAACACAATAAAAAATAAAAATTAATGCCACAATAATATTTGCTTATTGAATGCATAAAATGTTGTAGTTTCACATATTATTTTAAAAATAGATTGTTTAAAAATATGGTTGCAACGGCCCTCAGAATTTTAGCATTACTTTTAAAAATTTAAATTATTTATCTGATATTGCAATTATTTTCATCAATTTTTGTTATTTCTGCGATTTTTTAATTATTCTCTGAAATTAAAATTTTTTGAGTAATTTTGTTATTATTATTTTTTTTAAACATGTATTCTATGATTTTTTCAGTTATTTCTCTCAAATTTTATTGAATGTTTTCAATTTTTCATATTTAAATAATTTTTATCATAATTCAATTTTTTTTCTCAATCTTAAATTATTTTCAGCATATTTTAATTATTTGTTTCAATTTTCTTTTAATTTTATCATTTTTTAATTATTTTTCTCCATTGTTAATTATTATTCCCGGCAAGAAGGCTGGAATAGTAAAGAATTCGAATTTACAGAGTTACGCCCGAAACATCAAACATATATTTTCTTCTTAATGCCTGAATTTTCCTCGAATTTCATGGTCACGAAATAGAACTCAAAATTTAGCGACGTGAATTTTTCATTATTCCGAAGCGTATATCCTATACCGTAAAGCGGGATTCATTTCAGTCATTTTCAACTCCGAAATGTTCCGTCAGATCAGCTGTAAGCTGGCAAAACTAGTTCCCCTAGGTAGAATTCATTCAGTATATTTTGACTCTCTTTGAAATCCATTGAGAACAATGTTGTGAACCGAATATTTTCAATTCTTTTTAATCCAATTATTCACTAAGGGTAGTTGATAAATATAACTATACTTATTGACTCCCCTCCTTACTCCGCTCGAAACCGGTTTTGAGAGTGTCACATTCCTAACTGAAAATGTGAAGAAAAGCATATGGCTCTAAATTTCCAACGAAAGGACTTATACTTTTTCTTTGTGTTATGTCGCCAACGGTCGCAGTTTCTTTTGGACTTTCAAACAGTTAAGTTTGCGAAAGTTTTGAACGTGTTTTCACACAGAGCTTAAATTTTAATCAAAATTAAGTTTTATTAAAGGTACTCTTCTATTTAGTTAATAATATTCATTTCCTTAATTACTTTAAGAAGTGCTCATGTAGGTCTTAAGTTATAATAAGTTTATTGATATGTATATTCTAACAATAGCAATAATATGTTGTTTATTATTTCTCCGTTATTAGTATTATTAATATTATTATTGTTTTTGTGTATTATTATTGTATTATGAATATTATTGTTATTATTATTATTAATAAATCCTATTTTTTATACCTCAAAATAACTACACATATTTTAAAGACTACACATTGAAATTGATAATGTTAAAATATGATGGATAATATATTTTAACAACAAGAAATTTTGACATTAAATGACCGAGTGTTAGTCATTATTCTTATATGAAATTAATAATATTGTCAAAGTAAATTTTTGTAAATAACTTATTTTATTTCCAATTATTAGTGATATACTATTATCATATTGTGTCAAAATATTATTATTATAATTCTTATTGTATAAACAAAGATTTTATAACATATATATTAATTAAAAATGAAAAAAAAAAGATACTTTGTAGTCTGCTAAAAAATTTATTTATCGCTGAGAATTTTTTATTACCAGTTAAATCTGCTTTAAAAAAGTTTTTACTGTATATATGATTTTAAAGGAATTCAGCTTGAACCACTTATTTTCCTTTGTTAGGAATTAAAATGTCACTGAAGGTTTGGTGAATTCCTCTAAATACCGTTTTAGGTTACTCCTAAAATGGACTTAAAGGAATAAAAGTTTACCAACATTTGTTCCGTTCCGCGAGTCTCAAAAAAGAGGAAAATTCAGGCACTAAGCGGAATTCATTTTTTCAATTCCAAATTCAAATATTTTCTTCAATTTCTAATTATTTTCATTTGTTATAAGAATTTCACAATTTTTTTTATTAATTATCGTAAATTTTAATTATTTTTAGCTTTCTTCTAGACTTTTCTCCAATTTTTAGTTTTTCTCATTTTGTAAAATTATTTTTTAAGATTTTGAAGTATTTTTCCCAAATTTCTATTATTTTTTCATTTTTTAATTATTTTTCTTTGTTTTCATAATTTCCAAAATTTTTTATTAATTATCTTCGATTTCAATTATTTTTAGCATTCTTCCAGTCTTTTATCCAATTTTTAGTCATTCACATTTTCTAAAATTATTTTCTAAGATTTTTAAGAATTTTTCTAAAATTTCAATTGTTTTCTTCAATTTTTAATTATTTTCATTTGCTTTCATAATTTCAAAATTTGTTTATTAACTATCGTAGATTTCAATTACTTTTAGTTTATATCTTTAATTATTTTCTCGAATTTTTAGTTATTTTCTTTTTTTTAATTGATTTCTAAGATCTTCATGTATTTTTTTAAAATTTTAATTATTTTTTCTTTATTTAAAAAAAATTCTGTAGTTTTTTCAATTATCATACTTAAATGTCATTTATTTTTTACAACTTATCATTGTTTGTATTATATTTTAATTATTTTTGGGCAAGTTATAGAGTTTAAAAACATTTTTCAATAATTTTCCAAAATTTATTTCCTTTAATTTTCAATACTTTATATTTGTTTCATAATTTCAAAAAATTTTAACTATTTATCTGAATTTTCAATTATTTCATTATTTATGTTATTTTTTATATAATTTTCTTTAACACTTTTACGTCCATGGTACATATATGTGCCACCTACTTTTACAAGTTTTTTGCTAATGAAATCTGTCCATTATAAAGTATAATTTAAATCTAATTTTTATCTATTTTTTCAATAAACTTGGTATCTCCTAAGCTGGTTTTCAATTAAAGACTGTTAATTAGTTGCTGAGAAAAAAAATTTAAAGAACAAAATAATTTTTTTATTTATTTTCTATTTTTATATCCCAAACTATATTTTAGAGACAAAAAAATTAATTTCTTTTATTTCAATGAACTTCTGAAAGTTTTAAGTATTTTTCTCAAATTTTGGGTGTACTTCCGAATAGGTCAGACCGACGATTTTGTTGAAACTTGGTATACTTACGTATTTTGATGCGCTGATTACGAAAATGATAGTGAAAATAGGCGACTAGGTCATTTTCATGGTAAAAACCATAAAAAACCATAAAAATTCAGTTTTTTGCATTTTTCTCTTAAAATACGCAAAATATGAAAAAATGTTTTAGACAAAAGTTGTAGATCTCATTAAAATACAAGTTTTATATTTTAAACTTTTTTTACAAGAATCGATAAGTTTCCGAGAAAAATGCAGAAAACTAGAAATGACCATAACAACGACCAATACTTACAATATATTCACATTATGAGTACTCAGCTCATAGAACTCGGATTTTATTAAAACTTGGTATACCTACGTATTTTGATGCACTAATTACGAAAATGATAGTGAAAATTGGCGACTAGATCGTTTTCATGATAAAAACCATAAAAAATCCATAATAATTATGGTTTTTTGCATTTAACTCTGTAAATATAAAATATATCTAAAAATGCTCTTTAGAAAAGTTGTAGATCTCATTGAAATACATGTTTTATATTAAATACTTCTTTTACGCAGAAGTAATAATTTTTTATTGAATCGATTTTAAGTTCATTAAGACAATTCGAATGTAGAGATACTTCAACATGTACAATGGGGCATCCCAACTCCCGGTATATTGTACGATGGGGCATCCCAACTACCCGGTATTTTGTACAATGGGGCAGCCCAACGCCCCGGTATTCTGTACAATAGGGGCACTCCAACCCCTCCCCCCCCCTAGAGAGTAAAAAAGCGTGCGGCCGTAGGCCGCGCGCCAATTTTTGTTCAATACTAAGTTACATACTTATTATGTTGGTATACAGTAAGTATTCATCGTTGTTTTAGTGATTTCTAGTTTTTTGCATTTTTCTCGCAAACGCTTCATCTCTATGAAAAAATGTATGAAAGAAAAGTTGTGTATTTCGACGAGATCTACAATTTTTGTAAAAACTCTTTTTTCAAATGTCTTATTTCTTGAGTTAAATGCAAAAAACATAATTTTAATCGGGTTTTTTATGGTTTTTATAATGGATTTTAAATCTACGCCTATTTTCACTATGGTTTTCGTAATCAGCGCATTAAAATACGTAAGTATACCAAGTTTTAAAAAAATCGGAGTTGTGTTGCTTCCGAAGTATATCCTCATGGTTATTTCTAGTTTTCTGCATTTTTCTCGGAAACTTATCGATTCTTGTAAAAAAGCTTAAAACATGAAACTTGTATTTTGATGAGATCTACAACTTTTGTCCAAAACATTTTTTCATATTTTGCGTATTTTAAAAGATAAATGCAAAAAACTGAATTTTTATGGTTTTTTATGGTTTTTACCATAAAAATGACCTAGTCGCCTATTTTCACTATCATTTTCGTAATCAGCGCATCAAAATACGTAGGTATACCAAGTTTCATCAAAATCGTCGGTCTGACCTATTCGGAAGTATATCCGAGCGAATGAGGAGAAAAGGCGTACACTCAGCCAGACAAGCGCCTTTGTCTTTTTATACTATTTTCCGAATTCTTAGTCCTACCTCCAAACAATATTTTTATTTACTAGCAAAATAAAACGCGCGCCAGAGCGCCATTAGTATTTCATGCATTTTAGAAATTATAAAATGGATATACTTCAGTATAAAAAGACAAAGGCGCTTGTCTGGCTGAGTGTACGCACAATAGCCTTTTCTCCTCATTCGCTCTCCTAGTCGGCCGCCTGACAAGCTACCAGTGGTGAGAGAGCGACTCGTCGCAACGACTCGCTCTTTCGTATCCATGTAGAACGGGCTTGAATGAGTTGCTTCAGCTCCGCTATATAAGACCCGATCCTGTACCGTTGAAAATAGAAACCAAATGTGGCTTTACATTTTGAAATCTTCTTAGCCAAATATTGACAAGAGATTGTAAACAACTCTATGTTCATAGAGTTTTAAAACTAAATTTAACCAACTTATTTGTTGGTTATTTCAATGGTGGTCCAATAGTGGCTAACAATAGTTTGACAAGAGGAAATCTATTGGCAACAATTCTTGGCCTGTTATTTAGTCAATGGTAACCGAGGACAATTTTCCATTGGGTATAAAGAATAAATAATGCCATCTCCAATAAATAAAGTATATAAAAGTAAGTTAAACTATTAAATTTTTTTTTTTTGTTGAGAACCCATATAGGAAGCTGATAGAAAACCTTAAGGACCCGGATAGAATACCGTCAAAACCCAGATATAAAACGGGGAAACCCAGATAAAAACCGGATTCAATTACGATATTATCCAGTTAAACCATCTTCTATCCTGGTTCTATCTGGGTTTTATCTGGATTCTATTCGAATTCTATCTGTTTTGTATCAGGCTACAAAATAGATAGAAACCTTATAAAACCCATACCGAGACCAGATAGCAGAATTTGAAAGACCCTGCTAAAACTTCGATGTAACTAAGATATAAAACAAGTACAAGCGCTATAAGAACCAGATAAAAGACGACTAAAAGTAATGTAAGGGATCAGATACAAAACAGATTGAATCTACATGGAAACCGTATAAAACCCATGTAAAAACCATGTAACAAAATTTTGGTAACCCGGATAGAACCCTGATGAAACCCGAATAAAACACTGATAAAAACATGATATAAAACGGGGACAAAAACCGGATAGAATTACGATAGAAACCGATAGAACCCTACTTATATCCGGGTTTTATCCGTTTTCTATTAAATTTTTTTAGCAGGGAAGAAAAAATCACATACTCAAATATTGTTTAGTGGGAATCAACTTTTTGCACGTGTAAAGTGTAGTTTGAGGATTTTCCAGGTTTTTAGCAGTTAAATGGTTCGGTTCTTGTTATTTTTTCTACTTAAGTTCAGTAAGATGACAATGCAGTAACAGTGTTCTGACACATTTTAACATCCCCCCCCCCCCCTCTTCATGCCAAACAATAGTTTTATGCAAATGTAAAACTTAAAAAATTCATATCTTTGTGGAGTTGCATTATATCGAACACATTTATAGACAAAATTTGTTCGATTTAACTTGTTCTTTAAGAAAAAATTAGAGATACTTTTATTTCGAAAATTAAAATTTTTTTGAACTTTGAAAATGTTCAAATTTTGATAATTATGAACGAAAATTGCTGGCTAACGAACTAGACCTGTATTTTAGTACCCAAAAAAAGTGGCTTAAAGTTAAAGTTGATACGACAATTTTTACTCAAGTTATCCGATCCCCAAATTTTAGTCTACATACAGACAGACAGACGTACAGACATTTTCGTAAAACACATTTTTTCGGAATCAGGAGGTCTCAGAACGTCGAGAAATGTAGGAATTAGCAAAAGTCCAAAATCGCACAAATTGAAGACCTTCTCATTTAGGATGAGAATGTAAAAATGCATTTTTTTAAAATTTCCAAAAATTTCTGGAAAAGTCAATATTTTTTAAATGCAGTTTTATTAAGGGTGATGCATTCTAGTAATAGGAAGAAAAAACCCGAAGTTTATTCATTTTTTTGAAAAATAATAGAGTTTCTGTATAAGATTTACCCTCTTACAGTTCACTTTTTTTGCGCGTATAAAGTGTATTTTGAGGATTTTCCAGGTTTTTGGCAGTTAAATGGTTAGTTTCTTGTTAATTTCTACTTTAGTTGAGTAAGATGAGAATGCATTAACAGTTTGCTGACCGATTTTACATCCCCCCCTCCTCTTCACGCCAAAAAAGTGTTTTATGCAAATGTAAAATTTAAAAATTCATATCTTTGTGGGGTTACATTATATCGGAAACTTTTATAAACAAAATAAGTTGGATTTCAATTCTAATTTCAGAAAAAATTAGAGAAAATTTTATTTCGAAAATTAAAAATTGTTTGAATTTTGAAAATGTTCTATTTTTGATAATTTTGGACGAAAATTGCTGGCTAAGATTCCATTTAGGATGAGAATGTTATAGGACAGAGAAAAGTTGTAAACATTCCTGACCAAGAAACTAAAAAAAGCAGTATGCAATATGAAAAAATGTTATTCTACAAAACCTAAGTTAAAAGGAGAAATAATAGATGGGAAAGAGAGAGAAATAACAAATATGGAAAGTGTAAATAGTGAGAGAAATTTAAATGTTTGTAAAAAAGAACATGTGGAAAATGCGGCAAATTCTAATAAAGTAGTTAAAGAAGGTAATAATTATGAGGTGCATCAGTATTCCCTCAAAACCCATTTAGTCTAAGTCCCATTTAACCTAAAACCATTTAACCTAAAATGCATTAAGCCAAAAAAGCATTTAGCCTAAACTGCATTCCACCTAAATCCCATTTAACCAAAATTCTATTTAACCTTAATTCCATTTTACCTAAAATGTATGTAACCTTAATCTTATTTACCCTAAAATGCATTTAATTTAAAATGCATTCAGCCTGAATTTCATTTAATCTTAATCTCAATCAATCTAAAATGCACTTAGCCTAAAACGCACTTAACCTAAATTTCATTTAGTCTAATCCCATTTATCCTAAAATGCATTCAGCCTAAAATCCACTTAACCTAAATTCCATTTAACCTAAATCCCATATAACCTAAATTCCATTCTGCCTAAAATGCATTGAGCCTAAATTTTATTTTACCTAAATTCCATTAACACTAAACTTTATTTACCCTAAATCCTATTTAACCTACATATCATTTAACCTAAATCCCATTGTACCGAAAACCCAATCAGCCTAAATTCCATTTAACCTAAATCCCATTTAACGAAAAATTCATTCAGCCTAAATTTCATTTACTCTAAATATCGTTAGACCTAAAACCTATTTTACCTAAAATGCATTTAGCCTAAAGCCCATTTAACCTAAAATGCATTCAACCTAAATTCCACTTAACCTAAATTGCATTTGGCCTGAAACCACTTACCCTAAATCCCATTTTACCTTAAATATAATGTAAATATTAGGTACAATGGGATTTAGGAAAAGTGGTTTTAGGCTAAATGGAATTTATGAAAAGTGGGATTTAGGCTGAATGCATTTTTGGTTAAATGGGCTTTAGGCTGAATGCATTTTCGATAAAATGAGATTTAGGTTAAATGGCATTTAGGTTAAATGAGTTTAAAGCTGAATGCATTTTAGGTAAAATAAAATTTAGGCTAAATACTTTTTAGGTTAAATGGGATTTAGGTTAAATGAAATTTAGGTTAAATGGAATTAAGGCTGAATGCATTTTAGGTAAAATGGGATTTAGGTTAAATGATATTTAGGTTAAATAGGATTTAGGTTAAATGGAATTTAGGTTAAATGAAATTTAGGTTAAATGGAATTTAGGTTAAATGGAATTTAGGTTAAATGGAATTTAGGTAAAATGGGATTTAGATTAAATGGAATTTAGGTTAAATGAAATTTAGGCTGAATGCATTTTAGGTTAAATGAGATTTAGGTTAAATACTTTTTAGGTTAAATGGAATTTAAGTTAAATGAAATTATGCTGAATGCAATTTAGGTTATATGGGATTTAGGTTAAATGGAATTTAGGCTGAATGCATTTTAGGTAAAATGGGATTTAGGTTAAATGATATTTAGGTTAAATAGGATTTAGGTTAAATGGAATTTAGGTAAAATGGGATTTAGATTAAATGGAATTTAGGTTAAATGAAATTTAGGCTAAATGCATTTTATGTTAAATGAGGTTTAGGTTAAATGAAATTTAGGTTAAATGGAATTTAGGCTGAATGTATTTTAGTTTAAATGGGATTTAGGTTAAATGAAATTAAGTTAACTGGAATTTAGGTAAAATAGGATTAAGTTAAATGACATTCAGGTTGAATACATTTTATTTTAAAAGAAATTTAGGCTGAATGATTGTTAGCTAAAATGAAATTTAGGTTAAATGGGTTTTATATTAAATGGAATTTAGGTTAAATGAAATTTAGGCTGAATGCATTTTAGGTTAAATGCGATTTTGGTTAAATGGGATTTAGGTTAAATGGAATTTAGGTAAAATAAAGGCACTGGCAAATAACCGTCACCAATTGCGGACTAAAAAGGTGCCGATAAAGTCTGCATTTGGTACCGAATCGGTCCTGACGTTAGAAATTAAAATTCATATGTTCCAATTAACTTGTACAGTATTTATTTAATGAAATTAGTTAATTCTGTAATCATTTTAATAAGTATTATTTTTTATTATTGAAAGAAAAAGTAAAAAAAAATGTAAAATTTGAATTCTATATTTTTTACTTTTTCTTTCAATAATAAATAATAATACTTATTAAAATGATTATGGAATTAACTAATTTCATTGAATAAATACTGTACAAGTTGATTGGAACATATGAATTTTAATTTCTTCCGTCAGGACCGATTCGGTAGCAAATGCGGACTTTATCGGCACCTTTTTAGTCCGCAATCGGTGACGCTTATTTGCCAGGGTGGGATTTAGGTTAAATAGAATTTAGGTTAAATAAGATTTAGGTTGAATGCAATTTAGGCTAAATGCTTTTTAGGCTAAATGCATTTTAGGTTAAATGGTTTTAGGTTAAATGGGATTTAGGCCAAATGGGTTTTAGAGAATATTCATGCGCCTCATAGTAATAAAATATTAAAAACAATAGTAAGTAAGAAGATATTTTTTAGCAATTCTAATGAGAAAAGTAGAAAAACTGGTGCAGAATATCAGAAAGAATGTCGTGAAAGGATAAAATTAAAAAATTGATAACAAAGAAACAGAAATATCAGTTATGGAAGATGTATGCTTAAGTAGTGAAACACATTAAAAAAAAACCACATAGAAAGTGTTGTTAAAGAAGAAAAGAGAGATAATAATTCTGACAAATTAATAGTTTCTGGCGATTGTAATGAGACAAGTAAAAAAAGTATCGTCAAAGACTTAAATTAAAATAACATATAATAATTGATGAGAAAAAAAGGAGAAATGTTACTTATGAAAGATGTTAGTAGGGAATCAGATTTCTATGTTTATTAGGGAAAATGTTAAAAGTCAGTTAAAGTATTTCAACCCTAGACAATACAACACAGCTGGCTCTTACGTAAAGGTACAACTGGGGTGGAAAACTACCCTAACATTTGTTATTGCTAGAAGATTCATATTGAATGCAAAATAAGTTTACAATATATCATTTTCTTCTTTTTTTATAAGGATGAAGTTAGCGTTTTTAGTTTTTTAATAGGATCAAAAACATGGACAAAAAATTACAAAAACCAAAATAAAAAACACAAAATTTGCAGTATTTTGAATTTTTTCTGGGGTAGCTTTCTACTCCAGTTGTACTGTCTAGGGTTAATGAAGTAGGAGAAGATGATAAGAATACGAAATTACAAAGAATAGTAAACCAGACAAAAATTGTTAACACCTCTAATAACAAAATTAAAAAAAGTAGAACAGAATATCAAAAAAACTATCGTCAAAGATTGACATTTAGACAGAAGATATGCTATGATAAGGGTGAAAATAATAAAATACTATATTCAAAAGATATGCTGGATAAAGATGTAAGGATTTGTGATAAGAAAATGGAAAAAAGTCACTCAGAATTTCAAAAAATATATCGTCTAAGATTAAAATTAAAAAGAAACATAATCGATGAGGATAAAGTAAAGAATATTAATAATATACATGTTCCAACGTTATAACGAACATTATCTTGGTAAAATGTCGTTTTTTTTTTGCAAAAAATGCAAGGCTCAACATTTTGAGAAGAAGAATGTTCAAAAGAAATTAACTTATATTGATTGTTGCAGTCATGGTGGTGTATCATTTCCTTAAAAAAAATACCGTCATAAATTAAGAAAATTGTTTGATGGATCTCATAAGAAATCTGGCCATTCTAAGAATAATATAAGACTTTAAAATAATTCATTTTATTTTGCATCTTTAAATGCCAATGTAGTTAATTTTAATAAATAATAGAAGGCGGGGACCATTTTATTATAAAATTCAAGGTCGAATGTATTATCAAATTAACAATGTCTTGTCCTTGTTTCCTGAAATTCATAATGATTTTTCTTTTGGTCAATTATTCGTGTTCGATCCGGAAGATGCAATTCGCTATAGATTAAACAAACATGACAACTTAGATGTGGATATATTATTTAGTATTGATAAATTATTAAGAGATTGTAACGCATAAACAAAGTCTTCTTTGATTATGTCTGAGATCATTAAAATGAAAACTGCGTTAGCAAAAAAAAATAATAAAGAAATTCTAGAATAACAACTAATGTTTACTTTAAAAAAAGGATTGAATAAAGGAAGGTATAATTTTCAAAGGTTGTTTCTTTCTAAAAGGGTTTAGGAAAATGTTTGGAACATTGTCTTTTGTCGTCTTGACGTCAAGAACCTCATGGACCAGGAATCATATTTTTCGTAACAATATCATGAAGCTGATGATTATCATTTGGAAATGGAATTTCTGCAGAAATATTTTTATCTACAACTTCACGTACAGCTATTTTATAATTTTGCTTTAATGTATCTCAGATATGAACATTTGGTAATTCACGTTTTTGATATTTAACAGCATAAACATATGCAAGTATCTCACGGAATTAATGTTGCTTAACTTTATAATTAATAAGTCCATTCTTCTTTAATTGGAAAACCCGTGAAACAATGTCGAGTCTATCTGATGCAGTCTGATTTGGTAATAAATTTTATTGAATTTCACGCTAATGTGGCTTGCATGTCACTGTTATGAATATATCTGGCTTACCAAAGTTACGTACAATTGCAATCTTGATAATGTCGCAAAATATTCCGTAAATGTAGATGGTAAAATAAGAATTTTGCCTACTTGTAAATATGATTCATGTCCTCGTTGTTGCAAATAATCTATTAATCCTGCATAACTACAGGCAAAAATGGTCTTTTGATTCATTCTACAAAAATGTGTTCTGTCTTTTTCAACTTTAACATAACTATCAACAATCCATTGTTAAAAAAGTATTCCTAGTTTTAAAAAAATTTTATTCTTTCTTGTTGTCATTCTATTCTTAATATACGCTGTCCGTGTCACACGGTTATGAGATTAATTTTTAATAAAATATTATTATACTAACCTATTGTACCATGTGAATAAAAAAATGGATAAAACCAAGGTTCAACATAAGGATTCATGCTGCTAATAGGGGTGGTGGGGGCAAGACGCGGTTGGGAGCAAGACGGGGTACCTGCCTTAATTAAGAAACTAATTAACCAATCATGATCATTTTTTGCACAACATAGAACCGTTACAATAGTTTTTGATTGGCCAAGTCACTGATTGATGAAACCGAGTTTTTTATTTGTTACATGAAAAAAACTGTTTTTGACGATTTTCTTGTCATTTTTGAATTTTATTTAGAACGTGTTTGTTATTTTAATAACAAAATTTTATATACAATATAATTTTTTTCATGTTCAACAATGATTACACTTAAAGTTAAGTACTTGTTTATTTCCGTTTCGAAACTTAATTTTTAGAAATTTATTCTTTAATGAAATTCCGCATGTGGGGGCAAGACGGGGTATGGGAAGTGAGGGCAGGATAATTTATTTGCTATTTTATTATATTTTCTTATTGTTAAATTCTCTTTTATTTTTTCTTTATATTCTTTAATAATTAAATTCATTTTATATTATATTAGTTTTTGTACATTTTTATTACTTTGGTTCAATATATATTTTTGTTGTTTCTTACTAATAGAAATCTGGAGAGCTCTACTGACTATACCTATCCAAAAAGCGACAGTAGAAATTAAGCAAGTAAATTTAAGGTCTATAATCTAGTTTTCCAGTATAAGTGAATATATCTTGAGAACCTTGGCTCCAGCGAGCAAATTCGGAGCATAGCAAAATTTCACTTCGTTACAGAGGTATTGACGAAACCTGGCAAGCTGTTTTGGTTGAAATGATTCCATATGCAAAAGAAAATAAAGGCTTCAAATACTTATTAACAGTTATTGATGCTTTCTCCAAATTTGCTTGGGCTATCCCTGTAAAATCCAAAAAAGGTGTAGATGTTGCTGCAGCCATGGAATCTGTTCTTATCAAAGGACGTGTACCAAACAATTTATAAGTGGAATAAGAAAAAGAATTTTACAATTCAAACTTTGAAAATCTTATGAAGCGATTTAATATTAACATGTACTCAACTTTTAGCAATTTAAAAGCAAAAATTTGTGAGCGATTTAATCGTACTTTAAAAAATAAAATGTTGATGAAATATAGCTTGCGTGGTAATTATAAGTGGATAGACATTGCATCTGACTTAATATTATCTTGTAATGACACTAAGCATCGAACTATTATAATGAAACCAAAAGATGTTACAGTTAGCGATCCGAAAAGTTTATTACTTCATGTATATAAGAAGAATACTATAAAGCATTTAATTAAGAAACCTAAGTTTAAAGTAGGAGATAAAGTTCGTATTAGTAAATTTAAAAATATTTTTGAAGAAGGTTATACTTCAAATTGGACTACTGAGATTTTTACTGTAAAGTCTATTATAAATACTGAACCAATAACATCTTCTTAGCGATTATCAAGACAATCCTGTATCTGGATGTTTTTATGAGCAAAAAATTTTAAAAGTTAAATATTCAGACATTTACTTGGTAAAAAAAATACTTCGAAACCGCGGTAATCAAGTTCTTGTAAAATGGTTAGGTTTTGATGATCCGCACAACAGTTGGATAAATGATAATCAACTGTAACACTTTTTAGATATAGATGTAAAGGTTGTTTGGATTTTTATAATTATAGCACATCGGCATAGTAAATCTCATTCTTATCATTTTCAGGTAATCACGTTGATATTGACTGTTGACTTTCTGAATTGTATACCTACAAAAGAGGGCGTACGCTCCCTCTTTAAATATATTTAATTGACCGTTATCTGTGACACGTGCCTGTTCACGTTTGACAATTTATTTTTTGTTTTAATAGTTTTATACAAAATGTGGTCTTCAAAAATCTCAGACCAATTGGAGAAAAAAGTCTGTTCCTTTTTTCCTCCTTATTATACGTTTTTATATATTTTTTTATACATTTTTAATATTTAAAATCAAATGTGAAGTTGGAAAATCCATTTTGGTAAGCAACGTTGTGTTACAAATTGTATATTTTTTATTTAAACATTATATTTTATTAAGTTATACCGATGTTTATGTTCTCGTACTGTTTATTTACAGTTTCGTAATTAATTGTCTGAAGAGGTCCATCGTAGATGGACGAAAAGCTTTACATACATTAAAGCGAATAAATGTGGATTTTTTCAAAAAATAAGTATACATCTTGCACTGTAACACTTTTTATTATGATTAATTAATAAATATATTTATTCTCATTGCAATTCTACAGATTTATTTAACCTTTCACCTACGTTTTTAGTTAAATATTTAATATTATATGTAATAATATTAGCAAGCAATACTTTGTTTTCAAATTTTCTAACTAACTTTTTAAAATACATGTGTACATAACATTTAGTATAATTTTCACAAAGTATATTTAAAGACTTGAAAGTTTCAGTAATAGATTTTACAATACAATTATATACTCTATTAAGACGCATAGTTGATAAATTTTCAAAGCGTTGATCAATGCAGAAAACCAAGTCTTGTAATATTTTAAAAGAAGGTTCCATCATTACAAATGGCTGATTTACATCGTTATCCAATGCTACTGCTTTGCTTCCAAACAAGATTCCAAATCGTATTCGAAAATTATCACACTTTATGGTTTGTGGTTCTTCTTCTCCATCAAAATTTGCCGAAATAATACTGTTATAAGTTTTAAATAATTTCCAGTCTTGAAAAGCAAAAGAAATTTTGCTGCGAGGATGATTTGATATAAATTTTAAAACACTCGTTAACTTCTCATCGTTTCTAAATTTTACTATAATTGATTGTTTTGTAAGTGATGGATTCAAATTAAATGTAGTTGAGAGCATAAGTTGAGATCTTGGTATATAAGGCATTTTTACAATTCTATAAATTCAAAGTAATAATATTGTCCTCCTAAATACTTGAGTCTTAGCTTTTCTCTTAAAATCAATTCTTGCAAATATGGTGGTAATGTTTTATCTTCCTTCACAGCATTGAAAATTCTTTTTGGGAGAAAAACTGAAAACTGTTTTTTAATTTTAACACAAATCCTCTCGCCGAATTTCGTCTTTGCGATGCTTATATCAGTAAGAAGGTAAACTTGATTTAACACAATAAATCAAATAAATAAATAAAACATTAGCAGGTTTCAAAATGAACTGAAGATGCTTTTTAATACAACATCCCTACATATAGATGATTGTTTAACAATCTATCAAACGAGATGTTGATTTGTTAAAGTTCAAATGAATACTGAATGTTCTTTAGCACAACCTCCTTATGCTTTATTCTTTTCTAATATCTATTCTTGTCACATTATTTCTCATGATTAAAAAATTCCTAAAAGAAATAATCAATAAACTGAGGAAGCAATAAATTTAATTCTTGACAAATTCTTAGAAATCGGAAAACCTAATCTAAATATATGAGAGTATACGATAGAATGAGAGAGTATACACTAGGGTGTTTCAAAAAATGAAAATTTTCAAATTTTGTTTGAAGGCCCTCGGCAATCGACTAAAAATAAAAAAAATTACCCTTTTTTTTTTGTTTTTTAATCTGACAATATTAAGGGGTGCCGTTTTCACTCCCTATTTTCCCATTAGATATACATGAAAAAAGTGTACTTTTTCAAAAATTGCGAAAAATTGTTCTTAATTTTATTGAAAAAGGCTCAGAAGTTTATGAGGCCTCGATAAATGTTCAAAGTTGAAGAAACCATAGATTATTTTTTTTTTTACAAACTGACCCTCTCTAGAGTGCCTTAAAGAACAACCCCTAAACGTAAATTCAGCATATATAAGTAAATAGGTCTAAAATAATATTTTTTTATGTCGTTTTTTTAAAATTTTGTTACTAAACAAGATACAAGAATTGCTACATTTATAAATTTATTTTTAATTGTTTAAACAAATTGTTTATAAAAAAATATAAATAATTACTTAAATTTACGAATTTTCAAAACATTTCCTATTCCCCTGAAATTTGTTACACAGGGGTTTTTGGGGTGGCTGATTACGAATTTGGTGTTAGTTTTTCGAAATACAAAATGGCGGATCCAATATAGCGAACGAAAAATTAAAAATCGTTTAGATTTACTTCAAACTTGTTACTCGGGGGTTTTTGGGGTCGCTGATTACGAGTTTAATATCAATTTTCCCAAATTCCAAATGGCGGATCCAATATGGCGGACGAATTTTTAAGAACTGTTTAAAATCGCTTGAAATTGGTTATTCGGGAGGTTTTCGGATCGCTGATTACGAATCTAGTATCAATTTTCCAAAATTTAAAATGTCGGATCCAATAAACTGTGCAGATTCAATTGAAATTTAGGGTGAAGGAACCAATTGTCGAGGATGAACAATTTGTCGAGTAAACAAATTTTATTTTTGGTTATTAATATTAATTTACGTTGGAAATGTAAAATATGATGCGTATTATGAGTTTAAGTGTGAATCAAATTATATTAAATATAAAATCACAAAGAAATTAATTATTTTTGGTAATATTTAAAGTTGTTGCCATGGTAACTCGACAAATGGTTCATCCTCGGCAATTGGTTCCATCACCCTATTATTTAACAGATTATATGATTATATGATTATTTCACTGTATATGTTTTAAAAATTGACAAAACGGTTTCAACCTTGGCTCATCTTATTCAGGATCTAAGTACTTTAAAACAAAATTAGGAAAAAACGGCCTTATTTTGTACTTTTCAAAACAAACCCTGGATTCGTAATCAGCGACCCCAAAACCTCCCGAGTAACCAATTTCAAGCGATTTTAAACAGTTCTTAAAAATTCGTCCGCCATATTGGATCCGCCATTTGGAATTTGGGAAAATTGATATTAAACTCGTAATCAGCGACCCCAAAAACCCCCGAGTAACAAGTTTGAAGTAAATCTAAACGATTTTTAATTTTTCGTTCGCTATATTGGATCCGCCATTTTGTATTTCGAAAAACTAACACCAAATTCGTAATCAGCTACCCCAAAAACCCCTGTGTAACAAATTTCAGGGGAATAGGAAATGTTTTGAAAATTCGTAAATTTAAGTAATTATTTATATTTTTTTATAAACAATTTGTTTAAACAATTAAAAATAAATTTATAAATGTAGCAATTCTTGTATCTTGTTTAGTAAAAAAATTTTAAAAAAACGACATAAAAAAATAATATTTTAGACCTATTTACTTATATATGCTGAATTTACGTTTAGGGGTTGTTCTTTAAGGCACTCTAGAGAGGGTCAGTTTGTAAAAAAAAAAAAATAATCGATGGTTTCTTTAACTTTGAACATTTATCGAGGCCTCATAAACTTCTGAGCCTTTTTCAATAAAATTAAGAACAATTTTTCGCAATTTTTGAAAAAGTACACTTTTTTCATGTATATCTAATGGGAAAATAGGGAGTGAAAACGGCACCCCTTAATATTGTCAGATTAAAAAACAAAAAAAAAGGGGTAATTTTTTTTTTTTTTAGTCGATTGCCGAGGGCCTTCAAACAAAATTTGAAAATTTTCATTTTTTGAAACACCCTAGTATACACGTTGAAACTTGTCAAGGGTTGACCTTGTAAATTCCTTTCCTATAACGTGAGAGAATGTACGTTGAAACTTGTCAAGGGTTAACCTTGAAAATACCTTTCTGATGGCGTAAGAGTATGACCGTTGAAACTATGCAAAAGTAATAAATTATACTTTTCCTAAATAAAATACGACAAAATTCATGATTTTAAACTGTCATATAAATCTGCTCTGGAATGCACTATAGGAATAAGATATCCAAAACAGATAATAGAATGTTATCAGGACCGGAACTCATAAACACGATTGCGCAACACCTTTCAAACTGTACTCTTTTTCGATGCACTGCTGAAATTTAATTAGACTTACATTAAATTGGCACATTTTTTCACATGGCTAAAAAATTCCTGAGAGAAATAATTAATAAACTCAGGAAGCAATAAATTATATTCTTGAAAAATCCTTAAAAATCGGAAACCATAATCTAAGTACATGAGAGTATAAGAGAGAGTGTGAGAGTATACGCGTTGAAACTTATCAAGCGTTGACCTTGAAATCTTTATGCAAATTTCTTTCTGATGACGTAAGAGACACGTTGATACTTTTCAATAGTTGACCTTGCAAATTTCTGTCTGATGACGTAACATAGCTTAAAACTATGCAAAATATGTAGACATACGACCATTTTACACGGACATATATGCTCACCTATAGGTACAGTACCGGCCAGTAGTATGTGGCCACCTGTTTTGAGTGATTCAGATTAATCAATTTTTTTTCGATTTTATTCTAAAATAGAATTTCTTCTTTGCAATTAGTTCAAAAGTAACTCAATTCTGAATAAAATGAGCCCAGGATGAAGTCGTTTTGTCCACTCTAAAAAAATTTATTGTAAAAAAAAATGTAAATTACAACGTTTTTTCCAATTTTTAATAACTTTAAAAATAGTAAAGATCTCTTCATGGTCTTGGTGTGATTTTAAAGATAATTTTCTATAGAATTTAAATAATACATCACTATTTTTGCACAATTCTTTCTTAGATTTTTCCTGAGGCTTAAGTGAGTACAAAAAATGCAAAAAATGTATATATATATCATAATTAGTGAGAAGAATATTTTTCTTAATTATAATGAGAAAAACATATTTATTTTATTTTTTTATTTTATAAAGTAAACGAGTATGTATACCCAATTACATAAGATGTATATAAAAACTTTGCGACAAAATGTTTAGTAAAAATAAGTACCTAACTAGTACAAAAAAAATTGATTACACTAATTCCTTATGGCTGTCGAACATTATACTGAAAAATTACACCACGTAGTTTAATTTTGAATACGCTCAAAGACAAACCGAAGAAATCCAGACTGTTGTTAGCCTGATTTGCCTGTCTTATAAGTCTTTGCAGAAAGGCATTTTGTTCAAAGTTACTTCTAGATAAGGCTTCTCTAAACAACGGAGGATTTCTCAACGATATGCTTGGAGCATAAAGACGATCCTTAAACAAAGTTACAAGTTCTGAGCAGTTAATTAATCCATTTACTATTTTAAAGACAAATAATAGATTAATAAATAAAAATCTTTGCTTTAATAGTAGTATATTGAAAGTTGATCTCAATTCAGAATAATCGTGATTGAAGAAATTGTAATGCATACACGTTTACCTATCAGCAAAACGCAAAAATCTATTCTGAATACGCTTCAAGGATCGTGAGAAACACTTCTGATACGGTCTTTAAATTACAGAGGCAAACTCGATCAATGGTCGTACTAACGAAAAGTACAAGATTTTTAGCGCAGTGATGTTGACAAAATTCGATGCATTTCTAACGACAAAACCCTGGGTTCTAGAGGCCTTCGCGATTGTACAAGACATATGACCTATAAACACAAGAGAATCGTCCACTATGACCCCCAAGTCTCGAACCTTAGACACTCTACAGAGGAGTTCAGTACCAATGTAATAGTCAAATAATAACTTTAGTGAGGATCTCGAAAACGATAAAACGCTGCATTATTTTTATATTAACTAGCGTAATGAACCTCGCTCGCTGACGCTCGCTCGGTCATTAATATTAATTTAATTGTTTATTGATGTGGACATTTCATAAAATATTAGTAAACTTATTGTTAATTGAATGTTTAATATTTTTTTTACAAATTTTTTATATTTCAATAATTTTTATTGTTATGTTTTATTATTATTATATTGGAAAAAATAAATCTTGTAATATGTAATGTATTATTTACATCAATATTATGAAGCTATTAATTAATGTTGTCTAATTGAATTATCACTGATCGATTATAGGTACTAGTTGAGTATGAGTTCTATTATATTATTATTGCAAAATTTGAAGCTTGATAATCTAAACTATTTTTGTAAATGATCACAGAAAAAATATAAAAAATCTTAATGGATCTACATTTTTTTTTAAATTAAATTTTCGAATCTGAGTTTATTTCCGTTATGTTTCTATATTGGAATAATGTTTGTTTCCACATAGAAAAAGCTTTGTGATCGTTAAAATTTTCATTTATCCAAAAATAGTCTAAATCGACACATTGTCATTTAAATTATTTCGAAAAACTAATTATTTCAAAATGTAAGAAAAATATACTTAAAGTAGGATACAAAATAAAAAATTATTCTTAAAAAACAAATGAAAAAATTGCGCGTAGGTTTTTGTCGATTTAACACATGCGCAGTAGTTTTTTACAAACATTACACATGCGCAGTAGCTTTCTACAAACGTTAGGTATGCGCAGTGGTAAAAATCGTAACAAATAATGATTGTTTAGCAATTTCCACATGAATTGACATTAAAAAACATGTTAGCAAAAAAGTTTAATGCAATGTTTAAAACATATAATTTTAGAGACTAAATTGTACGCACAACATTTTACAAGTGGAGAAAAACGAAATTTTAATTTTCGTTGGAATTTAAAAAAAAAAAAAAAAAAAAAAAAAAAAAAAAAAAAAAAGCACCTTTGCGCATGTGCAGTTATCATGTTACCGTGTTACGCATGCGCAATAATAAGACGGAATTTACTGCGCACTTATTAAAAAAAGTATGCTATATGTAGTGAAAATTTAATTATCTGGTGAAGTACAGCACTGCGCATGCGTAATTTTTGAATTTAATTAGAGCACATGTGTGACTATGACTGTGCATGATTGCGCATGTGTAACAGCAATACAAAACAACTGCGCATGTGAAATGTTTGTTTAGTAGTGCGCACGTTTACACAGCTGTGGTGCACTACTGCGCATGTGCAACAATATGTTGTTCATAAAAAAATGTTCAGTTTAACATGTTTGACACGAATAGTGCCAGTGCGCATTGTTACAAACTATAATAACATGGTGAAATGAACATTTTTGTAAGTAACCTATTGGAAAAAGTAGGTGAACTTTGAAGTCTGTACGACGATGAACGAAGTTTTTTCGGTATCGTATTAATATAATAGAAGATTACCACGTACAATTTTATGAATATTGGGAGAACTTTCAAACTAGTTATTCTCAATAAATAAGTAAATTTTTACAAAACTTTTTTAAACACTAATTATATGGAAGATTTTCTGACAGTATGTTAAATATTTATAACCCCCCCCCCCCCCCGGTACCCCTAGAAAATGGTTTTTAAAAGTATGAAAAATTGAAAACTTTCAGATCAAAATTTGTTACATTTTATAAACATTTTAAAGAAAAAAAGATTAAAATTAATAAAATTAAATACACTTTTAATGTTTTTATAATTTTTTATGTTCAATAATATAAATTTTTCTATTAAATTTCTTGAATTCCAATATTTAAATTGAATTTTGAATATTCTTTTCTATTATGGGTCATTAATTACAATAATAATGAAAAGAAAACAATTTTAACAAATTTTTTAAATAAAAGTACCTTTGCGCATGTGCAGATATCATGTTACCGTGTTACGCATGCGCAATAATAAGACGGAATTTACTGCGCACTTATTAAAAAAAGTATGCTATATGTAGTGAAAATTTAATTATCTGGTGAAGTACAGCACTGCGCATGCGTAATTTTTGAATTTAATTAGAGCACATGTGTGACTATGACTGTGCATGATTGCGCATGTGTAACAGCAATACAAAACAACTGCGCATGTGAAATGTTTGTTTAGTAGTGCGCACGTTTACACAGCTGTGGTGCACTACTGCGCATGTGCAACAATATGTTGTTCATAAAAAAATGTTCAGTTTAACATGTTTGACACGAATAGTGCCAGTGCGCATTGTTACAAACTATAATAACATGGTGAAATGAACATTTTTGTAAGTAACCTATTGGAAAAAGTAGGTGAACTTTGAAGTCTGTACGACGATGAACGAAGTTTTTTCGGTATCGTATTAATATAATAGAAGATTACCACGTACAATTTTATGAATATTGGGAGAACTTTCAAACTAGTTATTCTCAATAAATAAGTAAATTTTTACAAAACTTTTTTAAACACTAATTATATGGAAGATTTTCTGACAGTATGTTAAATATTTATTACCCCCCCCCCCCGGTACCCCTAGAAAATGGTTTTTAAAAGTATGAAAAATTGAAAACTTTCCGATCAAAATTTGTTACATTTTATAAACATTTTAAAGAAAAAAAGATTAAAATTAATAAAATTAAATACACTTTTAATGTTTTTATTATTTTTTATGTTCAATAATATAAATTTTTCTATTAAATTTCTTGAATTCCAATATTTAAATTGAATTTTGAATATTCTTTTCTATTATGGGTCATTAATTACAATAATAATGAAAAGAAAACAATTTTAACAAATTTTTTAAATAAAAGTACCTTTGCGCATGTGCAGATATCATGTTACCGTGTTACGCATGCGCAATAATAAGACGGAATTTACTGCGCACTTATTAAAAAAAGTATGCTATATGTAGTGAAAATTTAATTATCTGGTGAAGTACAGCACTGCGCATGCGTAATTTTTGAATTTAATTAGAGCACATGTGTGACTATGACTGTGCATGATTGCGCATGTGTAACAGCAATACAAAACAACTGCGCATGTGAAATGTTTGTTTAGTAGTGCGCACGTTTACACAGCTGTGGTGCACTACTGCGCATGTGCAACAATATGTTGTTCATAAAAAAATGTTCAGTTTAACATGTTTGACACGAATAGTGCCAGTGCGCATTGTTACAAACTATAATAACATGGTGAAATGAACATTTTTGTAAGTAACCTATTGGAAAAAGTAGGTGAACTTTGAAGTCTGTACGACGATGAACGAAGTTTTTTCGGTATCGTATTAATATAATAGAAGATTACCACGTACAATTTTATGAATATTGGGAGAACTTTCAAACTAGTTATTCTCAATAAATAAGTAAATTTTTACAAAACTTTTTTAAACACTAATTATATGGAAGATTTTCTGACAGTATGTTAAATATTTATAACCCCCCCCCCGGTACCCCTAGAAAATGGTTTTTAAAAGTATGAAAAATTGAAAACTTTCAGATCAAAATTTGTTACATTTTATAAACATTTTAAAGAAAAAAAGATTAAAATTAATAAAATTAAATACACTTTTAATGTTTTTATTATTTTTTATGTTCAATAATATAAATTTTTCTATTAAATTTCTTGAATTCCAATATTTAAATTGAATTTTGAATATTCTTTTCTATTATGGGTCATTAATTACAATAATAATGAAAAGAAAACAATTTTAACAAATTTTTTAAATAAAAGTACCTTTGCGCATGTGCAGATATCATGTTACCGTGTTACGCATGCGCAATAATAAGACGGAATTTACTGCGCACTTATTAAAAAAAGTATGCTATATGTAGTGAAAATTTAATTATCTGGTGAAGTACAGCACTGCGCATGCGTAATTTTTGAATTTAATTAGAGCACATGTGTGACTATGACTGTGCATGATTGCGCATGTGTAACAGCAATACAAAACAACTGCGCATGTGAAATGTTTGTTTAGTAGTGCGCACGTTTACACAGCTGTGGTGCACTACTGCGCATGTGCAACAATATGTTGTTCATAAAAAAATGTTCAGTTTAACATGTTTGACACGAATAGTGCCAGTGCGCATTGTTACAAACTATAATAACATGGTGAAATGAACATTTTTGTAAGTAACCTATTGGAAAAAGTAGGTGAACTTTGAAGTCTGTACGACGATGAACGAAGTTTTTTCGGTATCGTATTAATATAATAGAAGATAGAAAGTCTGTTTTCCTCACACCAAATATGCAAACGATCAAGATCAGCCTGTAGATCGAAATAATCCTGATCAGAAGCTATTCTTTTAAACAATTTTAGGTCATCTGTAAATAGTGAGAAATTACAATGTTTAAAAACAGTTCTGACATCATTTATAAAAATTAAAAAAAATAATGGTCCAAGGTTCGAACCCTGCGGCACACCAGACGTAAGGAAAAATACATCCGAGAAAGCTCGCTTGTATCTAACTGATAGGGTTCTGTCATTAAGATAATTGATGATGCATTGAAGAAAAATAGTCGAAAAGCCCAAAGCCCTGAGTTTAGTTACAAGTGTTGAGTGGTCTACCCTGTCGAACGCCTTTGAGATATCTGTATAAAATGCACCCACCTAAGCACCCTTAGCGATATTCTCATAAACAAAATTACAGAAGATACCCAAATTTGTTTCAACCGACCTACCTCTAATAAAGCCATGCTTCTCATCAATAAATGTAGATTCTAACTTATTATAAATAAAATCAGAAACCAAACTCTCAAAAATTTTAGCTATGGTATCAAGAAGAACTATAGGGCGATAATTTTTTACATCCTTCTTGTCACCATCCTTATGGACTGGAATAACAAATCCTCTCTTCCACAAAAACGGAAAGATACCAATAGCAAGAGAACAATTAAACAAAATAAATAGTGGTTCAACAAAGGAATAGCAGCATGACTTTAAGAGTGACAGTGAAATGTCATCTGGACCCGAATTTTTGTTAACACCTCAGTTACTGATTTTAAAAAAAAATTGAATGCCTAGAAATATCAAATATTTTAATAGGATTAACACTTTCATGATCCACATCATAATTCAAAGTACTCTCTGGGAAAGAAGTATAAACAGAATTAAAATATACCATGAATGCACTTGCCTTGTATCCAATTTTAGTGTGCGTGCATGAAAATGTACCTACACGTTCGTTGTTCCAAATTCACATGCTGTCCATTCACAAGTTCATGCACAAGACAAGTCAATGCACCTGTGCATGATTTTATCCAGAATCATGTACAATAGGCTGGTCCAAAAACAAAAAATTGAAAATGTTATGCTCTCACACTCCAGGATTGTTCTATATCGAAAAAAAATTACCCCTATTTTTTGTTTTTCTTTTTTTAATATTTAGAGGTCACTCAAAGCGCTCAAAGTTTCCCATGCGAAATGCATGGAAAAAAAAATCTTTTTCGTAGAATTGATATAAAAACAATGAAAATTAATATTTCTTAATCCGATAATGCTGCTTCTCTTCAGGAGAGTGCAAACAATAAAATCCAATAATTTATTAAACAATTTTTTATTATTAACTATTTTTTAAAAGGCTTTAAAAACCCCTATGAAATGAAAAAAACGTAAAAAAATCGTTAAAAAATATCTATTACTACTTTTTACAATATTTTTCACTAAAATTTCGTTTCATTACGTGCAAATAATTTCTAAAAATTACTGCAAGTGTTTTTTTATTTGTTTAAACATATTAATATTGTTTATTTGCAACTTTTCATCTAACATTGCTAGTGAGTTGTAACTTTTTCATAATTTTGCAACTATTCAAGCATTGTACATCCCAATATTAGTAAAACACTAAAATATACAATTATAAAAATTATTTAAACAAATTAATATTGTTTATTTGCAACTTTTCATCTAATAGAGCTAAAGAGTTGTAACTTTTTTTTATTTTTGCAACTTATCAAACCTATAAAAGCCCAACACTAATAATAAACGAAAATTCACAATTTTAATGATTCCAGTGTGGAAAAATTTCGTGGCAGTCTAGAAGTGTACCAACGCCAGTACAGTTTTCGTCACGCGCTGCTATTTACAGTTGCACTACGTTGGCGCGGGCTAGTTTTTATTTAGTTTTGATATGTATGTACAATATTATTTTTGTCATGTCAAACTGTGTACCTAACTGCTATACAGAACAGCAAGATTAACATGTCAACATTATTTTCTAAGTTTCTATTACTTGGCACGTTGAATGTCCATTTAAACGTAAATAAAATAGTAATCAGTTATAAAAAACAAAAACAAAAAATTTAAAAGTAGCTAAACTCATTTTTGAATAAGTCATTTTTATTATACACTGAAATAAATCAATGTTTTAATTTAACTTTCTGTTGTGCGTATTATTGTTATAATTCTTTAAATCTGAGAAATATCAATTAACTATTCAAAAGAATAAGTATATCAAGATACCATCATAACCTATAAACATATTCTTAAAGACAAACATATGAGTCGTTTGCTCAAAGAAGCACCTAAGTCGACTTAGGTTTTGGACAAAAAACTTAAATTAAGCATCTAGTAACAAATTACATGTATAATTTACATAATTATTACCTTGAAATTTTTTTTAAACTGATGATGATTATCGAATCACAAGTTTTGACAAAAAAATGTGAATAAAATTATTTTCACTATTTTAAAAACATTTATTTATTACAAAGCACTTAAGAGTAAGGCTTCCTGAAGTGTATCAACTATTTACCAAAGGTACCCAAATTTCTTTCCAATTTGGCATTTTGGTATTAAATTATGACGGTAATAAATTCCTAAAATTGTTTAACAAATTTTGGTTTTTTGAAAAGTTATTAACAATTGAACTTTTTTGCACTATTTTCGAAAAAAATTAATTGCTCGAAAAGTAACAGGTAAAATTGAATGAAAATTGTAACATTTATTTAAAAATAAACATTTTACAAAATGTTAAAGCAATTTTTAAATTCACTTCTAATTTGTTTAAATAATTAATAATTTTTATAAACAAATGCAAATTTATTTATGAGCGCAACGTGATACTTAACTTTTGTTTATGCACTCTTATAAATTCTGCATTCAATTATGCACTTGTTAAAAAAAAAAAATCTCAGGGCCCGCATTTTAGTAACAAACTACAGTCGATTTTGTTTTGCGCTATAATAATATATACTCGCGCTGCATGGGCTTCCGCGTGTCGCGGCGCGTTCAACACGTTCTAAGTACTGAACTAAAGTTGTCAAATGTATGAAATTTTCTTCTTTACTGCAAAGCATTATTTAAAACATATACAACTTTACTCGTTTATTATACTTATTAAACATTTTCCCAATCAAAATATTCAAAATAAATATTATGCAAATTAAGGTCATGTTCCAGATCTTGGGACCACTTGAGACTAAAATGTAGAATTCTATCTTATCTCCCATATTTAATTTGTTAATAATTTAATTGTTTTTCAAAATTTTTAATAAGTTGAACATTTATGACACACTTTATGACTTTTGAAAACGATTCCCAAAATTTTAAATCGATATCTTCTTTAGTTTAGGCTTAAGTACGTGTAAAAAAATTAATCAATATTACCGACTCTTTTTTTAATGTCGGTAATATTGATTAATTTTTTTACACGTACTTAAGCCTAAACTAAAGAAGATATCGATTTAAAATTTTGGGAATGAATGTTCGACTTATTAAAAATTTTGAAAAACAATTAAATTATTAACAAATTAAATATGGGAGATAAGATAGAATTCTACATTTTAGTCTCAAGTGGTCCCAAGATCTGGGACATGCCCTTAAATGAACGTTATTTAATTAACGTACACTGAGAGAAAGCTTTTCTTGCGCCAATGCAAAAATGCATTGGATTAAGTATGAATTATGCTTATAATCGGTTCTAGTAGAAAATATTATAGACTCAAGAATTTGAGGTTATGTTAAATTGTTAACAGTCATGCGCAAAATTTTGCGCATGACAGAAGCAGACCAGAGTTCACGCCAAATATCTTATTCTTGAAACAAGCATAAAAACGATTTCTTTCAATGTAATCAATGTAAACATAATTTTATTCTTGTAAAAAGAAATTTTTTTTCTCAGTGTAATTTAACGTTCTCTTAAATGAATCAAGATCGATAATATAGTAAAGTGAATATTTAGAAGATGTCGAAGAAATATTACTGTGTTAATCCTCTGCAAAAAAATCAGAAAAGTGTTTATAAAAATATATTTAAAGTAACAGATAAAGAGAATTCTAAATTTAAAATAATAATTAAACATTTTATACGTGAATTGTGTAAAAGATCAATTAATAAGAAATCGGAAAAAGAGTTAGAAATAAATTAATCCGAACAAGAAGTGGAAATGGATTTTGAAAATTCCGAGTATTTTAGTGATGAAGTTTTAAAAGTGATTCAACATATAAATATAATAATAACGATTTAATAATAAATTGAGAAAATAAACGATATACTAAAAGAGTGTGGAGAGCCTCTTTTAAAAACAGTAATTTTCCTTCGAAATCTTCTCAATATTTAGTTTATTCTCAAGTATTTTAACGATCTTGATATATTTAAGCAAACGTTAAAAAATAAAAAAAGAATTGAAATAAAAGAGAATAATTCATAATTATTTTATTGTAGATTTTACAGAACAAAAGAGACTCTTTTCAAAATATAACAATTTTACTTTTTATTCCTACTATAACAATTTTTCATGGAAAGAATGGACAATATATTTAAAAAAAAAAAATCTTTATTAACAGGTTACAATAAAAAAATTATTTCTTTCAAATAACTGCTTAATTTACACTTCTTCATGAAATATTACTTTAATGTGAATATATTATGTTGCTCAAATTTAAGAACTCTTGTTTGAACCAATTTCAAAATTTAATTAAAGTACCGTTCATTTAACTTACATAATATTTATTTTGAATATTTTGGTTGGGAAAATGTTTAATAAATATAATAAACGAGTAAAGTTGTATATGTTTTTAATAATGCTTTGCAGTAAAGATAAAAATTTCATACATTTGACAACTTTAGTTCAGTACTTAGAACGTGTTGAACGCCCCGCGAAAGCCCATGCAGCGCGAGTATATATTATTATAGCGCAAAACAAAATCGATTGTAGTTTGTTACTAAAATGCGGGCCCTGAGATTTTTTTTTAACAAGTGCATAATTGAATGTAGAATAAGAGTGCATAAACAAAAGTTAAGTACCACGTTGCGCTCATAAATAAATTTGCATTTTTTTATAAAAATTACACAGGTCTACAAAATCAGACTTTTTTTTTTTTATTAGATATCGGAGTGGTTTCCGATGTATTTTTGTGCGCTGAACACGATGCCGGGTTCCAAAATTGCGCATCACGTCATGATTTTGAGAAAAGTGGGGGTAAAGACCCCCAAAAACGTATTTTTGGGGGTTTTCAACATTTTTTTCCTCTTTAATCTGACGTGCTAAAAACTTCAATAAGGTCTTAAATTAAAGTTTGAAATGTGCACTTTAAGATCCATATTTGAAAGACCAAAAAAAAATAAAGGCTTTAGAGAAAATTGGGGGTAAAGACCTCAAAAAACTCGATTTTGGGGTTTTTCAATATTTTTTTTCTCTTTAACCTAACGTGCTAGAGACTTTAATAAGGTCTTAAATGAAAGCTTAAAATGTGCACTTTAAGATCCATATTTAAAAGACCAAAAAAAATAGAGGCTTTAGAGAAAAGTGGGGGTAAATATCTCAAAAAACGTCTGTTTGGGATTTTCCAATATTTTTTTTCCTTAATCTTAGGTGTTAGAGTCTTAAAGTGCACATTTCAAGCTTTAATTTAAGACATTATTGAAGTTTCTAGCACGTCAGGTTAAAGAGGAAAATAATGTTGAAAAACCCCAAAAACACGTTTTCGGGGGTCTTTACCCCCACTTTTCTCAAAATCATGACGTGATGCGCAATTTTGGAACCCGGCATCGTGTTCAGCGCACAGAAATACATCGAAACCACTCCAATATCTAATAAAAAAAAGCTTGTAGACCTGTTTTATTAATTATTTAAACAAATTAGAAGTGAATTTAAAAATTGCTTTAACATTTTGTAAAATGTATATTTTTAAATAAATGTTACAATTTTCATTCAATTTAACCTGTTACTTTTCTAGCAATTAATTTTTTTCGAAAATAGTGCAAAAAAGTTCAATTGTTAATAACTTTTCAAAAAACCAAAATTTGTTAAACAATTTTAGGAATTTATACCATCATAATTTAATACCAAAATGCCAAATTGGAAAGAAATTTGGGTACCTTTGGAAAATAGTTGATACACTTCAGGAAGCCTACCCCCTTAAGTGGTTTTTCCGGTGAACTATAAAAAACGAAACAAAAATAACTATTTTGCTGAAATACACAAATAAAATGATATATTATATATACAAAATTTGTCTAAAATATTTTTAAATAGTTCTAGGTACTAACCAACGTTTTTTAAATTGTTTAAACAATCTTAGTTAACAAATAAATAACTTTAAAAGTTTCGCTTTCTTTCATTTCGTTTCTTTTGTGAAATTAATTAATTAATATTGGCCTAGAATTACAAAACAAAAGAAAATGTTTACTAACAATTTTTATTAACAAATAAATAACTTAAAAAAGTTTTCTTACTTTCATTTTGTTTCTTTTGTGAAACTAATTAATTACTATTGGCCTAGAATTAAAATACAAAAGAAAATGTAAAAAAACCATTTTTAAATTGTTTAAACAATCTTCATTAACAAATGGAGAACATTAAATGTTTTTCTTACTTTGATTCTGTTTCTTTTGTAAAATTAATTAATTACTATAATTGGTTTAGAATTACTAGATAATCTAAGTTAAGAAAGTTTTCGAAGTTATTTATTTAAACTATAATTGTTTAAACAACTTAAAAATTATTCGCAAACATTTTAAATTTTATTGAAACTCTAGGCCAATAGTAATTAATTAATTTCACAAAAGAAACGAAATCTAAGTAAAGAAACTTTTGAAATTCTTTATTTGTTAAGTAAGATTGTTTAAACAATTTAAAAATTGCCTGTTAATCGTTGTAGTATGATTAATGATGAGTACCTATTTAAAAAGAAATTTTAATTTGGTTCATTTTTGAGTTATCGGCAGATTTTTGTCCAAAAATAGTGACTTTAGTCATATTATGCGCTGCGCCTAGTCTGAACGTGGTACTTGCGGGCGCGCTTTTGGTCGTTCTCGCGCACTTAAACTCTTCATCAAATCATAAATAATGGTTGAAAACTTTGGAAACATTACAGATTTGTTCTATATATGTTGTATACTACGTAGGTAACCAAATTTGAAAAAACCACCTTAGTCGACTTAGGTGGTTCTTTGAGCGAGCGGCTCATATGTACAATTTTTAATGCTTTACTAAATAATTTAAAACATTTAACTATGCACTGCAAAAACATGGTGTCTTAAATTGGCCAAAAATGTCTTAAATTAAGATACTTTTGGTGTCTAAGACACGAAAAATGTCTTATTTTAAGACATTTTTTAACAATTTAAGACACCTGTTTTTGCAGTGTACTATAATTAAAAATTTATTTTTAGAAAATTTAAATATTTTTTCTTTTTCTCTAAATCTGAATTAGTGATTTTCTACAAATGAATTAGCGAGAAATAGGTTACAATTTGTTTGAGCTTTTTGTTTTCTTCTCCTCGGTGTGGACACACCTAGTTTATTTTGGACCCTAAGGTGGGAGAACTTTGTCCGTCTGGGGCGAAGGTGGTGACTCTTCTGCCGGGGCGCCAGCTTTTCGTGTAACATCGGTTGTGAACGAGCAACGTGTAACTTCGGTTGTGAACGAGCAACGTGCAACACTGGTTGTGATTGAGCTTCGCCACGTGGTCGGTGATTTTTCGCGGTTTTTTTTGTGTGTTCAGTTAATTTATTTTTACAGTTTCGTTTGTGTTACCTAGAATAAGTGACTTTCTTTAGTTCTTACAATTATTTGGTAAGTTTGCCGCTTGGTATGAACCATCAATTAATTTAATTTGTAAGTTGTATTGGCATTGAATGACAACCTGATTAAACTGCTTCTTAAAGTCATAAGCCTCGAGTTTTGTTTTATTTCTCCAATGTCAAGAACATAAATTTGGTTCTTCGAGCCGGATTGGGATGGAACACGCGGGACCTTTTACCCTTAACCCACACTTTCAAAAATGAGTTTAATCAGGTTACTCTAAAAAATAAACTAATGGTTTTTAGGGATATTTTGTTGATATTCGTCATCTTCACTTTCGAGATTATCTCGGGTTCGATCGACACAATAATTTATGGTCTTCGAGCCTGGTCTTAGACTCATAAAAGTTTATCACCTTCGAGATTGTCTCGGGTTCGATAAGAAAATCGATTGTACAAAGTGCCTCTGTAGTTGTGGTCTTCGAGCCTGGCCTCAGACGCATAACACTTTTCTGTCACCTTTGAGGCACCTTCAGGTTCGACAGACCAAGAGCATCAATGGTCTTCGAGACTAATCTCAGACTAATAAACTTTTCGTCACCTTCGAGATTGTCTCAGGTTCGACAACTGAGTTTTAGTATGCCTTTGTTTCTTAATTTGCAGATCAGCTCAAGTACAAGCTACATTTGTTCATCTTGTTTGTGAAGAGATCAACATGTCATCTCTCCTCACCTATCAGCAATCTTTGGTAACTATCGTGGCACAAATAGCCGATACCATTATTCATGCGGAGCAGGACACTTGGACTCGGGGAATGGAGGAGGGTCGGCTCGAAATCCTACGAGGTTATTGGAACAGACTACAGGCTAACCATCTAAACCTCGTAAGCACAGAAGGACTCGAAGAGAACCATTATTTTACGGAAAATCTCAACGATCTCACTGAAGCAGTCGTGCTTAAAGCGTTTAGTCATCTTTATGACACGCGTAGTCGTCTCGACTTATATCAGCAGGTTACCGCACATCCGGCATCTGCGTCGAACCAGTTGCCTCGTATCAATCTCCGAACTTTCAGTGGGACGTAGAAAGATTGGGAATCCTTTCGCGAACTTTACAAAACTCTCGTCCACACAAGCGCAGCCCTGACCAATGTCCAGAAATTGTATCATTTAAAAGCGGCTTTGCAAGGACAAGCTACAGGAGATGCCAACTACTCGATTGCTTGGCGTCTCTTATTGACACGCTATGACAATACACGGATCTTGGTACAAGAAAGTTTGTCAACGCTTGTCTCTATAAATGGACTGAAAAAGGAAAATGCTGGGATCTCCAGTCACAATTAGACACCATCAGTCACAGAAGAGAGTCACTGAAGTCTCTCGGACGTCCAGTTGAGCATTGGGACGATTGGTTCGCTTTTCTTGCTGCTCGCAGCATGGACCCCAGCACCCGACGTGACTGGGAGCAGGAACTTCGGGGAGAAAACAAAATTCCCTCTTTTGCTAAGGTTGAATCTTTTCTGCAACGAAAAGTTGGGGCTCTGAAGGCCACAGAAGCCAGAATTAACGAGAAGCCAAACTCTTCAGCTCAAAATTCGAGAAACCAAAGGACATCTTCTCGTAGCGGGTTCCGGTTGATGGCCGTATCTACTTCTTAAGGCACTTGTCACCTTTGCGGGGAACAACACTATATTGGTTATTGTCCTAAATTCCAGAAACAACATCTGGAATAGAGGAAGAGAACAATCACACAATTAATGTTGTGTTTTAATTGTCTACGGAACGGACACATGTCTCAGGAATGTCCTTCTAATGCCAGGTGTCGCGAGTGCAAGGCATCGCACCACACTCTTCTCCACTGATCACAAAGTCTCAAACGCCCCATTACTGGCCAATCACGATTTAATGACAAGAAAGCTCGACTGGAACAGGAAACCTCGGCTCCTCAAATTCTTCAGGAATCTTCATCCTCTCCAGCATGACTAACATTATTAGCGACCGCTTCAGTCCTTGTGGAAGCCAGCAATGGTTCGAAGATTTGCGTTCGAGTTCTTATCGATCCAGGCTCTGAAGCAAGTTTCGTACCCTGTGTCCTGGTTCGCCGTCTAGGTTTAATGCAACGTATCACGAATGCACCCATTAGCACCTTTGGTGGTTGCCAGATAGAGACTGTACGTGGAACTGTTACTCTTCATCTGCACTCGAAACACACATCAGCATCTCTTGAACTGGAAGCGTTAGTTCTTCGTTCCTTATCAATAACAACACCCCAAAGAGAAATCATCCGATCTAATTGGTCTTACTTAAAAAGTATCTGTCTTGCCCATCCGGAGTTCACAAAGCCTCAAAGCATTCAAATCCTCTTGGGTGCCGATGTCTATCGGTCACTTCTCCTTGACGGACTTCATCGGGGTCCACCTAGTGATCCTATCGCCCAGCAAACGATATTTGGGTGGATCATTATTTGTCGAGTTGAAGACTCGTTTTTACTATCACAGAGCGCGGAAACACGCTCGCTGTCAAGATTAGTATCAGCCTTAACACTAGCTCATCATGAAGACTTGTCCGTCAACCTAGAACGATTCTGGAATCAAGAGAAAATCACAAGTCAACTTCAATTGTCTCTTGAAAATCAGGAATGCGAACGTCAGTTCCCGGCAAGTGTTCGACGAAACAGCTTCGGCCAATATGTCGTTCAGCTTCCCAAGAAATTATCTTGTTGCTACCAATTAGGAGAGTCTTTAACGTTTGCCAAAAGAACCCTCAGATCAATGCTTCTGCGCATCGAAAAGGATCCTGCTCTGTATCAAGAGCCTTCATGCAGAAATATAAGCAACTTGGTCACATGCGCCCCGTTCCCCCTTCATCACTGGTGTCTTCTGAATCACCATTCTACTACATCCCTCATCACGCCATTTGGCAAAAATCAGATGGAAAGACTAAGCTTCGCGTTGTATTTAATGCATCACGACCAACAACAACTGGACTAGCTGTCAATCAGGTGGTACACACTGGTCCTAAGCTTTAAGTTAGTCTGGCTACAGTCATAATGCGATGGCGGTTCTTTCGGGTGGTGTTTGGTGCCGACATCGAGATGATGTACCGGAAGATTTGGCTCGACGAAGGTGACGTTGATCTTCAAAGGATCGTTTGGAAGCGTCCTGGGGACAAAGAGGTCACTCATTTTCAGCTCGTAACCCTAACCTATGGAATGTCCAGCTCTCCTTACTTGGCTTTACGAACTATGCAGCAGCTCGCATCCGACGAGGCAGCCATACATCCCGATGCAGCTTGAATTCTGTGCGAGAACACCTATGTGGATGACGTTTATACTGGAGCTGAGAGCGAAGTAATCGCTGCGCAGAGAAAATATCAGCTGATATCCATGCTGTCGACCGCAGGCTTACATTTAAAAAAATGGGTCTCGAACTGCCCACCTCTCTTGCAAAATATTTTAGAGTGCGATCAACTCCGCCCTCATTGGAGGTATTTTGAAACAGGCGGACCCACCAATGCGCTAGGGGTGGCTTGGGATCCTGTTCGTGATGAGTTTCGTTTCCAACCTCCCATCATTGAACACGAAAGCACAAAGAGGACAGTTTTGTTTGCCATTGCCCGACTGTTTAGATCCAGTTAGTTGGTTATCTCCAATCATCGTCGTCGCAAAGGTGTTGATGCAGGATCTGTGGCGTGAGAAACTTGATTGGGATGATTCATTGCCCGCTGCTTTGTCTCAACGATGGATCATCTTTAAAACTCAACTCTCCTCAATCTCTGATATTAGGTATTCGCGCTGGTTAGGAACTCAACAACAAGATTCGTATGAGATCCATGGCTTCGGCGATTGCAGCATAGCCGCTTACGCTGCGACCGTCTTCATACGCATCCAAACACAAAAGGGAGTCGTGTCTCGCCTTCTGCCAGCGAAGACTCGAGTAGCACCTGTAAAAACTCTGACCATCCCACGTTTGGAGCTCTGCGCAGCAGTTTTAGTCACACGGATGGTAAAATGCATCGTCTTCGATCAGGGACTATCTCACAGCCCCATTTATCTCTGGACTAATGCACAAAATGTGCTACATTGGATAAATTCTCCAGATCCATCGCGTTGGCCCACCTTTATCGATAACAGAGTCTCCCAGAGCCAGCAAGCACTTCCGACTGCCTCATGGCGCTATGTTCGCACCAGGGACAATCCAGCGGACATTGCAACGTGTGGAACAGACCCCAAGTTTCTCGCTGGTCTAAAACTTTGGTGGGAAGGACCTGAATAGCTCTCCCAGAGCAGTGACAAATGGCCGCCGATGGTACCATTTAACAACCGACCTACCAATGTCCTGGATGACGATCTTCCAAAAAGTTGTTTCACGACAACCGTTCTGCAAACGTGTCCTGATATTTTCAATCGCTTCTCATCTCTTACTTGACTAATAAGAGTCATTGCACGTTGCCTACGTTGGAAGTTATTAATCAAACTTCCTGCAGAACGCACGGTTGGTCTACGTCAATGTCTACACCTGAACGAGTTGCAGCAGGCCTTTCTCTGTTGCGTCTATTGGACCCAACGGCTTTATTTCACTGAAGAAATGCAAATTCTAAAGCGCGAGGGAGCACTTCCACGACGAGAAACACTTGCCAGCTTGAACCCCTTCATTGATGCAGCAGGAATCTTAAGGGTGGTCGGACGGCTGGCCAACTCTTCGCTGCCGTACGAACAGAAACATCCACCAGTATTACCAGGACGAAGCATCCTAGCTGATTTGATTATTGAGTGGGCTCATAAGACAGCACTCCATGGCGGATTTCAGCTTACTTATTCCTGCGCCATTCAACGTGCTTGGATTATTCGGGGCAGTGTGCGTGTCAAAAGACACTTAAGGAACTGTGTCATGTGTGCGCGTACAAGGATCCAAAAGGCCAGCCAGCTTATGGGTCAGTTACCCGTTGAAAGAGTTACTGCATCTCGTTCGTTCCGAAAAGCGGCGTTGACTACGCAGGGCCTTTCGCTTTAAAACCCACGAAAAGTCGAGGCTATCGTACGGTGAAGAGCTACATCGCTCTCTTTGTTTGCTTGAGCACTAAAGCTGTCCTCTTAGAGGTCGTGGGGGATCTCACCACTGATTCGTTCTTGGGAGCTCTCCGCCGCTTCATTGGACGTCGAGGTCTTCCGCAAGAAATTTGGAGCGACAACGCCACTACCTTTCATGGCACAGACACTGAATTACGGTCAATGTTCAGAGAGGCGAAAATCGATTGGACCGCGCTCCAAGATACACTTGCCAACCAAAGGATTACTTGGCGCTTCATTCCTCCTTCTGCGCCACATTTTGGCGGGTTATGGGAGGCTGAGGTTAAGTCAGCTAAATCACATCTTAAACGCATTCTTGGCACTCACAAGTTGACTTACGAAGAGATGACGACACTGACTGTTCAGATAGAGATGTGTATGAACTCCCGCCCTTTAATTCCCATACTTAGCGATCCAGAAGATTTAATTATTCTTACACCGGGACATTCCCTCATCGGAGGCCCTCTGATAGCGATGCCTGAGACATTGGACTTGGACCATATAAGTGATCGTGATACTCACTGGCAGCTTGTTAAAAGGTTACGAGACAATTTCTGGGCACGTTGGGCGCGTGAGTATATTCATACCCTCCAGCAGAGAAACAAATGGACACGAAAGCAAACTAATCTGACAACTGGCGATATAGTGATGATCGCTGACTCCTCCTTGATTAAATCAAATCGATGGCCACTAGGAAAGATAGTCAACGTTTATCCAGGGCGCGATGGCTTGGTTCGCACCGCCAAAGTTCGCACAGCTTTCGGAACCTATGACAGACCTATCCATAAACTGTGTCTTTTGCCAACGTCATCCCCGTCACATTAATGGTTGCAAACCTGTTTCGCCATGGCCGGCGGTAGGATCAAAGTTAAGCACATTTGTCCTAACAAGCCCCTTATTTTTTAAAAATATTTTTTTTTTGTTCCATTGAACGAAGGCGGGCGGGATGTTTCGGCTTTTTGTTTTCTTCTCCTCGGTGTGGACACACCTAGTTCATTTTGGACCCTAAGGTAAGAGAACTTTGTCCGTCTGGGGCGAAGGTGGTGACTCTCCTGCCGGGACGCCAGCTTTTCGTGTAACATCGGTTGTGAGTGATTTTTCGCGTTTTTTTTGTGTGTGTTCAGTTAATTTATTTTTACAGTTTCGTTTGTGTTACCTAGAACAAGTGACTTTCTTCAGTTCTTACAATTATTTAGTAAGTTTGCCGCTTGGTATGAACCATCAATTAATTTAATGTGTAAGTTGTATTGGCATTAAACGACAACCTGATTAAACTGCTTCTTAAAGTCATAAGTCTTGAGTTTTGTTTTATTTCTCCAATGTTAAGAACACTATTAAATAGTGAAAAATTTCACTATTTTTTAGTAGAAAACTACTAGTTTGAAAGTGAAATATCTATTAATTGTAATAGTGAAAGTTTACTTTTTAAAATAGTAGATATTTCACTTTCAAATTAATAGTTTTCCACTAACAATTAAATAGTTTTCTACTAAAAAAAGTGTGTTTAAGAAATAAAATTTTTTAAACAAATAAGAAATTTTTCTAAACCATATTAGAAATTATTGGAAATAATTTACAACACAATTTGAAAAAAATTCGTAACTTTTTGAAAAATATATGAGGTAATATTTCTTAAACATGTAAGAAATTTTTCTGAACCATTTTAAAAATTGTTGGAATTGTTTACTTTTAATTTCGAAAAAGATTATAAATTTTTCAGAAATTTCTCAAATAGTTAGAAAATTTTTCTAAACGGACAAAAAATAAATGAAAAAGTTGACCAAATTTTTGAGAAATATAAAGAATTACAATTTTTTAAACAGATAAAAAATGTTTTTAAAAAATATTCGAAAATATTCGAAACTAAGCCTTGACATGAGTCAAATAGACAGCTCGAAAAAGATTTATATAAGCGTGTGTGCCAGAGTGGTCAGAGCGTCGAACTGTTAATCGTAAGGTTGCTGGTTCGAATCCCCATTAGTGTAGAAATATTAATTTATAAGTTTAGTTTATAATATAAGCTGTTTGTTACGATAACAAAAATAAAATGTAATTAAGTCAATTCTAAAATTACCGGTACAAATAAGACGTTAAAATGTGTATGTTTAAGTCATTGTTAAAGAAAAATATTTTTTACCGTTTTAGAGACATGTAGCGCTTATCTAGTCAAACTGTCTAACGGCGGCTAGTCGATACAAGCGTAACATTTCTGTCTAGCCACTACCTAGCGTGCTATCTCGAGCCAGTATAGAGTCAAGACGGTCTAGACTAGAACTGTAAAGCGCCACGAATTTTTGCCACACGGGTTGTTTACACAAATTAAAATTGTTTATTTGCAACTTTCCATCTAACAAAGCTAGAGTGTTGTAACTATTTTCTAATTTTGCAACTATTCAAGCCTAGTAAATCCCAATATTAGTAATAAACTAAAATCCACAATTATAAAAATGGTTTAAACAAATTAATATTGTTTATTTGCAACTTTTCATCTAATAGAGCTAAAGAGTTGTAACTTTTTTTTAATTTTGCAACTATTTAAGCCTAGTCAATCCCAATATTAGTAAAAAACTAAAATTTACAATTATAAAAATTGTTTAAACAAATTAATATTGTTTATTTGCAACATTTCATCTAATAGCGCTAAAGAGTTGTAACTTTTTTCTAATTTTGCAACTTTTCAAGCCTAGTAAAGCCCAGCACTAATTGTAAAGTAAAATCAACAATTATAAAAATTGTTTAAAGAAACTAATTTTGTTTTTTGTAACTTTTCATCTAATTAATGGTATAGAAATTTGTTGATTTCTGCTTAAAAAGTAAATTGTTCAGAATTAATACTTCATTATTGTCGTTTACATTTAATCTTATCCTTTGATCCTAAAGCCACTAGCACTTTTCGCTACATTTATTATTATCTTCCCAAACATAAATGAATGTAAAATTAATTAAAAGTTCCAACTTTCGAACTTTATTAAACGAAAATTTACAAATAAACAATTTTAATTTGTTTAAACAATCTTAATAACTGTTGATTTTACTTCAAAATTAGTACTATGTTTTAATAAGCTTGGAACGTTGCAAAATTAGGAAAAAGTTACAACTCTCTAGCTCTGTTAGATGAAAACTAGCAAATAAACAATATTAATTGGTTCAAACCATTTTTATAATTGTGGATTTTCGTATATTATTAGTTTTGGGCTTTTATAGTTTTAAAAAGTTGCAAAATTAGGAAAAAGTTACAACTCTCCAGCTCTGTCAGATGAAAAGTTGCAAATAAACAATATTAATTTGTTTAAACAATTTTTATAGTCGTAAATTTTAGTTTTTTTTACTAATATTGGGATTTACTAGGCTTGGATAGTTGCAAAATTAGGAAAAAGTTACAACTCACTAGCAATGTTAGATGAAAAGTTGCAAATAAACAATATTAATTTGTTTAAACAAATAAAAACACATGAAGTAACTTTTAGAAATTATTTGCATGTAATGAAACGAAATTTTAGTGAAAAATATTGTAAAAAGTGGTAATAAATATTTTTTTACGATTTTCTACGTTTTTTTTTTTCATTTTATGGGATTTTTTTTTGGGTCCTTTAAAAAATAGTTAATAATAAAAAATTATTTAATAAATTATTGGATCTTATTCTTTACACTCTTCTGAAAAGAAGCAGCGATATCCGACCAAGAAAAAACCTGACATTGCGCTTCGCGTTCCGTCACATTCTCATTGCACTCCTCGCGCGCAGGGATAGCTTCGCTCGCTAGTTTTAGCGCGCGTCGGGGCGCATTTCAATTATTTGAAATGAGCGTCGTGCTTCGCTCTCCGATCATTATCAGTCTTCCCGTCGGACTGCACGCTTCGACCACGTAATGCATGCTCTTCGTTATCAAAATTGTATTTTTTCCCTACGACATGAGCCAGTTTAATCTTTGGCACTGTTTACCTCTATTCTAAATTGGGCGTTCTATTAAAAGATAAAACTTTTTTTGTCTTACGCTTCAAGGAATATATTCTCATCTTGGCTCTCGCGCTTCGCGCTCGATACTAATACTTCCCGAAATATGCGATATACTGAAGCGAAACGAAAAATCTCCGTTACTCAAATCCTCAAACTAAAGAATTGTTGCGCCCAAATGTCATTAAAAAACATTAATATTTCTGTTTAAACTTATTGATATTAGTTGACTCCTGCCTCGATACAATTCCAAGATTGATTAAGACTAGTCTTACTTACAAGTACTTACTTAGACGTTTTTTTTCTCATAGTATTATTATTTATTTTTTTTATTTCTAATATACTAGACACTTAATTTGCGTGCAGTATAATAAATTACAAAAGCAGACAAAAAAAAGAGTTATGGCCAAGACACTACACTAGTGTATAACTACTCTCTAAATTTCTTGGAGTGAGTTTTCACTCCACTAAGAGTGGAAATTGAGCCACTCCAATCAGAGTGAAAGATCCACTCTAAAACAGTGAGATCTCACTCTTAAAGAGTGAACTTTCACTCCAATTTGAGTGGAAATTCGCTCTAAAATTAGAGTGAGAGTTCACTTTTTGCTTGGAGGGAAAAATTCACTCTATAAGAGTGAAATCTCACTCTTTTAGAGCGGGTTTTTCACTCTTGATTGAAGTGGCTCAATTTCCACTCTTAGTATAGTGAGAACTCACTTCAAGAAATTTAGAGAGTATGTAATTTTTCGCGCAAAATCCGAATCTGAAGTAAGAATTGCCAGATTGAATTAATTTGTTGAGATAAGCTACTTAAATAAGTGCTCATAAAGAAAAATTTGTGCAAAAATAAAAAAAAATTTTGTCGAGAGACGTCACTAGTGAACAAATTGACAAGTGTTAACAACTTAAGCCAATCTGACAATTCTCACTTTACATTAAGATTCAGAGGAAAAAAATACATAGGAATAAAATAGTGCAATGTCTCGGCGAAGACCTTTTTGTACATTGGCACAAAATCGAGTTTTTAAGCAGTTTTTGAGTTTATCTAAAAAACTTTAGCTAATCTAACACTTCTAACTTCAGATTAGGATTTAGCGCGAAAAACTACATAGAAATACACTAAAGTGTACTGTTTCAGACATAACACTTTTTTTGCCTACGTGTCTTATTATTCATTTTCTGCCAAAATTCTTATTCTCCCACATTCATTAAATAAAATTCCTTCTTATTAAAATACAAATAATAACATAACGATATTTATACAAAAATCTTTTAATATTTAAAGAACTTCAATAATTTCAAAGATTTGAAAATCAAAATTTTATTTATCTTTTTGCAGGCAGCGAGACAGACAGACAGACAGACAGATTTATTCATTTTTTTGAAAAATAATAAAGTTTCTGTATAGGATTTACCCACTTACAGTTCACTTTTTGCACGTGTAAAGTGTATTTTATGGGTTTTCCAGGTTTTTATCAGTTAAATGGTTAGTTTCTTGCTAATTTATACTTTAGTTGAGTGAGATGAGAATGCATTAACAGTTTGCTGACCAATTTTTACATCTCCCGCTCCCCCTCTTCTCGCCAAACAAGAGTTTAATGCAAATGTAAAATTTAAAAAATCCATATCTTTGTGGGGTTGCATTAAATCGAAAACTTTTAAAAAAAAATTTGTTCGATTTTACTCGTACTTTAAGAAAAAAATTAGAGCAAATTTTTTGACTTTTGAAAATGTACTATTTTTGATAATTTTGGACGAAAATTGCTGGCTAACGAACTCGACCTGTATTTTGTACCCAAAAAAAGCGTACTTAGTTAAAGTTGATACGACAATTTTTACTCAAGTTATTCGATCCCGAAATTTTAGTCTACAGACAGACAGACAGACAGACATTTTCGTAAAACCCATTTATTTCGGGATCAGGAGGTCCCAAAACTTCGAGAAATGTGGGAATTAGCAAATGTCAAAAATCGCACAAATTGAAGACCTCATTTAGAATGAGATGTGACGTGGTAAAATTCCACGCACAATAAACCACTTAATCATATTAAATGCACTTGAGGCTGCCACCCACGAGCGTCGAAAAAAGAGCAAACCAGAACCAAACGCTTTACATTAATAAAATTTCTATATATTAACTCCCGATTTTTGTTTATATTATGTCAAATCCCGAGAATTCGTTTGCTAACTACCTTCCCCCCTCGCCACGAAGTTACGACATCAGGATGCCGAGTTCACCGACTCCATACTCGATTTCAACCAGAATCCTCGTTCTCTCCGCTGCCTGTAGTTGCCGCCAATGACTAGACGATCAATGTATTGACTGCAGATCCACGAGTCCAATTTGAATTGCCCGCTTGTCTGTGCAGCTCGCTCAGCGCGCTACAGATGTTGCCACTCTGCAGAAATTTAATGAATTGACACTGGATTTCATGATTATTCAAATCTTCCGCCACGGGAACCCAACCTCAACTTACTTCACACAATTTAAATTAGATGATAGTTATTTTCAGAAATTAGCCAAAGTTTCTGAAATTAATTGGATTTTGACAATCCAATAATTATACAAATGACGTAAACTTGTTGTAGTCTCTGCAGAAGACTTTCAACACTATTTTAGGACTATCGATCTAAAACTCTGATGCTACGGCCCTGCCGTCGGTAGCTTTGTTTCCTGATTTCGGATGACGATTTTCCGAGCAAAAATTCTCAACTCCATGAGAATCCGGTCTGAGTGAGGACGATCCAGGAGGGAAAAGTTTGAAAGCAACATCGGCATCGTTCCCAACTCCAGTGGAAAGAAAAGTGCCCTTTGACCGTTCAGTCCTGACAGGAGTCGTTTCTATTGACTTTAGTTAAAAGTTAGAAGAAAACAGAAAGCAGTAGTACGAGAGAGGAAGGGAGAAAGAGAATAGTTGGAGCACATGCATAAGACGCAAATAAAGATTCTTCACTCTCAATTCGACGGCCAAGCATAATAGACTTTCGCTGGTAGGAGCAGCTAAGTATTTTGAGAAAATAAAATTATAAAAGAGTCGCCAAAGTGGCTCAGATATATATAAAATATTAAAGTATTTAATAGAGCGATATTCACGAAGAAATCATGTAAGTAGACCTTTTGTAAATCGGTTAATTGTTGATTTTCTCGGGAGTCTTAAACTTCGCGTGACAATGGCGTCATTTTTCTAATTAAAAATTTGTTCTTTTCCCCACATGTGCAACTTCATCCCATAATATTCTGACTAAGTCGTGCAATGATTCTAGAAATTAAAAAGAGTTTTTAAATCAATAATGTTATTCAAATTTCCTTTTATTACAATCAGATGACTTGTCAGAATTTGTTGGCCGGAAATCGTGTTGAGAGTCGTCATTCAAATTCTTCAGTTTGAATGGCACTTATTTTGGTTACCTTTCCCCCTTTTTAAAAATTTTCCCTTAAGCTTGTCGAGACTTGCCGTAAAATTTTTTTATAAAATAATATTAATGATTGCTCGTGATTATGATGGCTGAAAATGGCGCCATATCTTGCTTCTTCCTCTTTACTTCATTCCTCCCTGGTCTCCACTCTAATTAAATCGACGCCATCTTACGATTGCCACAATTATAAGTAAGAATTCGAATTATTGTGGAACTCTTGATTTTGTGATTGAACGGAATAATGTCTAGATAAAAAAATCTTATAGAGAGCTGTAACTCGTTCCGCCTGAATGTCGTGAGGCTGAAAATGTTCGATGACCATTTTTAAAACGTAAGATTGATTGTTAAATCAAATGAAACCATAGTTATAGCAAAAGTGTAAATTTCATCGTGCGTCATGGAGGATATGAATCGTGAACGGTTATCAACGGTGCGGCTATGATAGTTTTTAATTTTGACAGGTGGAAAATAATACCGTGAATTTAACTTTTCCTTTAAAAATATAACTTTTATTTCGATTCAAGAGATTTTAATATGAGAATAAAAACATGTAAGAATTTATTTTCTTTATTCGCGACAGGATAGACGCCTCGTTGATGATGGTTCACGTGATCGGTTCTGGTTTGTTTCATGACCATGGTCAATATTAATGGACTGCGAATGATTATTTTGAGATTTTTGAGTCTATTTTATTATCGAAGTTATAAAAATTAATTTACAAGTGACTGATTATAAGTATCAAGTTCAATTCGTTTCTGAGGCTTGTTCCAATTATTCAATATTATCTAGTTTATAGATTTGCTTAATTGTTATAATATTGAGATTTTATTTCTTGAATGACTATTTACACATTTGAAGATCGAGTAAAATCTAAATTGTTTGAAGACTTGTTTCATAAATGATTAGTTTAAAAGTTTATAGGATTGTTTATTTATCATTAGATCCAAGTCAAACTGTTAATCGGTTACTTAAAAACTTTGAAAATATTCTAACGTTAAAATTTATAAATATGATGAAAGATTTTGTGATTGCCGAATTTATCTTGACTTCTAAAAAGATTTTTTGGACTTTAGTAATTGGAAGTTCTATATGATTCATATGAATGAAAATGACATCTGGGTCACCCTAAATTGATGTTATTCTCCGCTTTCTTCCTTTCTTTTTTTTTTTGTAAATCGCTGAGATGGTCACCCAAAATTTAATATAAATCTCGAGATTTCTCTTTGTATATTTTCTTAGATTATATGATTATTATTCAGGAGTCTCTAAAATAAAACATAGCGGTAATAAATAATGGTTATAAATTGGCGCTATAATTTGTTCCTACCAGAATTCCACTTAATGGTTGTAAAACTAATTTTCTCAACTGGAAAGTTTTCTGTTGATTATAATAAATTTATTGTTTAAATTATTTTGTTGGCTCTAAAGTGAATTTTTCTCTTAATTATTTTTCGAACCACTCCCTCTATCTTATCGTATCGCTTATCGTATCTTATCGTATAGCCTATAGTATCTTATCGCCTTTAAATCTTTTTGAGACAGCTCGGTGTCGACATTTTATTTTATTTTGAGTTTGAAATATTCCAAGATGGCGGATTATGTCTGTGGAATAAAGTATATTAATAATTTCGCGTTTAGTGGATAATTTGAAACTAAGAATTATCCCACCTTTCGGATTAGTTTATCGTATATCTTTCCTTTTTTTAGATTTTTGTTTTGTTTTGTTTTTGTTGTTTAACGAACTGGCGCCCAACCCCCTTTTCGAGATATCTTTATTTTTGTGACCAATTATCATCGAGAATCGATGAAATTTATATTCTAATGTAGATTACGGCGTTAAACCTTGAGTCTCTTTTCCTTTTTTTTTGTCTTTGATGTAGTTAAATCTTATAACTTAACTTTACTTTGATTCTATATGACATTTGAGAGTAACTTTCTTTCTTTATCTAATTTTGAGTTTAATAAGTTAAATTCAGATTAGATTTATTTAAAATATAGAGTTTTGATAAATTTTGAGGTATCTTAAATTATATTGAAAGCAGTCTTTTATGATGGAATTTGCACTGGAGTAAGTCCGATAACGATTTTCAGTAAGTATAATTGAGATTAATTTATTTGCTGACTTTTGAGGTTATGTGGCTGAAATACATCCAGTATCCTATGATATAATGTTCTTGTTTAAAGTATTTTGAACTTCAATCTTTTCCCTTTTCGAAAAATCTTATAGTGTCTTACGATTTTGATTCTCATATTGATTTGTTTATAAATTTTAGTCTGGTAAAAATCGTTGCATCATAAAATGACGCCTAACGTAGGGCCAACGTTAATGGATTTCTTGGTTAAGTAATTTTGAGTTTTTTTTTGTTTAAGAAATAAAAAAGGGTTTACATTACAGAGAATGTAAAAATGAATTTTTTCAAAATTTCCAAAAATGCCTGGAAAAGTCAATATTTTTTAATGAAGTTTTATTAAGGGTGATACATTAAAGTAAATAGGAAGAAAAAACCAGAAGTATATTTATTTTTTTGAAAAATAATAGAGTTTCTATATAAGATTTACACACTTACAGTTCACTTTTTTGAACGTGTAAAGTGTATTTTATGGATTTTTCAGGTTTTTAGCAGTTAAATGGTTAGTTTTTTGTTAATTTCTACTTAAGTTAAATAAGATGAGAATGCATTAACAGTTTGCTGACCAATTTTTACATCTCCCCCTCCCCTCTTCTCGCTAAACAAGAGTTTTATGCAAAAGTAAAACTTCAAAAATTCATATCTTCGTGGGGTTGGATTATATCGGACACTTATCAAATAAAATTTGTTCTATTATACTTGTACTTTAAGAAAACAATTAGAGAAAATCTTTTTTTCAAAAATGAAAATTTTTTTGAATTTTGAAAATGTTCCATTTTTAATAATTTTGGACGAAAATTGCTGGCTGACGAGTTCATCCTGTCTTTTTAAACCCAAAAAAAGTGTAAAAAAGTTAAAGTTGATACGACAATTTTTAATTAAGTTATCTCTTCCCAAAATTTTAGTCTACAGACAGACAGACAGACAGACATACAGACAGACATTTTCGTAAAACCCATTTTTTCGGAATCAGGAGGTGTTAAAACGTCGAGGAATGTGGGAATCAGAAAAAGTCCAAAATCGTACAAATTGAATAACTTCTCATTTAGTATGACAAGGTAAAAATAAATTTTTTCAAAATTTCCTAAAATTCTTGGATAAGGCAATATTTTTTTTGCAGTTTTATTAAGGGTGATGCATTAAAGTAAATAGGAAGAAAAAAGCGAAAGTTTATTCATTTTTTTTTTAAATTATATAGTTTCTCTATAGGCTTTACCCACTTACAGTTCACTTTTTTGCACGTGTAAAGTGTATTTTATGGATTTTCCAGGTTTTTAGCGGTTAAATGGTTAGTTTCTTGTCAATTTCTACTTTAGTTGAGTAAGATAAGAATGCATTAACCGTTTTCTGACCGATTTTTACAGCCCCTTTACCCTTTTCACGCCAAACAAGAGTTTTATGCAAATGAAACATATAAAAAAATTCATATCTTTGCGGAGTTGCATTATATCAGCAACTTTTATGAACAAAATTTGTTAGATTTTACTTGTACTTTAAGAAAAAAATTAGAGAAAATTTTTTTTCGAAAATTAAAATTTTTTTAAATTTTGAAAATGTTCTATTTTTGATAATTTTAAGCGAAACTTGCTAGCTAATGAACTCGACCTGTATTTTTGTACCCAAAAAAAGTGTATCAAAGTTGAAGTTTATACGATATTTTTTACTCAAGTTACCTCATCCCGAAATTTTAGTTTACAGACAGACAGACAGACAGACATACAGACAGACATTTTCGTAAAACCCATTTTTTCGGAATCAGGAGGTCTCGAAACGTCGAGAAATGTGGGAATTCGCACAAATTGAAGACCTTCTCATTTAGGATGAGAATGTAAAAATGCATTTTTTCGAAATTTCCAAAAATTCCTAGAATAGTCAATATTTTTTTAGCAGTTTTATTAGGGGTGATGCATTAAAGTAAATAGGAAAAAAAAACGGAAGTTTATTGATTTTTTTAAAAAATAATAGAGTTTTTGTATAGGATTTACCCACTTATAGTTCATTTTTTTGCACGTGTGAAGTGTATTGTATGGATTTTCCAGGTTTTTAGCAGTTAAATGGTTAGTTTCTTGTTAATTTCTACCTTAGTTGAGTAAGATGAGAATGCATTAACAGTTTGCTTACCGATTTTTACATCCCCTCCCCTCTTCTCGCTAAACAAGAGTTTTATGCAAAAGTAAAACTTAAAAAATTCACATCTTTGTGGGGTTGGATTATATCGGAAACTTATCAAATAAAATTTGTTCTATTATACTTGTACTTTAAGAAAACAATTAGAGAAAATTTTTTTTTCAAAAATGAAAATTTTTTTGAATTTTGAAAAAATTCCATTTTTGATAATTTGGACGAAAATTGCTGGCTAACGAACTTGACCTGTATTTTTGTACCTAAAAAAAGTGTACTAAAGTTGAAGTTGATACGACAATTTTTACTCAAGTTATCCCATTTCGAAATTTTAGTCTACAGACAGACAGACAGACAGACAGACTGACAGACATTTTCGTAAAACCCATTTTTTAGGTCTCAAAACGTCGAGAAATGTGGGAATTAGCAAAAGTCAAAAATCGCACAAATTGAAGACCTTCTCATTTAGGATAAGAATGTAATTAATTTTCATGAAATTTATATTAATTCTACGAAAATGTCTTTTTTCCCCATGCATTTTGCTTGGGAAACTGTAAGCGCTTTTAGCGACCTCTAAATATTAAAAAAAAAAACAAAAACAAAAAAAAGGGGTGATTTTTTTTTGATATAGAACAATCCTGGAGGGTCAGAGCAAAACATTTTTTACTTTTTGTTTTTCTCATTTTTTTTTTGGACCACCCGAATGTACAAGTTCAGTAGATGATCTTTTACACGGATTTACAACCGGGTAAACAAATTAGCTATTGCCGCATCCATGTACCATTATCGGTTGCAATATAACAAAATCGATAGTTGGATTTACAGGAAAGTAAAATAATAATCATTCACGGTGAGCTTCGTTTAAGTTCAACCCAAAGTGCATGACCCTTCTCAGGTTTTTTTTTAAATCAGTTCGATGATGCCTCACGATCATTTTAAGATGAAAATTATAATAATCGTTGGAGGGAAACTCAAAATATATTGATTATTCAATTTTTTTTGTAGGTTATTGAAGATATTTTCATTAAAATACCGTTTATTAAAATACTTAATGATTTAAAAGCTATAATTTAACATAAAAATAGATTTTTTATAAGAATTAAACCATTTTGATTCATAGAATTAAGAAAAATTTAGAAAATAGTTGAAAAAATGGAGATTTTCTTAATTTTTTTAAACTTTACTCCTCTATAGAACGTTATTTCATTAAAGTGATGCAGAAGTGAATTAAAGTTCACAAAATTTCCTGTAAATCAAAAAAAAAACTCTTCTACCTATCACCGTTACCAAAATATGGTCATTTGAATTTTAAATTTAATGGAAAAATAGTTAAAATTTAACATTAGGTCTAGATTATTTGGTGACATTGTTTTCGTAGAACCTTACCTCAATACCAAAATTTAATACGTTTAAGAAGGTTCAATTTTGAACAGTTTCAAATTAAAAAAAACTGATTTATCTCACATACATCGAAAGTTACATTGATTTAAAGAATGTCTGTTTGTATAAGAGAATTTTAAGTGGTTTTTAAAAATCTATTTATTTTGCAAAATGCAACATAATCATATTAACAATGTTTCCTTCTTTGAAAAGTAAATAGTAAGGTATAAAGATTTGGTAACATACCGTCAACTGGGGTAACTTCGGACAAGCAGGCTAATTCCGGACACTTAAAAGTTAGCTGTTACCAACTTCACATTCTTTTCATTTCTTTAGATCACGTAGTTAAAAAGTTTATAAAATTAAAAATGCGATTTAAACTATTCGATACAATATTTTTGCAATGAAATTTAAGTGTCCGGAGTAAGCCTGTTTGTCCGAAGTTACCCTAGTTGACGGTATGTGAGATAAAGCAGTTTTTTTAATTTGAAACTGTTCAAAATTGAACCTTCTTAAACGTATTAAATTCTGGTATTGAGGTAAGGTTCTACGAAAACAATGTCACCAAATAATCTAGACCTAATGTTAAATTTTAACTATTTTTCCATTAAATTTAAAATTCAAATGACCATATTTTGGTAACGGTGATAGGTAGAAGAGTTTTTTTTTGATTTACAGGAAATTTTGTGAACTTTAATTCACTTCTGCATCACTTTAATGAAATAACGTTCTATAGAGGAGTAAAGTTTAAAAAAATTAAGAAAATCTCCATTTTTTCAACTATTTTCTAAATTTTTCTTAATTCTATGAATCAAAATGGTTTAATTCTTATAAAAAATCTATTTTTATGTTAAATTATAGCTTTTAAATTATTAAGTATTTTAATAAACGGTATTTTAATGAAAATATCTTCAATAACCTACAAAAAAAATTGAAAAATCAATATATTTTGAGTTTCCCTCCAACGATTATTTTAATTTTCATCTTAAAATGATCGTGAGGCATCACCGAACTGATTTTAAAAAAAACCTGAGAAGGGTCATGCAGTTTGGGTTGAACTTAAACGAAGCTCACCGTGCATTCGCATTTTAACTTTAAAATTTTCTATTTGTTGAACAATATTTATTTAAACCAATTATAAAAAAGTCTCATTTTTTATTGAAACTATGGATGACAATCGATTCTACAAGGAGAATTAGAAAGATTTTGTAATGATCATATTTTATTAAAAAAGAATAAGTTGTTGATAACATTGATATAAACAAATAAAAAAATCTAGGATGATAATAATTTATACAGTAATTTATGAAAATATTGAGGTAATTTATAACAATAATGCATACGCAATTCAGGATTTGAAAAACTGTGTTATGAAATTTATGTCGTAATTAATGAAATTTATGCTAACTTTTGCAGTACCTAATTTATAAAAAGTTTGAGGTAATTTATAATAATATTACAAAACAAAATTCAAGATTTAAAAAACTAATGCAAGAAATTTATTTCGTAATTTATGGAAATTTATGGTAATTTATAAATTTTGTGAGGTAGTTAAAGGTAAATAAAAGAAAATTAAAAAAACTAATTTTGGAAATTTATAGAAATTTATAGAGTAGTTTATGGAAATTTATGTGGTAATTTATGGACATTTATGTGAAAATTTATGGAAATATATGTTGTCATTTTAGAAATTATTTTAAAAACATTTTTGTATTTATTAACATATAATGTTAATTCTGCAAATCAGTTGCCAACAATTTATACGGTAATTTATGAAAATTTATAAAGTAATTATTGTTAAACTTATTAAAATGATGACAGTTAAATAAAATTTTAATCTGTTTTTTTAAGAAAAATTATTTATAAGTAATTATTTTTTTATTTATAGTGTATAATCTTTATTTATATAATAATGTGGTTCCAGGATTTTAAACCACTTAGAGCAAAAAATACCATGTTTTTCTTTTCTGTGTTTATTACAATTTTTAAAAAAATCCTAATTTTAAAATATTAATATATAAATGTGAGGCTTCCGTTTCCGGTACCGTAGAGTAGTGCACGCGTTTGTGAAGGGGAAATTGTTTTTTTGAAATTTTGATCATTATTAATTAAGGGTGGGTAGTGTGGTGAGTGAAAAGTGATGTGCTATGTAAGGTGATTGTGTGGGAGTGAATGTAAGTAGACAAAAGTGTGAATGGAAAAAGTAAGGAAGTAAGTAAGTAAGGAAGGTAATCTTGACTCAAGCAGTACAGGCGGGAAAATATTGAAGTTACGAAATTCTATAGTTGAAATAGCAAGGGGAAAGGGCGGAAAAATTATGAAGTGTGAGGACTGCATTGTCTTACTCGAGTTAATCAAGACGTTGGTTAAAACTTTCGATAAGGAATGGGCAGAAGTGTGGGACAAAATAGAGATTGTTAGGGACATAGAAGAAAGTAGAGATAAGCAGTGTGAGATGATAAAAAAGAGATAGGGGGGATTAAAAGGAAGTTGGAAAAGTGGGAGGATTGGAGTGAAGAAGATGGGAAAAATGGGAAGGTTGGTTTGGAGGCTATAGATATGGAGGGAAAGAAAGAAAGTAGGGAAAAGAATGGGGAAGTAAGAGAAGATAAGTGGGAAAGGAAAATGAAAGAGTTAGCTAGTCAGGTTGAGCTGCTTGAAAAGGAAAGAAGAAAGAGAATTTTATCGTTATTAGAGGTTTGAAAGTAGGATATAGGGAAGGCAAAGAGGGAGTAGAAAAATTGCTGGCAGGAATTGGGGAGAAGGTAAAAATTAAAAAGTTTAAGGGAATTAAGGGAGAAGATCAGGAGATAGCAAAATTGTGGATAGTAGAGTTGGAAGAGGAGGAGGATAAATATGAAGTAATGAAATTAAGGGGAAGATTGAGAGGTAGTGGGAAGAGGATAGATGAAGATAGAACATGGAGAGAGAGAAGAGTAAAGTGGTTCTTGGAAGAGAAAGCGTGGATAGAGAGAAGGAAAGGAAGTGATGTAAGGATGGGGAGAGATTGTGTCTGGGTGGATGGAGTAAGATGGAAAGTGAGAGAAGAGACAGGAGAGGTTATAAAAGTTAAATGAGTGTAGATATAGAATGCATGGGTATGCATGGAATTAAGGAAAGTGTTGGAGTGAACAACAAAAAAGGATTAAATGGAGAAGTGAGAAAAGAGAGAACAACGAGTGAATGTGTAAAGAGTGATTGGAAAAAAAAAGAGAATGGTAAAATATAAGAGGGTGGTCGATAAAAGGGATGAAGCCAGATTTGGCAGAAGGAACGGGAAATGGAAGCCCAGGCACTTGGCAGATAAATGGTTAAAATAGGTTAAGATGACGTTTAGACTTAAGTAGATTAATATTGTAAATAGGTAGTTATAAGAAAGTTATTGTAATAGAAATGTAAAGGGAGCGGAGCCCTCGAACCCGTAAAAGGGAGAGTAAATAAAGTATATAATATATAAATGTGAAGTTAGAAAATTCCACTCTGGTAAGTTAACGTTCTGTAATATTTTTTCAACAAAAATTAGTTTATTATCTTTTCGAAAATGTGTTTTTTTAATTACTATATTTTTACCAATGTTTTATAGTCTCGTATTATTTATTTTACAGTTTTATAACAAAATGTCTGAAGAGGTTCATCGTAGATAAACGAAAAGCTTAACACACACTCTTTGTTAATAAATGTGGATTTTTCTTTAAAAAACAGAACATCTTGCACTACAATTTGAAATAATCCAAACAACTCTTACGTCTTTATTTAAATTTTATTCGTTTAAGTTTATTTAGACATAATAGGAACTTGATGTTATCAGATCGCTCAAACTTAGAACCTTTGAATCAAGAACTCAACCGTACTAGGAGCCGCACGTTAACGCACTCGACTAAGGAGGACTTTTTGGTTGTCACAAAATATTCTATACTTTTTTTTTATAAAAAATATTTTTTTAGCACCACAAACTATATGCATACAATTATTATCAAATATTTGTTACATTCAAACAAATTATTTTATTTAAAGGAATAAAATCATTTAATTATAAAATTGCAATAAATGAATTACTGATCTTAATAAATTTATTTTACATTAACAAATTATTTGTTTAAATAAAATCTAATTTCTTTTTATAATAATACGTATTTATATTTCTAAATACACGGAAAAAAATGAATTAGCTACCACAGCTAAAAAATTTAGCTGATACTTATTTAGTCACCACAGCTAAATATTAGCTAAGATAGCTAAAACGTTTGCTACGACAGCTAAAAGTTAGCTGTGGTTCCTAATATTTGTAGATATCATAGCTAAAAAGGTTTAGCTGTCCCTATGACAAATAACTATTTTTAGTTGTGGGATCCACTTCTGTTAGCTTCCACAGCTAACTTTTAGCTGTCTTAGCTAATATTTAGCTGTGGTGACTAAAAAATTGACTGCTAAATTTGGTTAGCAGCAGCGGCTAACTTTTTTTTTCCGTGTATATTTATGCAATGTTGCAAAAATGTAACGGTAAAATCTAAACTCAGTGCGAACTTTGTAAAATAGTCAACCTCCAAAATGTATAACTGTGTCTGAACAAAGAAAATTTTTATGACGCAAGTGTCAATAAAATTAAGTATTATTTCTTTGTTTGGAAAATTTTAAAGAACAGTGTATGTAATAAATTATATTTGACTGATTCATGTATATTTTCTAATGTAATTAATAATGTTATATTTCTTTAATAAGAAAATATACAAAAAATTAAATTTTTTTAATTAAAAAATTAAAAAACCTAACCTAAAAAGTTGCATACGTATTTAACGTATGGAACTGATTATTTTTTCAAGTGAAAATGAAAATTTAAAAGTGCTATTAAAAATAATGTTTTGATTATTACCTGTGTGCGTAAGTAAGCACTTATTTTAAAACGTTTATATTCATAATTATTTACTCGTGTCAAACTGATTATATTTCAACAATTCCTGAATAGTCTTCTTAACCAAGTTTCCTAGCAGATTTGACTAGGAAATTCAGGGTTTTTGCTACTAGGTTCTGAATTGTGAAATTAACCATAGGTACGTAATTAAATTAACCACGAATCCTTATTAAATTTACTACATTACGATTGACTATACCCTACTGAAAAATCCTATATAGGATCCTACATAGGATCCTATATAGAATCCATATGGATTCCTATGAGAATCCACGTAGGATCCTATATAGGATCCTATATAGGTATTGTCCTATAGGAATCCACGTGGATTCTCATAGGAATCTATGTGGATTCCTATAGGTCGCCTATAGGACAAGTCCTATATAGGATCCTATGTGGACTCTCCTATAGGAATACATGTAGGATCTCATATAGGATCCTGCATAGGCGTCCCAAAAAATTTTTGTACACCCTCCTACATATGATCCTACATGGGTACCCCCAAAAAAATTTTTTGTACCCCTTCCTCATGCGCAGTCGTCTTTTACGTATTCTACAATACTTACGCCTGCGCAGTAAATATTTTTCGTCCTTATAATGGTGCTTAATGTATATTTGAATAAAGTTGTTAAAAATACACAATTAATTCTGTGTACATAATTTTTTTTGGGCGCCCATAAAAGATCCTATATAGGATCCTATATGGGAACCTACGTAGGATCCTATGTAGGGGGGTTTACAAAAATTTTTTTGGGACGCCTATGTAGGATCCTATATGAGATCCTACATGTATTCCTGTAGGAGAGTCCACATAGGATCCTATATAGGACGTGTCCTATAGGCGACCTATAGGAATCCACATAGATTCCTATGAGAATCCACATGGATTCCTATAGGACAATACCTATATAGGATCCTATATAGGATCCTACGTGGATTCTCATAGGAATCCATATGGATTCTATATAGGATCCTATGTAGGATCCTATATAGGATTTTTCAGTAGGGTAGGTTCCTGGTTAATAAGGGCATTCACATTTTTTTCGGTGTTTTTATGAAATATTTCAATTTTTTAAAAAGGCTTCACCATGACGCACAAAACTGGGGACAAGATGTAACATCTAAAAAGAAATAAAAAAAAGAACTTTTTTTTACAAAACCAATTTTTTTTTAATTCTACATACTTAGACAATTAAAAAATGTTACAATTAACTAGTTTTATTATCAAAGTTAACTAAAAATATTTATTTTTGTTAAAACGTTTTTTACACTTCGCTTTTGTTAATTTGTTCAAAATTTTTTACGAGGCTTTTTTTCGAAGTAATTATACAAATCTCTTTTTACAAAATTCTCCTGTTTATTTGGACTACATGTTTCGACACATTATGTGTCCTCTTCAGGTCCTATTCTAAAAAAGGCATGGAAGTAGGAGGAATCCATTTTAAGTCGAATATCGAAAATCTCGAAAAAACTCGAAAAAACTCGAATGAAAGTTCAACCATTGGGAATAGAAAATTGTTCCTATTCTAAAAAAAGCCTAACGCACAATGACTCGTAATCGCTAATCCTTAATCGTAAGAATGAGAGGAAGTAGGACAGACATATATCTCTGTCCTGCTTCCTCTCATTCTTACGATTAAGGATTAGCGATTACGATTCATTGTGCTTTAGGCTAAAGGCATGGAAGTAGGAGGAATCCATTTTAAGTCGAATATCGAAAATCTCGAAAAAACTCGAAAAAACTCGAATGAAAGTTCAACCATTGGGAATAGAAAATTGTAATAGAAAGGCATTTCGAGTGCATATAAATCATAACTAGTAGATGGAGCTGTAGTCGAATAAAAGGTTTCTGCTTGATTGGCACATTATATGACGTCATAATTCTGGGAGAATTTAAAAATATGCGATTTAATTTTCAAATTAATTAAAGTTAAAGGAATATCAATAACGTAAAGTTAATTGATTATTTTATATTTACAAAAAAATACACAGCTAAGTAATAATTTTTAAATTATTTATAAATTTTAAAAAGAAAAATTGGAGTTAATTATTTATTTTTTTACAAACAAATGTTTTAATTTTAAAATTTAATTAAAAGAAAGAAATTAAAAGAAATCAAGGTGTTAATTAATTAAAGTTAATAATTTATATTTACAAACAAATACAAAGTTAAAGTAGGTAATATAAAATTTAAAATATTTATAAATTTTAAAAAATAAAATTACAGTTAATTAGTTAGTTATTTTTTATTTACAAAAAAATGCAAAGTTAATAATAATTTTTAAATTAATTTTTAACTTTGAAACAGAAAATTAGAGTTAATTAATTAATTATTTTTTTACACATGTAAACTTGACGTCATAATTCTGGAAGATTTAAGAAACACATACGTAAGCGCTTTTGTTTTGAAATTAAATAATATAATTTTAAAAAACAATTAAAGAGTTAATTGATTACTTTTAAATACGTAAGTGATTTAGTTTTGAAATTAAATAATGTAAAATTTAAAAAGAAATAAAAGAGTTAATTAATTACTTTATTTTTACAAATACAAACTTGATGTCGTAATCATTTTAATTTATTTCTACATTTTAAAAAAGCAAATTAAAGAGTTACTTTATTAATTGTTTTTTTTTTTACAAACAAATGTTAAGGTATTAGTCGCGTAAATGCTCCCGCAAAACTCCCGCAAAATAAAAAGAACAAAAAATAAACTTTTATATCAACTCACTTGCTTCCTTGTGACCTCTTCTAATATAATATATGTAATTTTCACGATTTTGAGTCAGGTACTATAAGTTGTCGTGATGTATTGCTTACACGTTTTCGACATTTTTCAATGAAACCCCGTGAAAATGAAAAATTATGAATTTTTAAATTATTGTATTTTTTATACGGCGTGGTCAATAAAATTAATTTTTTTTAAAAGGATTTATTTTATCTCAATGTGTAACTTAGTAGTTTTATTTGAAAAACTGACGACTTGTTTTTTTATAATTGAATATAAGAGACATTTTTTACATGCATTTTGTGATATTGCATGTAAAAGGTATAAACTTTGAATTAATATTTTGAAGCTCAGAAGTGGTCAAAATTAATAGGATAGATCTCATTTCATAGATAAATACCTCATGAATACAGATACAAAGTTTTAAAAAAATCTGACGAAAATCATTTTACGCGACTAATACCTTAATTTGAATTTATGTGAATTTTAGGTCAATTATAGACTTATATTGGTCAAATCGTTTCGTTTTAAAATAAGGGATATAATTCTTTCATTTGTTAAGTTGTATTTTTACTGCGAAAGAAATTTTTGGTAAAAAAACTATATTTTCCGGTGAATAAAGGTGTTCAAAAATTTGATTAGGTTTTTTCAAAAATCCCTGTGTCCAAATTTAGATATTTTTTTATGAGCTTAATTCGTAATCTAAATTTTCTTAAAATCAGTTTAGATGTTTTCAAGATATCCCAGCGACAAAAAGTGACCACACACTGCATCCGGACTTTTTCTTAAAAATGAAAATTTAGACTTTTTGAATAAATATAAATCGATTTAGACTATTTTTGAACAACCGAAAATCTTTAAGATCTTAAAGTTTCTTTTATGAGTAGGAAGTAAAAAGAAATAAATGTGTTGCGAAGGGTTAAGAAACTAAAAACTTTAAATAAATGTAAATGTAATTTATATTGCGGTAAATAATTAATAATTGAAGGAAATAATTGAAAAATGACAAAGGTGAGTTGAAAACAAAATTTGAAAAATGACTAGATTAATAGACAACTGAAAAAAATAATTGAAAAAATTGAACTAGAAACATTTAATTTAAAGAAAATAATTGCAAATTGAAAAATTAAAAATATTTTATTATTATTATAATTATTACTATTATTATAGGAATAATTGTTAGAAATAATTGCCCCTTTTACAACTGGATTAAAAATAAAAACATAATTAAAGTTAAAGAAAATAGTTGAACAATTACATTTAAAATTGAAGAAACTTAATGACAATCGAAAAAAATAATCGAAACAAGGCGATATTTTTTTAATATTAAAGCAAATAATTTAAAATTGAAAAGTGGAATTTAAATTTGTAAGAAAATAACTGAGAATATTAAAGAAATTAAAAAAGTAAAGAAATAAATTGAAGATTAAAGAGAATAAATAATAAATGAGGAAAATAATTGACAATCGAAAGAAAAATTCGAAAACTGGCGAAAATAATCGACAACAGAACGAATTACTTTAAAAAAATTAAAGAATAATTATAAAATTTAAAGAGAATAATCCCTGGCGAAAACGCTTGACCAAACCTGACTAAAGTCGGTCAGATTTTCGTCTAGCGTTTTCGCCAGGGGTTGTATATTGAAAACTATTTAAAGTTATAGAAAAAATATAGATTTTTTTATTAATGAAATTAAAATTATTTGAACTGATATTTACATTTTTTAATTTTAATCAATTTAAATGCATTTTTTAAAAAATATCTGATTTAAAACAAAAAATATCTTTGTTCAAAACTTCAGATATGAATAGACAAAAATGAATGAAAGGAATGACAGAACTTGAGGATTATCATTTTTATCATTATTATAGATTTGTGAAATATGAAAAAAATTGATTTTCGATAAAATTTCTCATAACTTTTAGACCCACGAAGAAATTCCGAGTTTAATAACAAATTTCCCGGTGATTTTCCGATTTTTTCCGCCTTTCCGGTCAAGTGACCACCCTGTTTGTTTATTAGAAACAATCAGGGAATTTAAATTAAAAACAAACAGGAATTTAAAGTAATAAAATCTTGACCTTTTCGACGCCCCCCGTAGATAACATGTTTAATAAAAAGCAAATGAAATGAAATGTTAATTTAAAAAACAGTCGAAAATCAATTTTATTCATAATTTTGTAAGACATGATTTGTATTCAATTGTTTGTTTAATTAAATGTCTGTTGAAGTTGTGTGCCATAGAATGTTAATTGGACCGAACGTACACTATAATGTTTATTTAATCAAATATATGCAATAACATTCTATTTCAATCTTCAAAACTATATTATAAACTTAATACAAGGCTGTATATGTAAAAGAAGTATTCTTTTTTAATCTTGTACCTAAAAAGTACAATTCTGCTCAAATTTTTTATATTGCTTTAATTAATAATATTTTTTTAGTTAAAAGTATTAAAACCTGAATTAATAATTAAATATAATTTGAAATGAATTAATAAAAATATTAAAATAAAAAACTTGAATTTATCTACTAAAATTTCTTTTTTTTTAAACTTTGTCATTTCATTAAAATTTAATATTATTTTCCAAAAGTTAAACATATTCTTTTTTGAGAAATTTATTATTTTTTCCATTAAAAAATTGTATTCAAAGTGAATTTTATCTAAATTATAATATATTTTAATAAATTTGAAATAAAAAATTATTATGTGTCGTATAACAATAACAATAATAATGATGATAATAATACTAATAAAAATGTAAGTTCATACTTTTTGCTTACCTGTATATTTTAAAGTTCATGAGTTAATTATATTAAAAATTATCATAATAGCTACTAATTGTACAATTTATAATATTTCTAAAATTATGTTCTAAATAAGAAGTTTAGAGTTCTATTTGATAATTTTATTTTGATTTGAAAAATAATCAAACACTGATTGTTCGATAAAACTTATGTGGTTTTTTTGTGTTTTTAAATAAATAATATATTTTTTACAGTTTATACAGTTTGGAATCTTTTTAAGTTTTCATATCTTTGTTTCAAGAATAATAATAATAATAATAATAAAAATGTAAGTTAATATTATTTGCTTACCTGTATAGTTTAAAGTTCGTTAATTAAATAATAAAAATTGTCTTCAAAGCTACTAAATAGTGCAATTGAACCGTCGGCGTTCAAAATTATGTTTAATCGAAGTCTCGATCATTTCTTTTAACTGGTGTGTTTGAAATAAATATAAACAGATTTTAAACCTAATTTTATTTAAATTTGTGAAGAACAATCAATAAGATCCTTTTAATGGACTAGATAACATCACAATGATCACGACGAATTTTACACGCTTAAATAAATTCTTAAAAGAATAATGTTAAATTTAACAGATTTTCAATGCTTTGATTTATTTTTTGAAATTATTTTATAGTTAAGGATTTTAACTTTTGATCTTTAGTTTAAAACATCAAAAATCTGTAAAAAAAAATTAGTAACAAATAACACTTTTTAGATGTAGTCAATTTCAGTCTTAATAAAATCAGTAAAATTCAACTACAGATGCAGAAATAACAATTTTGATCTTTTATTGAATCTACTACTATAAGATAAATATCTTTAAATGGTGAATTTGATATATCAAAAATACGAAGGAAAAAAAGTTTAATCACATTATTTTAATAATACATTAATTTACTTAAATAGGAGTAAAAAAAATAAAAAAATATTAAAAGATATGTCAAAATATTGTGAATAATATTGTAAAACAAATATTACTAAAAGGGTAGTTAGTCATAGAACTTAAAACATTTCATTATCAACCAAAAATATTTCCTGCTTATTCCATGAGAAATACAAGTAGCCTCAACTGCAAATTTTAAAAGTAAAAAGTTAATGTCTTAATAACTCAAGAAGCTATTTTCCTAGAATTTTGGAGTAACTCACGAACTTTAAACTATACAAATAAGCAAATAATATTAACTTACATTTTTATTATTATTATTATTATTAAAACAAAGATATGAAAACTTAAAAAGATTCCAAACTGTATAAACTGTATAAAATATATTATTTATTTAAAAACACAAAAAAACCACATAAGTTTTATCGAACAATCAGTGTTTGATTATTTTTCAAATCAAAATAAAATTATCAAATAGAACTCTAAACTTCTTATTTAGAACATAATTTTAGAAATATTATAAATTGTACAATTAGTAGCTATTATGATAATTTTTAATATAATTAACTCATGAACTTTAAAATATACAGGTAAGCAAAAAGTATGAACTTACATTTTTATTAGTATTATTATCATCATTATTATTGTTATTGTTATACGACACATAATAATTTTTTATTTCAAATTTATTAAAATATATTATAATTTAGATAAAATTCACTTTGAATACAATTTTTTAATGGAAAAAATAATAAATTTCTCAAAAAAGAATATGTTTAACTTTTGGAAAATAATATTAAATTTTAATGAAATGACAAAGTTTAAAAAAAAAGAAATTTTAGTAGATAAATTCAAGTTTTTTATTTTAATATTTTTATTAATTCATTTCAAATTATATTTAATTATTAATTCAGGTTTTAATACTTTTAACTAAAAAAATATTATTAATTAAAGCAATATAAAAAATTTGAGCAGAATTGTACTTTTTAGGTACAAGATTAAAAAAGAATACTTCTTTTACATATACAGCCTTGTATTAAGTTTATAATATAGTTTTGAAGATTGAAATAGAATGTTATTGCATATATTTGATTAAATAAACATTATAGTGTACGTTCGGTCCAATTAACATTCTATGGCACACAACTTCAACAGACATTTAATTAAACAAACAATTGAATACAAATCATGTCTTACAAAATTATGAATAAAATTGATTTTCGACTGTTTTTTAAATTAACATTTCATTTCATTTGCTTTTTAATAAACATGTTATCAACGGGGGGCGTCGTTTTAATTACACAGCCCCACAAAAAAAAAAAAGTTTCGTGTACAGCAGACCAGACTAGTCATTCCCTATGTATTTTGACGCGCTGAACACGAATCCGAAGTCAGTTTTGCTCCATCACGTCAGGATTTTTTCCTAACCTCAAAATCAATAAAATGACACTTTTTGTTCATTAGCATGTGAACCCGACTTAACATTAATACATGTCTAGGGCGTATAGAAAGCTTGGATTGTGACCTTTAAAACGCTTTTTTAAAAATTGTTGTACGATGATTTTTACCGAAGTTATGATGATTTACTTAAAATATAAATTTTTTCCAAATGTAAATAACACTTCAATTATTGATGTGGTATGGTGTAATGGAAAAAAATGATTTTAATTAAAACATCATAACTTCGTTAAAAATCATAGTAGAACAATTTTTAAAAAAGTGTTTTAAAGGTCACAATCCAAGCTTTCTATTTGCCCTAGGCATGTATTAATGTTAAGTCGGGTTCACATGCTAATGAACAAAAAGTGTCATTTTATTGATTTTGAGGTTAGGAAAAAATCCTGACGTGATGGAGCAAAATGGACTTCGGATTCGTGTTCAGCGCGTCAAAATACATAGGGCTAGGGTCAAAAGTACTTCCGGTCAAAAGTACATGACACTTTTTTTTTGTGGGGCTGTGTTATGGTTCCTTTAAGAAAAAATTCCCTGTCTTTTCAAGATGTTTTTGGAAAATCCCTGATTTTTTCCTGCCTTTCCCTGACCTGCGACCACACTGTAATATATTTACACTTTTTAAAGTCTAAGGTAACCTCCCAGTACTTCGTAGAATGAAACAATGCACTAATTTTGATTAATATTATAAGCAATTGAACGCTGTATTCAAAATAATGCTTAACCATATTTTCCGTCATTACTTAATGACGTTGGAACCCGAAGCTGAGAGTGGCGTAGAAACACTTTTTCCTACTTTGCTCGAAAATTTCCCTTTTATGAATTTTTTTTAAAAACACTGGATACTTTTTCAAAAAAAGGGCTATGGTAGACAAAAGTATTTGAGATAAGGAATTTTTTAAGCATTTGTTTTATGCAAACAAATGTGCCTACGAGAGTCAAAAAAGCACGGGCTACGTGACATGGGCCTCAAGTGAGATGGCAGTGGCCATCTTTTACGGAAAATCTTGCAATGTCAAAACGGGAGTTAATTTTGACGTTTGTAGGCACATTTGTTTGCAAAAAAAAAATGTTTAAAAAATTCCTTATCTTAAATACTTTTGTCTACCATAGCCCTTTTTTTGAAAAAGTGTCCAGTGTTTTTAAAAAAAATTCATAAAAGGGAAATTTTCGAGCAAAGGAGGAAAAAGTGTTTCTACGCCACTCTCAGCTTCGGGTTCCAACGTCCTTAAAAAAGTATACTTTGAATTTTCGCCCCATAACTACGCGACAACTAATAAATGTTTTTAGAAATTGCAATAATCTTTTAAATTAACAATTTCCAAACAATAAAATGTTGTTTCCAATCATTTCCAAACGATTTCCAAAAGACTAAAATAAAAAAATTAAAAAAATAAATAATTTTCAGCGCTGATGTGAAGTACTGTAGTTTTTAAAATCACTATACTTTTTTAAGTTTGGATTTCCAATCAATAAAATTTAGTTTCCAAGTTAATTATGCAGTTAAGCGGCTTTTCCGAATTTTCAAGTTTTTTAATCGGGACCAAGCTTAAGTGGTGTATTTTAGCACAAAAACAAATAATCAGGTGGAGGAGGTTGAAAAAGTTCACCGGTTTTTTATATTTTTGTAAAAAACTTCAATTTTTTTACCATTATGAATAAAGCATATTTCATCACTTTTTTCTGTGAAAACCACTTTAAAATGTTAATTACTGATTGTAAACGCACAATTATAATAAAAATCGAAAAAGTAACTATCACTTTGACAGCTGTAAATATTATTCGGGTTGTGCAGAGATACTTGGTCTTTTTTTCTCTTGTTACAATGCAACGCAAAACGGAGTCATGGGATGCAGGCCTTAGGCTCCAGTCCCATGTGAAACGAAAGCGTTTAATCGAAAGCAGAAATGGATAGTTCCAAAATGCACTAGCAAAATTCTCATTTTGCGTGTATGTGTATTAGGGTGGTCCAAAAAAACCCAAATTAAGATATTTCAAAATCCTAAATCAGTTTCATAATCTTCACAATTTTTTAAGGCATAACCAATTTTTAAAATTTTTTAAAATTAATATTTAGAGGTCGCGCATCGCAGTCAAAGTTTCCCGTTTTCGAACCAAGATTTTAACAGTTTTTTTCTACGTTTCGCTTAGCAGCAATAACTATAATCCCATCCTTCAAAAGCCCTGTGGTTGCAAGTAGCCAACTGATTTTTTGCCCATCTTCCCTTTTATGTAGCCTGACAATGAATGAAAAGAGAGGTAGAAAATCCTTTTAGGAAATATCTTTTCCGAATAATATTGATATTATTAAAATTACATGTGTATTATAATATATATTCTCATTAATTTGAAATATCATTTCCAAATTTTCTAATTAATAAATTTTTTTGTTCTCTAAATTAAATTTATGTAAAGTTAGTTGGTGTAATTAGATGTTTGCGCTTAATTTACATTTTTTGGTAATTATGCAGTTAAGCGGCTCCTGTCATATCTTGAAAACTGAAACTTTTTTGACGGGTTTTTTGCTGATTTCTATTGAATTAGATGCAAATACGCGGCGCATGATGTAAAGAAGCGTAAGTAACGTAAATTACGTAAATGACGTTAGTTTAAAAAAAAATTTTTTTTAGTTTTTGCTGATTTCTATGAAATTAGGCCCAACTACACTGGGCATGATTTTAAGAAACGTAAATTATGTAAATTACGTAAGTTAAAATTTTTTTTTCCCAGATTTCTAAAGGGGGGTTTGGTTTGAATTTTAAGACCTCGTTCTGTTTATTATGTTATATAAATATACAGAGACGTCTTAAAATCCAAACCAAGCACCCCTCCTTAGATATGACAGGATCCGCTTAACTGCATAATTACCCATTTTTAAAACCAATGAAGATATTTTTATTGATTAATCGAAAAAAAATTTGATAGTAAACTTGTTTAAAAAATGATAAATTAAGCGTTAATTAAAATTGCTTGTAATTACCCCAACCAGGTGAATACCAGGGGGTTGTGAGGTGCCCCCCGAAAAAAAAAATCTATTAAAAAAATCATTTGAAATATAATTCTTTCAAACCTAACCATAAGTTAAACCCCCCCTCCCCCGCCCATTACACCCCCACACAATTTTTTTTGTTTTTAAAGCAAGAAAAAGAGATTTTTTTATTGCTTAATCGAAAAAAAATTTGATATTAAACTTGTTTAAAAAATGATAAATTAAGCGTAAATTTCAATTGTTTTTAATTACCCCAACCTAAAATAAAAAAACTGTTGAAAAAGGTCATTGGAAGTATAATTTTTACAAAACCTAACCCCCCCCCCACATTACATCCCCTTTCAGATTTTTTTTTATTTTTAAAGCAATTGGCCTGAAAGTCTTAATTTGTGGATTGTTAAATCTATGTTAAATCGTCGCGAAACTGAATTAACTGGAGACTTTTTACCTGACACGAAAAGGTAATAAAGACTCCAAAAAGTCGACTTCGACCTGATTGTAACAAGAAAAATTTAGCCAAGACATTTAAAATTTAATTTTTACACTCGGCTTTCTAAATCTGAATTAGAAAAAATTACTAATTTAATAGTAAAAATTTAATAACTAAAAAAATAACTAATTATTAGTAAAAGACTACTAATTCAGTAGTGAAATTTGACTAATTATATGAAAATCATTAAAATACTTAGTAAAGATAAATTTATTTACTCCTTTTTTGATTCAGCATAACCTAAAAATTACTTTGACCAATTAAATTATTATTTTACTAAACTATTAATATTATTAATTAATTAATTATAATAATAATAATAATAATAATAATTAATTAATTAATTAAATATGATAATAATCTTAATTATTTAATATTATTATTATTAATAAACAATTTATTTTTCATACTTTTACAATTTATTTATCATCTTTAATAACTGATTATATATTTTTTTACTTATGATACATCAGTAAAAAATTAAAAATTTTATGATTCAAATAAATTTTGTAAATATTTTGGAAATAAATAAATGATTTTTTTTCAATAAAGAACAGGCAAAAAAAAGGTTTCCGCTTCTTTAAAATTCCTTTAAAAGACCCTTGAACCCCTCCATAATTCACCAGTAGCATAACGTCGGCAAGTATCACTTTCACTTTTATGATGGTCATAATCATCCTACGAGGGATCGAAATTCAAAAAGACAAACTTTCTTTTCAATAATTTTACCTTTTAATATTTTCCAATCATCCCGATTTTTACACTATTAATTTATCAAAGAGTGAAGTTTTGCGCAGTGTAAGTTTCATCTTCAAAAACTAATATTTAATACGCAAAAAGCGTGCTCAAAAGTACCGAAATTGCGATTTTCAACATTGAATTACAATTACAAATATTAAGATAATAGTTTTTTTTTTTCTTAAACTTGTTCTTTTATTCCATGTAAATCTGTACTTTAGTGGAAAAGAGAATTTGTTATTAACAAATAGGTTTAAATAAGCATTGAAAATAGACCGTCCATTTTACATGTTAAATTCGTGATTTTCCCATTACAGAGAAAAAGTCGATGCGCGACCTCTAAATATTATTTAAAATTTTTTTTAAAAATTGGTTATGCCTTAGAAAATTGTGAAGATTATGAAACTGATTTAGGATTTTGAAATATCTTAATTTGGGTTTTTTTGGACCACCCTAATGTGTATGTTCGTTATCTTATTGTAATTCTGACTTATTTTGTTTATCCTTTTATTTTTTTAATTCATTTAATTTAATTTAATTCCATTTAATTTATTATTAAACTTTTTTATTAATTAAATATACAATTTTTCTGGCTTTTTTCAACTATTCGCATTTTCGATATCAAAAATTGTAAGTAATTATCTTTTATAATTTTTTATTAAAAAATTAAGAGTAAAATTATTATTTTCATTAATAATAATTAATATTACTCATTAATTACGCGTAATATTAATGTATATTGAAAAACGATATTCAAATTTACCGCATTCAATGGAGATTCAATGTCGGTAAAGTAGAGCACAGTACTTTTCACTACTTCCAAACTTTAGGTAAAAAATCATTGTTTTTTTCTGCAAATATGAATTTCTTTTATAAAAAAAACTTCTTTTATTTGAGAAATAAATTATGATTCGCTTCTTTGTTAATTAGAGTAGTAATTGTTTCTTAAAATCCCTACAAAACTCATACGTATACGAGAGATTGTTATCCCGTGCAATTGCAAAGACTCATGTAATTCTATAATACTTCTGTATAAGGAATTATATATTATTCGAATCATTAAACTAAGTATATTTATCTTTTGTAATATACCGCTCAGAAAAATGTTTTCCTTGGTTCTCGATATCAATTGATTGAACTGCAAATATTTTCAATGGCGATTTGGTGTAGCGCAATTATGCGCATATCCCAGCAGCCTCTGGATGCCTCGAGTTTACCCTCTCGTCGGGTGGACAGGGGTTCGAGCCCGCTGACCCTCGAGCGCCACAGGTTTTTTTTTTTTTTTATTCAAAATTAATTTTTTATTGCACGACAAAACATAATGTGAAGTTTCTTTATTTTTTAAACCCTTTTAAACAATAATTTTATTAGTCCAAGAGCGAACGTCCAAAAATGACGTCAAAATGACGTCAGAAATGACGTCAAAAATGACGTCATTTTTTATGTCATTTTTGACTTCTTTTTGACGTCTTTTTGACGTCAGAAAATACGTCAGAAAACACGTCATATATGACGTAAAAATGACGTCATGTTTTTCGACTGGGATGGTCACTGCTCTATAAATATATGACTAAGTAAAACATAACTTTTTTTAATGAATGTACAATTTTTTAATTCATGAATAAGTAAAATTTTTATTTATCAATAAATAATATTTTCACTTTCCTTAGATATGTATAAGGGAGAGTCGGTGGTGGCGTAACACACTTCGTTTTTTTATTGTAACACTCATATTTTCAAGAATATCAAGTCTGTATCTATACCGGTGGACAGGTGGAACCTTCCACTTTAAATTTACTTCATATTTGATAGTATAGGTCTTCAAAGAAAAAAGTTATCGCCTATTTACGAAAATGTCCCGCGACTACCGACAAAAAAAAACGTCAGGAGTGGCGGGACACTATCTTAATTCACAATTTTTATGGTCTAAACTTTACGAAAGTAATGGAAACAAAGTGGAAACATGTAATTTATGCTTTTAATTCATATGTTGCTTAATTAATTCATAAAAGTAAAATAAAATTTTCTTTTAAGATATACATAAAAAAACTACCAAGCCCGTTATGAAATGTACTATTTTATCAGATATAAGAAATACAGTCTGATAGGGTATCTAGTACTATATCAAAATGAAATTCCAGAGCTTTTCCAGGTCTTTGAATACTCTGAATCAGTGTCCTTACACTGCCGATATAGAGTGTCCCGCCACTGCCGAAACAAGACATCACGATAATGATGATTTTACATTCGTGTCCATCGCACAATCAGGCATAGTGTTTTGAAAATTTCGAAGAAAATTCAAATACTAATAAATCAAAGCACTAATTGTTAACAGAATTCCAAAAATTTGTGTTATTTAATTACTTTTGTGTCAAGGGAATAATACTTTAAAAGTACCTTCAAACTATTATTATCAATATAGTGATCCATCGTACGTCAAAAACGTGTGAATCATATAGAGAAGGATAAGCGCAATAAAACACTACTTTTACACCATAAAAGGCACCATTGTGAATTCAGCAGCCAAAAATATGGCACTGTCCCGCCATACCCGCCGTCCCGCCACTACCGACAGCGCCCTATATATATATATATTAGGGTGGTCCAAAAATCCAATATTTTGGAAAAAATTGGACTTGCGCACTTTCATAATCTAAAAAAGTCTACGAGACTTACCCATTTTTTAAAAAAAATTTAAACTCAAAATGGAATGATTGATGGGCTCTCAACAATTCTCGTACTTTTATCTCATTAATTTTATTACTCACTTATCGGTTATAATCGTTGTGGGTTACAATAGAACGACGGCAACTTGCAGTAGGACTATAGTCTATTGAAAAAACGTCTAGGTATCCTAAAATTCTTCATGCATTTTAAAGCGCAAAGTCATCAAGTTTTCAAATTTATTTTCGAGGTCCGCTGAGATTTTCGAGAAAATTACCTACTAGAACCCTTCTTTTGTTAACGCTTATATGCTTTTTCCTAATGGGGGATTATTTCTCAAGTGACACAGGTCCGAAAAGCAAGTTTATTCTATGGGGCTGAAACTTGGGCAAAATATTGTCCGATTAAATAGTAATGAATACAAAAATAACATTGACTATAGAAGAAATATTTAGCGTGGGGGAGGGGATGAAATTTTTGACTTTTTTAAGGAAACTGTTTACTTTAATAATCTTTTGTTCTTATAATTTAAATTTAAAAAATTCTTGTAATACCAGTTTCGCTAGATTTTTTCACGCTCTTTCGATTGGTCATATTGTTTTTTACAAGAAAAAAAGTTTTAATCCCTAAAAATGGAAAATAAAAAAAAATGACTTTTTCTTCAAAAAGGACATTTTTTAATTTTTTTTTAAATTTTTTTAAATGAAAATTCTACTTTTTTCCTATAAAAAACCATTGGAGTAAAATATTGGACGAGGACTTCTAATCATCGAAAATAATGGTTTAATAGAACCTAACGCCTATGACGCTCGCTTCTTCTAGCAGCGGCACTGGTGCAGCGCGGCGGATCACTGGGCTGTACCAAAGTGCCAAAATTTTATTGTTTATTTACAAAATTGTAATAGACTTAAAGTTACATTTAAACGCTCTCTGGATTTACAGGGTTGAGATTGTCATTACTGGAATGCCTGCATTACATTCGCTAACAAATTTAAAAAAAAAATTTTGAACAAATTAAAAATTGTTTGATATAAAATTATTCCGAAAAATAAATAAATTTGATCGAAAAAATGAAAATTATATTTATACTTGCATGTATTAAAACTCCTGGATTTTTTAATATCTGAGTTATAATCTATTTGGCAAGTCTAGTACGTTTAGTACGCTTTTTATTTTTTGGGAAGTAATCACATTTAGTATCCAAGGAAAAATTTTTTAACTGTAGTCTTGGTTCTTTAGTTGGTATAAATGCATGATATTGTAAAGTTCCTTTGACAGCCTCTGCTGCATCAAATCTACTTTTAAGTTTTTTAGCAGTTATTTTTTTATCTTTCTTGCTACTAAAAAAGATTTCAGTCATTTGACAATATTTTTGCCCAAATGAATAAATATTTAAATGATTATTCCTAATTTAAATTTAAATACACCCTATATTTAAAACAAATGACAAGTTTGAAAGACAAAAAAAAATTTTCGTTTAAGGCAAATTAAAATCAATTTTTTTGGAAACTTTGTTTGATTTAGGAAGCAAATAATACAAACTCCTAATGTTTATATCATCTTAATGACGTTAATCTTAGCTTATTCTGCTGTCATTATCAAGCTAATTTATCTAAAAAAAATGCATTAAATTATAAAGTTATTGTTCCTCAAGAAAAAAAAAAATTAGTTGTGCATACTTTTTAATTGTCAACATATAATTATATGTTGTTACTAATGCAAACATTTTGTATTTTCCAAAACATCTAAATTTAACAGTTTTAAAAAATTATTTGTAAATCTAATAAATACTTAAAATTTAATAAGAATCATATGAAAATTTATCAATTGTATTAATTAATTTATTTATTAAAAGTGGTGAAAAAGTTAACTTTAAGTAAACTGTAGACGGTTTCTCTAATGTGACATAATAGTTATTTGTGTAACAAGGGCATAATTCCACACATAATTTTATATAATAACCTTGTGACAAGAAATCTACTGAAAACGCTGTTTTTAGAGTTTTAGAGATTAAAATGAAGAGAATCCTACTTTTTATCACAGTTTAACCCCACCAGCAATGCCATTCAAGTACGCTTGCTGTTCTAACACGTGACGCGACAGCTGATGTTTAGGTTGGCAAGCGTGCTTGAATGGCGTTGCTGGTGGGGATAACTGTGATTAAAAGTAGGTTTCTCCTCCTTTTAATCTCTAGAACTCTAAAAACAGACTTTTTAGTAGAGTTCTTGACGCAAGGTATTATATAAAAGTATTTTTCAAAATAGTCATAAAGTGAAAATAAACTCCAGTAATGACAATCTCAACCCTGTAAATCCAGAGAGCGTTCACATGTAACTTTAAGTCTATTACAATTTTGTAAATAAACAATAAAATTTTGGCACTTTGGTACAGCGCAGTGATCCGCCGCGCTGCACCAGTGCCGCTGCTAGTAGCAGCGAGCGTCATAGGCGTTAGGTTCTATTCAACCTTTATTTTCGATGATTAGGAGTCCTCATCCAATATTTTACTCCAAAGATTTTTTATAGGGAAAAAAGTAGGGCTTTCATTTAAAAAATTAAAAAAAAAATTAAAAAATGGCCTTTTTGAAGAAAAAGTCATTTCTATTTTTATTTTACATTTTTAGGGATCAAAAAATTTTTTCTTGTAAAAAACAATATGACAATATTCAGCCCTATAGAATAAACTTGCTTTTCGGACCTGTGTCACTTGAGAAATAATCCCCCTAATGTAAAAATATTTAACGAAATTTCGAAATAAAAAATTTAAATATGAAATCATTTTTACTGTTTTTAATACAATTAGAATAAAAAAAGATCGACGAAAATCCAATGTTTTTTGCTTGATTTGCATTTTTAAAGATTATTTGTAATAATAATGGACCCAATAAATTCAAAGAAGAAACCAAACCTTCTTGAAAGAAACTAACAATTGGATTAAAAAAACGAATGAAAAAAAAAAAAGTAATGGTAATAAAGTTGTGCTTTTCTGGATTTTTATTTTTTAGTAAGATTTAACCCCCCCCCCTCCACCGCAGAAAAATGGTGAGCAAAAGAGCAAAAATGGGGGGGGGTGACTAAACCCTTGAGAACCGTCGTTAGTTAGTAATAAAGTTGTGCTTTTCTGGATTTTTATTTTTTAGTGAGATTCAACCCCCCACCCTTCCCAGAAATAAATAGGGAGTAAAAGAGCAAAATGAGGGGGTGACTGAATCCTTGGCAACCATCGTTAGTTAGTAATAAAGTTGTGCTTTTTTTGGATTTTTATTTTTTAGTGAGATTTAACCCCCCATCCCCCACCCTCGCAAAAAAGGATCTCCCGGAGGTTTCGCCTTTATTAATCACCGAAAACGATACCACTTTAAATTTAAATTTTGAAATCCAGGTGGAAAAATATTGCACAATCGACCATTTAATTAATTTCACTCTTATAAATAAATTTTCCGTTTAATCCGAAACGGTGTTCGAAAGGTTTGAGCAGAATGAAAACAAATTTTATGAGCTAGCTTAAAATGCGTGACGAAGAAAAAAAAGTCTGAAGAATTTTTTTCTTTAATCCTGAACCCTTCTTAGTTTCCTCAGTAGCATTCAGTAGACCCATGTCAAGTTTCCACATTATGCTGGTTATAAACCGAAGATGCCAAAAAAACATCAAACTGCAATTGAACAATTCACCCTTTAAATATTAATGGAAAAATATGATTTTTCATGTACCTGCTGCCAATATAATATATTTTAATCCATTGAAATTACAAGTAAAACAATTAATATTTAATGGTAGAAAACCGACTTTGATAACAGCCAATTTGGTGTTTTTTGATACTGAATATTAACTGTTCATATTAAATTTTGAGGTAATTTTTTTTATGACCTATTTACATAAATGACTATCACGTTACAATTCGTCAGAATTTTGCAATAATTATAAACAAGTTTACAAAGATTTGTAGATTTCGTGGCTCCTTTTACGTGTTAATTCCCATAAGAGACGAAAAACGACCATCGATCATTCAATTTTGAATTTAAACATTTTTTAAAAAGTGGTTAAGTCTCGTAGATTTTTTTAGATTATGAAAGTACGCAAGTCCAATTTTTTTTCCAAAATATTGGATTTTTGGACCACCCTAATATATAATATATGTTGTGTTTTTACTTTATATATTTCGACTTAATTCACAAACAGTTTTGGTATGTGCTTCCTTGTACCAACGTTCAACGCAAGCTTGCAGGCATGTAATTGGAAGATGAAATCACACGGAAACGTTAAACTTTGCGTCGCTGGTGTTTACGGTATTTCTCTCCAAAAGCACTTGGAGTTTAGGGGTGGTAAACCATACTTGGAAGATAAACGTATTTATTTTTTCTTTAAAATTAATTAATTAATCACAATTTAGTAAAATTTAATACAAGGTAAACTAATTTTAACAAATTTGTAAATATATGTAGTTAAAGTTGAGTGGCTAAAATTGATTTCAAGTAAAAGTGTTTACATAACCTAAATTTTCAAAATTTGTAAAAATCAATTTAATTGTTTATGGAGTGAAATAAATTGATCCATAACAGATAAAGAATAAGAGGAACCTATTTATGCAAAATAATTGTTTATTTTTATATGTTCTTTGTTTATTTATATTGTTTGAAAAAATTTAATTTATTTCTATTCCGTCATTAAATAAAACATTGCTGTCAATAGATGTTTATAGTCATAAAGTTTCAAAATTTTCTTTCATTTTTAGTATAATCAAGGCATCATACATGTTTTTCTTTGCTCAATTCGCTCGGTCCTAGGAGACGAAAAAACACATTTAGAGCTCAAAGATGGTTAGTTCACACCATTTTTTTGGTCAAAACATATATTAAGCTTACGAAATCTAAAATTTCTTCACAATGTTCGCCTCTTAACCAATCACGGTTTTTAAAACTGCCCTGTAGCTAAAAGTTATGTTAAATAGAGGTTGTCTAATCCCTGAGCTCCAGTCGCTCTCGGAGAAAAATACCGTAAACAAAATATTCTCAAATATTTTATAAAATTACTTTTATTGAATCGCATGTATTACCTCCAAAACCTAATTGACTGAACTTATAATTTCCCGAAATTTAATAATCCGAATTCGTAATTCTCTTAATTTGCATTTGTCAGAATTTGTAATTATCAGAACTTGCATTTTTTCTAACTTTTAACTTTCCGAATTTGTATTTGTTATAATTTAAAAATTACTAAACTCGCATTTGCGATCTGCATTTCTTAAAATTTTCAACTTGACATAACTGAAATTGCATTTTTCAAAAACATTCAATTACTAGAAATTGCATTTGTCCGAACACTAAATTTGCATTTTTGTCAATCTTTGAAATCACCGAACTCGTATTTAGAAAAATATTAAACTACCCACATTTAGAACTGTAAGAACTTCTAAATCCCTAAATTTCGATTTGTCCGAACTTTAAAATAACCAAACTTACATTCGTCAAAATTTTGAAACACCCGAATTTGCATTTGTCCGAACTTTGAAATCACTGAACTCACGTTTGGTTGAATTTTAAAATCTCCGAATTTGCATTTGACTAAACTTTTAAATGACCGAACTTGCATTTATTCGAACTTTCAAATCAACAAACTTGCATTTGTCATATATTACATCGATCTATCTTCAATACAATTTTTTTTATTTTAAATTTTTTTTATAAACGCTATTTTCTTTTCCCGATATTTGTTTACAATTTATTTTTGACAATTGTCAAAAAAAAGGAAACTGTGAAAAAGTAATATTTAATCAACATTTAAGGATGCTCAAGTTAAACAGACCTTTCTATTGATCGTTCAGGTAATTCTAACGATTTTCGTAACAAAATATAAAATAGAATTCAGAACAATAGTGATATAATTATTTCAACCCTATTCCCGTTACATTATACTCTATAAGCTGCCCTTCATCTATTCATATGTTAAAATGACACTATGATATGGCGCGCGTAGCGCGCAGTTTTTGTTCTTGTTAATAATAATAGAAACATAAGAATTTCTACTGTACGTCCTACTGTATCTGGGATCTGTTTTACCCGTCCCAACCTGCCGCGCTCTACAAGTTTTACCTGTTACCATTAAGAAACGCCTGCAGACAAGAAATTGGTTCCTAAATCTGAAAGGAGGCGTATTTATCAGTGACTTTTAGGAAATTCTCTGTTAGATGGGAATGCGCTATCTCCCAACTAATCTCTGCATGAAACAAGTTACCACAAGAGAGTCAGGAAGGTAATTACGCTAACACTTACTTTAATCTCACGCTTTAGTTACCATGCGCAAGAGTTGCACTAGTTACCACTCAGTTCTCGCGTAGCGGTATAGCAAGCAGTTTATAGTTCAGGAGATAGATGGCGGCAGTGTACATTTTTCTGTTTAAAAGACGGTAAAATCATGGTAGGTGATTGTTTTTGTTTGTTAATTAGGGCAAACGAAGGATATTTCTTTGTGTAAAATACTAGAAGCATATATTTTTTAATTTAAAAGTTGAATACCTTTAAGTTCCAAACCAGGTGGATGTCTATAAGCAAAAAAAAAACAAAAATTACCTTTTTTCGGTTTAAAAAGAGAGACATGTTTTAAACATAAAGTAAAATTTTTCTTTACCTTTATCATATAAAATTAAACTTCCTTAATCATCCAAATATTAAAAGTTTGGTAGTTTTCCTGTCAAAATAAAGTTATTTTTCAATTTAAAAATAAAATTTTCTATTACTAAAAACTTGGTGTACTTTCAGTCAACAAAATGTTCGAATTTTAGTTTTTTGTTGAGAAACATCAATCTAAAAGATGATTAAGTATTTTATTCGCAAAATAAAATTCCTTTTTTTAAACAAAAAAAGTTTGTTATTTTTAAGTTTTAAGATGGTGAAGTTTTATTGTCACCAACATAAAGTTTTATCTTTTTTTACAATAACGACAACTTTGTTATTCTGTTCAGGGACGTAAGCAAAAAAAAATTGGAAGGGAGTTTTTAAAAAAATTGTACCTTTAATGTGATTCTTAATACCCCCACAGCACCGAAAATTTCCTGAAAATTTATTAAAGATTTATTTGCAAACTTCGGAATATTTAGGTGCAAAGCTTAGCGAAAATTGTGTAAAGATTTAAATGTCCCGATTAAATAAATGTTTAGCGTAAAAGTTGACTGAACATTTAAATTTACATTTTCGTAAAATTTTCGTCGCGAAAGTTTCCTGAACATTTAAATTTACATTTTCGTGAAATTTTCGTCGCGAAAGTTTCCTGAACATTTAAATTTACATTTTCGTGAAATGTTCGTCGTGAAAGTTGACTGGAGATTTAAATTAAATTTTCGTGAAATGTTTGTCGCAAAAGTTGATTCAACATTTAAATTAAATTTTCGTGAAATGTTTGTCGCAAAAGTTGAATCAACATTTAAATTAAATTTTTGTGAAATTTTCGTAGTGAAATTTGACTGAACATTTAAACTGAATATTTGTGAAATGTTTGTCGCAAAAGTGGATTGAACATTTAAGTGAATATTTGCTAAATGTTGAGCGGAAAGTTGACCAAATAAAAAAAATTATATTAAATAGAACACACAGGAAATTGTAAGTTGGAAGATCGTATTAGATTAAGGATTTGTAAAACGTTACAGAATCTTCAAAATTTTATTCAATAAATGTGTTTATATTAATTTAATTACTGTTTAATTTACTTGTTCCCCTTCTATTTAATATAATTTTTTTATTCGGTCAACTTTCCGCTCAACATTTAGCAAATATTCACTTAAATGTTTAATTCACTTTTGCGAAAAACATTTCACAAATATTTAGTTCAAAGGTTCAGTCAAATTTCACTACGAAAATTTCACAAAAATTTAATTTAAATGTTGAATCAACTTTTGCGACAAACATTTCACGAAAATTTAATTTAAATGTTGAATTAACTTTTGCGACAAACATTTCACGAAAATTTAATTTAAATCTTCAGTCAACTTTCACGACGAACATTTCACGAAAATGTAAATTTAAATGTTCAGGAAACTTTCGCGACGAAAATTTTACGAAAATGTAAATTTAAATGTTCAGTCAACTTTTACGCTAAACATTTATTTAATCGGGACATTTAAATCTTTACACAATTTTCGCTAAGCTTTGCACCTAAATATTCCGAAGTTTGCAAATAAATCTTTAATAAATTTTCAGGAAATTTTCGGTGCTGTGGGGGTAGCTGGTTTTTCGATTAGAGGGGAAGGGGGGGGGGTAATTATTTTAAACTTAAAAGTGATTTTAATTTTTTCGGTGAAAAAAAAGTTGAGTTTTTATCCACTCTCTAAATCTGAATTGGTGATAAAATTCTAATAAAATGATGAAAAGTCGTGTAGAAAATGAATTCATAAAAATTTCTACTAAGATCTATTCAAGTATTACTTATTTTTAGTAAAAAATTACAAATCTATAGCAAAAAATTACTAATTTATATTTGTAATTTTTCCATAATTTCTACTTTGAACGCATAATATAAGATCGCGTTAACAGTATACTGACCGATGTTTATCCTCCCACCCTTAACCCGCAAGCAAAATATATCTATTTATCCTTATAAATAAAATTAGACTTTTGTCTGTACATGGCACAGAATTGAAAACTTCTGTTATATTTGAGGAGCACTTTTTCAAAAGTTGATAAATCCATTTTCCAAAAAAGTTGAGATAATCACGAATTTAATATATTAGGAACCTTACAAATTGATCTGTCACTGTTAAATTCAGGAAAAAAAATGTATTATTAAAGAATTTTCAATTTAAAAAAAACTTGGACTTAACCAAGATGATTTAAAATTTTAATTTTTTTTCTAGAATAAATTACAAAAATCTTTAAATTCCTTAATTACTATGAACTTTAATTAAAAATAAATCTCTTTAAATGCAAAAAACATTCGTATATAAATAATTTCGTATATGTTTCTACTTTATAATTAACTCTAGGGGTTAGGTGCGAAAGTGCATTTGTTTAATTTTCTCGAAATAACAAAATGTGGATTTATCAACTTTTGAAAAAGTACTCCTCATTTCTTTTTTCTATACTCTAGATTTTCTGAAAATACCATCGACAAAAATATATGTCTATCTATATGTATGTATGGATATTTGTATGTATGTCTGTCGTCAAAACTTCGACCAGGTATCACGCAAAAACAGATTTACCGATTTAAGTAGACCTTGGCAGTCTTTTAGGTATCAGCCTAACTTAAAATCCTAGCTATATTAGATCAAAAATTATTAATATAAACTATGACATTTGTTGAGAAATTCAAAACTTCAAAATTTTCGATTTTTTGTTACATTTTAATCAATTTGATTTAAAATTATTATATGGTTATTTTTATTGTTTCTGATTAAGATTTGGTCGCCCAATAAAAAAATTGCGAATTAAAAATTCAAAACATTTGATTAAAATATTAAATTTTATTTATTTATTTACAGTAATACTCGGGCTCACAAAATATGCACTTTCGTACAAATGTAATAAAAAAATATGGAATTTACGTACAGAAAAAAATTATAATTAAAGAAATAATTTTACATTGTAAAAGTAAGTAAGCTAGGCTGCGATAACGAACTTTTAGCTGCAAATAATAATATCCCTCCCCTTCGTAGTTTATTACTATTTTAGAGTTTCTTTCAGATCAGAAAATGTCAAAATTATATAAACCAAATAAGTAGTTTAACTAAGTTTTTTATGTAAAAAAAAGAAACAGATTGGATTAAAATAAAATAGCTAACTTAGTTCTTACACTCCTAAGATTCTGATAGTAGAGAGAGAAATTTTAATACTACGAAGGAGGAAAATAATTTGCGTGTGATGTATGTGTATTCCCAATATTCGTCGTTTAGCCTGCGTGTGCTGTTTGCGATAACGCTGGCTGAGTGTGTAATTTTTGAAAAATCGAAAAGATAATTATTGTAATTAATTGTATTTAACTTTGAAACTGGTGTATTTTTAAGGTCTTCAATTCATATTTTTTTGTTTGAATTATAAATTTACTTAACTAAAAAATGTTCATTATGAAGGAAAATTGATCAATATTTAAAAAAAAGTTAAAAATAAAAAAATGTAAAATTATTTATTTTTTGATAGATTGTTATTACTATTTACGTATAATCCTTATAAATAAAATCAGGTTTTTGTCTGTATATTGTTTCAAATCTCAAATTTTTAACATAAACTTTCGTTTTGAGCACCAAGGATCCCAAAAGTAACAATAAAAAATTTCATGTCTGTCTGTCTGTCACAGAACTTTGTATGCCAATCACATTTAAACAACTTAACCGATTTAAACGAAATTTGGTGTTATATTAGGTGTTGACCCAAGTAAGGTTAATAAACTTTGAAAGTTTAAAAATTTTGATTAGATCGGAAGATATAACAAATTTTCAAAAAAATTCAAAAACCCAAATATTTTAACAATACTGACTTTTTGTTAGATTACGTCTAATCTTTTTGCATCAATTTCTTTTATGTTTCATACAACATATTTAATTATAAATTTTAAAAAATAAATATCAAAATCAATTTTAGATAAAACAAAAATATCAAAAGCCCACATTTTCTGGACGTATTTTAAATTTTAAATCACAACATTCTCAGGCTTAAAAAATTGCTATTATTTATAATTTAACAGATAGAGCCATAAAACTTTCACATAAAAAATTTCATGAAAAAAATATAAAAACCATAAAACAGATTCTTTTAAACAATAATTATCCAGAACAACTAATTAATAAATTTATTTATAAACGTATTAACATAATTAAATCAAATATTAACAATAATGTAAATAAACTTCTTTATCAAAGATCACCTAAAGTTTTCCTACCATATGTCAATGGCCTTTTTGAAATAACAGCTTATTCATTAAAAAATTATTTAATTTCATCTATTCCTACGAAAAATCAACAAAACAAAAATTCTTTAATAAAAAAGGGAAAAGATAAAAGTAAAAAAAACAGAAACAAACAATACAGTATATAAAATTAATTGCAAAAAATGCACAGCATCTTACGTCGGAGAAACAAAAAGAATGACTTTGAAAAGAATTAATGAACACAGAACGTCTAAAAATGAAAATTCTGTGTTTAATATTCACAAAAATGACTTAAAACATGATTTTGACTGGGATAATTTTTCAATTCTAGACAAAGAATCTAATCTAGATAAAAGATTAAATTTAGAAGTGATTCACATCAACATGCAGAGAAATCCAATTAACGAAAACGATGACACAAAGAATCTTAGTAAGACCTATACTCATTTTCTAAAAGAACGTAAATATAGATATCGAAATGAATATTAACATTACTTTTAAAATAACACCATAATTTTATCAAAAACAATAAATTTTAAACAAAAAAATTTTTTTACTATCTTTTTATTACTTTCCTTAATTTGTTAATTTCCTTCTCAAGGTTTTGATTGGCTATGTAATATATTGTTTTAAGTAAAAACTTTTTTTAAAATAATTAATTTCATATAATTTATAAACAAATTTTTAAGTTTTTTTAAGTTTGTAATATTTTTATAAAGTAGAATTTTAATTTTAATTTTATTTTAACTTTCGACAATCAAGAATGTACCCTTATATTTTGTACACAATGACTTATAATAATTCGATTTCATTGATTAGTTCAATAATATTCTAATTACCTCAGTTTAATTTTAGTAAACGGACGAGACACTTGTTGTCAAAAATTTGTCATCGTCTTTATATTTAATTTATTTATTGTTAATTTTTCACGGTAATTATTGTTGACACCATTTAATTTTATTATATGCATAATTTGTAAATTCATTTTTTGTTAAACTTGTTATTAATAAATTTTTAGTTTCTGATGAGGGCAGCATAGCTGTTGAAACGTTAAAAAAGTGAAGATTTTTTTCGTTTTATTTGACTCAGTGAAATCGATAATATCTTTTCAATAATTATTAACTGAGTGTTAAATTCATAATATTATGGAAATAAAATTCATAATATTACAATAAAAAAAATATCAATTCTTGAATCTGAATTTTTTTGTACAAAAAAAATGAAAAATCAGGGTGTTACAGGGTGTTTCCAGGAAGTTTGTAGAAAATGTTTCATGGAAGTTTCCAAAAGAAGTTTACGGGAAGTTTCCAAAGGAAGTCTTTGGGAAGTTTCTAGGAAGTATCCGGGATGTTTGAAAGGAATGTATTAGGAAAGTTTTCAAAGAAAGTTTCCAGGATGTTTCCCAAGGAGGTTTCCGGAAGTTTCCAGGAAGTTTCCAGAAGATGTTTCATGGAAGATTCCAAAAGAAGTATACGGGAAGTCTCCAAGGGAAGTTTCTAGAAAGTTTCCAAAGGATGTTTCCTGGAAGTTTGCAAAGAAAGACTTCAGAAAGATTCCCCGGGAATTTTCTAAGGGAAGTTTCCGGGATGTTTCCAAAGGAGGTTTCCGGAAGTTTCCAGAAAGTTCCCAACTGATGTTTTCACGAAGTTTCAAACGGAACTTTCAGAGAAGTTTCCAGGAAGTTTACAAGGAATGTGTACAAAATTAAATGATCTTGGGAAGGTGACGTGAATAAAATTCAAAAGTTAGTTGTCAAGCAACCTTTCGTCTGCTCATATTTGCTGACCTCATTACAAGGAATTTACAAGTAAATTTATACAAGTAAATCATTTACAAGGAATGTTTTAGAGAATTTTTCAAAGGAAGTTTCCAGGAATTTTCCAAGGAAGGTTTCCGGGATATTTCCAATGGAACTTTCAGAGAAGTTTCCAGGAAGTTCCCAAGGAATGTTTCAGGGGAGTTTTTGGGAAGTTTTAGGGGAGTTCTTAAAGGAAGTTTCCGGATGTTTCCAAGGGAGGTTTCCAGAATGTTTTCAAGGGAAACTTCCTAGGAGGGGGACATTTCGCTATGTTCAGGAAGTTTCCTGAAGACTTCGGTTGGTAACTTTTGATTTTGCAATGGGAAACTTTAAAGAAATTCGGGTGCTGTCTGGGGTGTGAAGTTTAATAAAAGATATTCTAGATTATATAGAAATCGGGATTACACTTTTTATAGCACCCTAACAGCCCTGTATCTGTTTAAAAAATTACTCTTTTTATGACAGTCTCCCTTTTAACGTTTAAAAACATTATAATGTTACCCCAACTTCTTCTTATCCTTTAAAAAAAATTCCAATTTTAATAACGCTCTGATCCAACGGTAATAATGTACAAAACTTGCATCCAGTTATGTTTAGGATACTTTTTATTATGTAAAATCAACCTCAACTTTATAGAAGAATTTACCTTCCGGTTTATACATCCCCTGCGTGATAGCAGTACATGCATATGTGTTAAATAGAACCTTTACCATTTTTCTCAAAGAATATTTATTTTCACTCAAAAATTCATAGCGCATGAAATACGTATTTTTATCAGATCTACAATTTTTGTCTAGAAGATTTTTTAAAATTAAGAATACATGTTGTCAAAAAATACTTTATGTCAGAAAATACTTTTGGTCAAAAAATACTGTTGATGGCACGCCACTATATAGATTTCAAAAGCTAGTATATTTGTATATATTATATCTTTTTCGGCTCGCGTTCTATCAAAAACATTTTCTAACAAGAGTTGTTTAATTTTAGTTCCCAGGTGCGAATTTATGGCCGGTCCATGGTTGGGCCAACCTTTTAACATGTTGACCTACACTGTAAAAAAATTGTTGTATTTCTACACCGTAACACGATGGAAATAAACCGCTTCACGTGACGTTTATCAAATTAAGTCAAATTTTCTCAATCAATGTACAAAAATAAAATCTCTAGTATCATTTTTATTTGTAATGATTTGAATTTTAATTTTGTAACGAGTTGCTAATAATTAAATTTTACACTCAACTCGAAACGAGAAACTCTTATTTAGACTTTTCACCCCGAAATGAACACACAAAAATATCCAACGCTGGACCAAAGGGTAGATCCTCCAAATCCACGACTTAGTGCAGAAATCGATTGAGACACGAAATTTGAATAAGAAAAACTTACCCAACGGCTTTCCGCTGAAAAATAGTACAACTTGTTGCCGGCCTCGGCAACGCAGAAAATAAATTATGACAAAATGAGGCAGGTTTGCTTATAATGAAAACACACGTTTTCCACTAATTTCTTTTTACTTTATTTCACCACTCACCCTATTTCACTAAGGACTTCACAAACTAATAAATCTGAAAACTCTAATTAACACTTTCCCGAGCGCGTGGTCTCAACAACAAAACAGATTGAATAATCAATTATGGCCGTGACCCAGTCCCGAAATTGATCAGCCGGTCGATCCCCTTCTTGCGATCTTCTTCCTATCTCCGTCCTTGTCCCTCAGTCCTATAATTGGTCCCTTGATCCAAGAATCCGAAAACCTACGAAAAACGCTCGGAAAACGAAGCTGACCTCACGCAACTCATTATTCATTGGACACTCAAGCCAACGACCAAAACCACACGCAGAAACAAATAAGAGAAACGATAGAATTCAAAGACTAAAGAGAAAAGCAATACTCTTTACAGCCTTGAATATTCTAACTCTAAATTATATATATTAAAATTAACTAAGTAACGATCCACAACGTTAAAATTCCCCCCCCCCCCCCTAGGCCGATGATGATTTGAAAATAAATCAATATCGCCGAAACATTTCATACTCCTTATTTAATAAGGAAAACATAAACTCGGACCATTATGATAAAAAAATAACTTTATTTTTCTTTCTCAAAAAAACTTATGTTTTCCCGGGAACAAAAAAAATAAAAACGGAATCACAACCCGCTTCCCGGGAAATAACAAAACAAAAAGAAACTTGAAACTGAAAATGAAAAGAAAAATATCAAAAATAAAAAAAGAACTTCTCTCACACGCAGATAATCTCTATCACCACATCACTTAATTTCCCCCTCTCTTCTTCTCACTCCAAAATTGAGCCACCGCCTTCTCGGACGGCTTCTCTTCGTCCGACATTACTCACGCAGATACTCTAAAAACAGAAATCAACACATTAAATAAAACAATTCTTATTTTCCAGTAGCTTGTGGAGGGAGATAGCGTTTCAAGTCCGAAACGTGAACTTTAGTGACTCGTCGCGTATTTTCAGCTCGGAGTAAATATACCGATTGTGAAAGTTTTCTAATTATCTCGAAAGGACCTTCAAATTTCGGTGCTGAGAATTTCTGACTCGCGTTCGATAGTTTATGAGATTTCCATAGAACTAAATCGCCAACGCTAAAATTCGCCTCACGCTTGTTTTCATTATAACACCTCGTTTGTTTCTCACGCTCGTCATCGATAAATCGCGCAACTAAATATCGTAACGCATCAAGTCTTTTTAGTCGATCAGCCCATACTTCCGCTCCGGTTCGATTCTAGTTACCGATGATTTGTTCTCGACCTCTCTGCGCAAACTCTTTACAGGCTTCGGGTGTCTACCATAGTTTAAAAATGCCGGAGACATTTTCGTGGTAGCCTCAGTTCCTGTATTGACAGCGTGCCTAAACTCGTGCACATTTTTATCCCACTCTCTGTGGTCAGCGCCCACATAATTTGCAATCATAGTCTTGAGAATCCGATTGCTTTTCTCGACCGGATGGGCTTGCGGATGATACGGGGGAGTTGTCAGATGACGAACGCCATACTCTTCCAGAGTCTTTTTAAGAAACTGATTGTCGAACTACTTCCCATTATCAGTAAGCAGGAAATTTGGAGTTTCCCACCTAAACAAAATCAATTCTTCGAATGCTCGTGCAATTGATTTGCCGTCAGCTTTTCTGAGTGGTTTCACTTCGATCCATCTGGAGAACAAGTCTTGAAAAACCACCAGATACTTACATTGACTCTTACTCGGTGGAAACTCCATACAATCCGCTGCCACTACTACCCACGGTCTCTCTACGATTCTCTGACCCATTAATCCTTGTGCGCCCTGTTGTGACACTTTGTGGAGCTGACAGTCTGGACACGTTCTCACGAAATGGTGTACATCGTTCCAGACTCCTTGCCAATAATACTCTCTCGCAACTCGGTAGTAGGTCTTCTCGATCCCAAGATGTCCCGCTGATTTTTCTGAATGCGCATCACTCATAATTCTCTCACGATATTCCGCTGGTACCACTAGTTTCCACCCATCTTCGTCTCCGATGAATGGCATTAACAATGGATCGCTTCGAAAATTGTACAGTCGGCCATCTTCCACGTTCCAGCCTGGAAATCGTTGAGGAAATTTCTCGACTAACTCACGCCTTTTTATATACCATCCGTCAGTGATGTCCTCAAACGCTGCTACGTCATCAATTGTTTCCTCGAACATCCTGGACAATGCATCAGGGACATGATGTTGTGCTCCAGCTCTGTGGATGATATTGAAGTCCCACTGCTGCATTTCGAGGGCCCAACGCGCTAATCGACCTGGGGGTTCTTTCAAGTTTCTAAGACATTTTAACGCACTGTGATCAGTGATCACTTTGAACTTGTATCCCTCTACATAAGGTCTTAGCTTTTTGATCGACCATATCAACGCTAAACATTCTTTCTCGGTCACGCTATAATTTTTCTCTGGCGCAGATAATGCTTTGCTGATAAAGACAATAGGATGCTTTCCATCCTCTGACTCTTGCGTTAGCACCGCGCCCATAGCAAACCCACTGGCATCACACTGAATGGTGAACGGCTTCGTAAAATCTGGTCGAGCCAACACTGGAGCTGAAGTAAGATTCAATTTCAACGCTTGAAACGCTTCCTCTTGCTGTTCTCCCCATTCCCACGCTTTATCTTTTTTCAATAATTTTAACAAAGGTACTTTTAACTCACTATCATTTTCAATGAAACGTGAGTACCATCCGACCATTCCCAGAAATCGTCTTAATTGTTTTAGATTTTGAGGTGCAGGATAATCTAGAACTATCGCTACTTTCTCTGGATCTGGTCTGAGACCTTCGCTATCGAGAACATACCCCAAATACGCTACTCTGGAACATCCGAACTGACACTTCTTAGGATTGACTACTAATCCGGCTGACGTTAATCTCTTTAATACGAGTTTGAGCCACTTCTTGTGTTCCTCAAAATCGTCAGTGACAATGATGATATCATCAAGATATCCGAACACTACAGGCTCAAATTCTGGACCAAACAGGGCATCTACCAAACGCTGAAACGTCATTGGAGCGTTTGTTAAACCAAATGGCATTCGCTTAAATTGCCACAGTCCTGACCCAGGAATGGCAAACGCTGTATACTTTTTACTCTGTTCGGACATTGGTACTTGATGATACGCCTGCTTCAAGTCTATTTTTGAGATAAAACGCGCTTTCCTGAGCTTGTCCAAAATTGAATCCATGCTTGGGATTGGATAAGCGTCCTGGACGGTCACTTTGTTAAGATCTCTATAATCTACGCAAAATCTTAATGATCCGTCCGCCTTTTTCACAATTACTGGAGCACTGCTCCAATCACTCGCTGAACGCTCTATAATCCCCTTCTCGTGCATTGTCTGGACTTCTTGTTTTGCCCAGTCGAGAATTGCAGGTGACATCCTTCTTGGTTTATGTTTGATCGGCCTGTGATCCGTAACGCAGATATTGTGTTCGGTCATAGATGTCAATCCATGCTCTTCGGTTTGTGGTAGAATTAACTGATCAGTCATACGCTGAATTTCGGAACGCTGATCTCCGGTCAACTCCGATATTCCTCCACATTTGGCTAGGATCTGCCCATCTTTGCTCTGATCAATGTCTGCAAACTTGTGCCATTCTTGTTCGTTTATTCTCCACAAACCTCTTTTAGGCCACAGCTGGATATCCAATTTGCGGAAGAAATCACTACCCAGGATAATGTCCTGTTTCGTTGTGTCGACCGCTTTTAGTTCCAAAGAACTCGAAATGCCATCAACATTGACCCACAAACGTAATTTCCCAAGAGCACCACTTATACCACCAAGTACACTCTCAATGGCGGAGTTCGCTGGTCCCTGACAGAGGCGCTGGATGCCGCCGGCGCGTAAAAACGTCCAAAAACATCCAAAAACATCTAAACTGGATGCGGGCAAATAAACGATTAAAAAAACCATAAATGTTATAAAAAATGTTTGGGGATGATAAAGTGGGCCTCACTGAACATATAAAAAACATTTTCATGACAAAATTAATTGTTATTAATTATGGAAATATGTAAAAATGTGTGATAGTTTGGTTGTGCAAAAAACACTGACAATAAAGTTTGTCTGTGTTACGTCATAAATAACATAACATACGAAAATTATTTTTTAAATCTATCGGTGGTTGAACAGTGAGGGTTAGGTGTACGAGTAAATGAATTGAGAGACAGTTGTACAAATATCTAAATTTATTGTTTTCACAAAGGCTAATCGACGTTAGAAACCTAGAAGCTGAGGTGTTGAGAGAGCGGCGAGAACTGGTGGCAGAGTATGGACAATCTGAAACAGGTTTTATCTTTTTACAAAGGAAATAGATAAGGGTTTGGGAAAGCGACAAGGGATTAAAAATATTTGGAACTAACCTTTTAAATTTAATGTGAAGATTCTTAGACCAAGCTCAGGAACAAGAGTTGAGTAATGATGGTCGAACCTTGGGTGGAATCTGGCAATCAGTCAGCTGAGAGACTAATTGAATGCTGGCTGAATCCTGGCAGGATATTGGGGCAGCTGAGAGATCGGCAAGATGTTGGGTGAGTCCTGGCGAGGTCCTGAGAACCAATCAGCTGAGACGTCGCTGTGATGTTGGCCAAACACTGGCAAGAAACTGGCAACCAACCAGCTGAGTAGTAGAAGCGATGTTGGTTGAATGTTGGCAGGATACTGGCAACCAGTACTGGGCGAACGTTGGCAGGAAATTGTCTTGTATTCAAATTTGATTAAAAGATGCGTAGATTTTGAAGAATACAATTCGTTGAAATAAGATTCGTAGAAAATTGACAACTAGTCAATTGAGATGGTTGATGAACAGAGTTTCTGGTCTTGAGTTATACTTGTACGAAGAGTTGATAACTGATACGAAGATTTTGACAATTAGAGTTTCGGGGTTTGAATTAGACTTGGCAGGTCACTTGTAGAGATTGACGATATTTACAGGTTCCGGGGTTGAATTCAGACTTGGTGTTAAGATTTTGACAATCAGAGTTTCGGGGTTTGAATTAGACTGATACAAAGATTTTGACAATCAGAGTTGCGGGGTTTGAATTAGACTGACTTGTTCTGCTGGTCCCTGGAGCTTTTATTTAGAAAAGTAATCGATGGAGTTTTCCTAACTCCCAGTGGGTGGCAGGAACCACTTAGCACATTTAATTTAGGGTAATATGCATGTTTCTCGAGCATCATATCTCCCCTATTAACGTTCCGATTGATTTTGTCTTTAAACAAGAGGGTTACTTCGGTCGATAGCCAAAACGTTACTTATTTAAACATTGATTTTTATAATAATACAATTTCATTTTGAAAAAATTATAAAATATGTTACTTGACGTAACACCTCGGCCCTCTTTTCCAAAACTTATGGAGTGAGTTTTGGTCCAAATTATAACTCTATTGGATTTAATTAAACCTTGAAATTTTAGTTTTGAATTATTAATTATTAATTGTTAATCGAGATGTCGAGTTGTTACGTTTACAGTTGAATCAAATCCATTTATCACACATTCGTGCATTTCTTGTATACTAGTGTTTATGCGATTTACAATTATTAATTTTGAAAAATCTTACTTCGCAAATTTACATAATTTTTCTTGAAATAGATTATGTTCGTAATCAAGGTGTACATATAGGTTTTGAATAAAGCATTATAATATTTCGATATGAATAGCACACACTAAAACAATTCAAATTCAAAGTCAAACAACAAACTTTTTACGCAATTTTACGTAAGCTATACCAAAATCCGATATAGAATATATTGATCAAACGATAATATTTTAAAGATTTGTTTACACATTGTTTTATAAATCTAATATTAAACATCAATTAAATAGTGATATTACTAATTTTAAGACAAGATTATTTGTTACGTAATTTACGTACAAAACATCAATTAAACAGTAATATTTTAGGTTTTCTAACACTCTATTATATCTGGTAAAAAACATCAATTAGATGTAACATTAATTTTTCAAGAAAAAGTGTTACTTACGTAACTTACGCATTTTATTACCAAAACATCGATTAAACAGTCAATTTTTCTGATTTGAATGCATTCTACTACATATCTGATAAACAAAACTAATTAAAAGTAACATAATTAATTGTTTAAGAAAAAGTGTTATCTACGTAACTTACGGATATTTTTCGAGTTTGTTACAGTTAATTTTGAAATTTAAAAGAACATAAGGACTTGCTACAATTTTTCAATTTATAAGAGCCTACATGAATCAGTATTTTAAATGCTATTTATGTTTAATATGGCAAACACATTTATATATGAAAATTATTCTTAATTTAAAAAGATTTCTTTTTTTTGTTTTGATTTTTGTTTTCTTTGACAACCACCCACATACATATATTTGCAAAATTTATTACGCTAAAAAAAAAATGTTGTATTATTTTTATTTTCATAATAATAAGTCATCCGACGTGTATACACGGAGCCCCTCACCCCTTACTTTCAAACATGATGTGAGATAAAAATCATGTTTGATTTAGGAACAAATAATTTATTTATAATATTTGTTTTTTATAGTATTATATTATAGTATTATAGTATTTTTCTCAATAAAATTTTTTATATAAAAAAACAAAGATTATATTTCTTGTATAGTATATTTTATACTATTTGTTCTCTCTTTTGTTTATTTTTTATCCATATATGTCTATTAATATATTAGGCATTATATAACTGACTTATGGCGAGCATTTTGCTCTATACTATACTGATTTGACAAATTCTCTAAAAAATGATAATCATTATGTATTCTCATATAATGTGACGTCACTAGAAATAGTTCTGATATTTGTATTAACATTTTTAACAATATAATGAGTTGTGAAGCTACATTCTATATTTACATTATCTAGTTTTGCTATCGATAGAACCATGTTTTTTTTTATTAATTTTTTGTAATATTAAAGATTTTTTCAGTAATATAATTTGACGTGAAATTTAACAATGGCAAGTTATAAAAAAATTTACCTAAATAAAATTTTGTTTGAATTATTCGTTAAGTAAAAATAAATTAATATTTAAGAAAAATAATGCAGTTTTTTATTCTGCACATCTTAAATAAATAATGTGTTAAATATAAAAAAATTTTTTTTTTTCTTGAAACGATCCCATAAATAAGTTTTTCTGACATTATTTATATGATTTCCAAGATGAGGTTTACTGGAAATTTGGAAACAGGATTGTTGGCAAAAGATAGGATTAATGTGGGCAAAGATTTTAATAATTGAATAGTAATGTTGAATTTCTTATGGGGTATCAAATTAATATAAATTTAAGATAGTAAAAGGTTTTAAAACAATCTTTCACTCTTGTTTATTTTAATTTTCTACAACAGTTTTTCATTGAAAATTAGGTTTTTAAACAAAAAAAAATGAAAAAGTTTAGCAATTTATGATTTTATGCAGACTAAAAGTATGTAATTTGTTTCAATATTAAAAAAATATAAGTTAGTTAAATGATTTAAACAAATTAAGAACATCTTTTGAGATTGCTGAAAATTGTTTACAACAATAGTGTAGTTTTTTATCTGTATGCAAAAAATCGAAATATTTAATTTTAAATTTTTCTTTCCTTTTTTTCATGAACTACAGATAATTTTAATGGGAGGGTTTATTAATCAAATTTCTATAAAATAATTTTGCTTTGAATTATTTAAATTTCTGTGTAAAAAAAGAATGTATAGAATCATTAAATTTTTGTTGGCATCCATGGTTGGTCGCTTCCTAAAAAAGATGAAAAGTTTTAGATTAGTAAATGTTTTTAATTTTTTGATTTACAATAATATTGTTGATCTTTATAAAATTGATAAACAAAGATTTCAGAGTAAAGACTTGACTTCAGAGATTGATTTATTTGATTTCTATTAGCTTAAATGCTTCTTGGATGAATAACAAATTTTATTCGTGAACAAGTGGAACAATTGAGATGCTCGTGGATTATTTAATTTTCTTAGGACATTAGATATTTTAATAAGTTTACATATTCTTGCGAAAATGTATAGGTTTTTGCAATAGCTCCTCATTAGCACCTTGAAAAAGGGTGACAAAAAAAAATCCACTGTATTTGAATTGCATTATCTGGAAAAGGGGTTAGCATGTATATGCTGTATATACAAGTACTAATATTTTAAATGCATATATATACATAATTTTAATATTTAATCATTTTTATTTAATAATGTCTGAATTACTCTTTATAATACTAATTTTTATAAAAATTACTTTTAACGTTTATTTATTTAATGTGTGATAATTTTAATCTATTAATGTGAACAACTTTTGGTTTATTTTTAATTGAAATTTTGACATTTCCGTTTTGAAAAATTTCTAGTACTTGATGCGGGCCTGTATACTGATTTTCAAATTTGTGTGGTTTCGGACCACTTAGTAAAAATACATTATCTCCAACTTTATAATTCTGTGGATTAATGTTCCTATCATGGTAGTGTTTAGATTTTTCTTTTGATGAAATTAAGTTTAATCTTGCTATACTCCTTATTTCATGTAATTTCGTTACAAGATCCTTTAAATAGTCATCATATGTTTCTAATTTTTCATGTTGCAAAAGAGGATCGCTGGATGGTTGACGCGCTAATTTTCCGAAAACTAATTCATGTGGTGTACATTTTGTACCTTCATGCATACTGGTATTGTATGAAAATATGGCTAATTCTAGCCAATCATCTTATTCTGAGTTCTTTTCAATAAATTGTTTTAAGTATTCGCCTAGTACATGGTGTGATCTTTCTATTGATCCGTTCGATTGGGGGTGAAATGCTGTAGTTTTGAATTGTCTGATTCTGAATCGTTTTGCTAGACTTTTGATTAAATTACTCAAAAAATTTCTTCCTTGATCTGTTAATACTCCTTTTGGAGATCCAAAAATACATATAAACTTTTTGGTTAAAGCATCTGCAATAGTGCTAGCTTGTTGATTCAGTAAAGCAATAGCAAGAGAAAATTTTGTAAAATTATCTTGAATAGTCAGAATGTATTCATTGCCTAAACTTGTTTTAGGTAAAGGACCTACAATGTCCATTGAAATTTTTTCAAAAGCAACACCTGGAGTATCCGTTATTACTATAGGATTTTTTGTTTTTACGCGAACGAGTTTCTTAAGTTGACATTTGAGGCATAGTTGAATATATTTTTGTATATCAATCTTCATATTACTCCAATAAAATTTTTGTCTAATTCTGTTATAAGTTTTTGTTACTCCTTTATGACCGCCTATAGCTGACGAGTGTGCTTCTTCGATTGATTTAACACGTTGTTCTTTTCTTGGATATTGAACGACTCCATTACAAATAATAATTTTTATTTTTGATTTACAGAAAGTAGAGTTTAGTATAGATACGATTTTATTCCATGATATATGATTTACTCTTAAAGTTTTTGCAATAGAAATTGATTTAAGATTAAGTTTTTCCGCGATTTCATACATTAAAGAAATTGTTAATTTAATATTATTTAATGTTTGTTCAAGATTCTCTTTTTCTTCTTCTTCAATTGGTAAAGCAATATGATATTGTTGACCCTTTTTTATTTCTTTCGCTTGGCCTTTTAGTAAATTTTTAAATTTTGGTAATTTATTATTTTTATCTAAACCTTCAGATCCATTATCACGTGGTACTCCATTACAAGTTACAAAATACGCATAATTATCTTTTCTCATTGTTAATTGATCCCGACATTCTACAATATTTTTCGATTTATTTTCGATTTCTTTTGAACATGATTGAGACGATAAACCTTCAAAATTAATTTCTTCTATTTCTTCTTTATCTTCAATATTTTCTTCATTAATCTTTTCATTATTTTCTTCGTTATTTTCTTCATTTATTTCTTCGTTTATAATTTCTTCTTCCGACGAATCATCGCTTAAATTACTTTTACTTACTTCCTCATAATTTGATATTTCATTTAATTCATCTCTACCTTTTTTCTTACGAAGATTTCTAAATTTCTTAACATCTAAATATTTAGGATTTGAATCACTTCTATGATTCATTTTAGAATTTCTGGATTTCTTTTCATCATAATATTCAGGATCTGAATTTATTCCAGGATTAAAAGGATTTTCAGGATCAGAATAATTTTCAAGGTCGGATACATTAGTATCTTCGGATTTATTATCTGAGTCGGTATCAGAATAATAATTATTAGTTTCATTCATTTTCTCTTCAATTTCATTACATTTAGGTTTCTTAGGTCTACCACGTTTTCTTGTCACTGCTGCATTTTCGTTTCTTTCAGGTTCCTTATGAGTTTTTCTTGGTCTTCCTCGTTTTCTTGATTCCTTAGTAGTCAATTCTTGTTTTTCTTCTAAATATTTCTTAGGTCTACCACGCTTTTTTTTGCTAATTCTCAAAGGATGATCTTGATTTTCTTGTTTTTCATAAGTTTCTTTATTTTTCATGTTATTTTTATTATAAGATTTATTTCGAGTTGTTATGTAACATTTTTCTTCAGTTTCAGGAAATGTTTTTGTTGTGATGGTTCCTAAAATTTCTTTTATACTTTTTAAGGCATTAAACAAAATTTTATTTTCACTATTATTCTTAACATGATTGATTATATTAGTCATAGATTTTTCAACATACGTTGTTATTTTTTGTGAATTTAAAGGGTTCGCAGAATTTATTTTTATATTGTTATCTTCAATTTCATCATCGGTATCAAATTCATCATAAGACTGATTAATTTCTTCATCACAATACAAGTCAATAGGGTCTTCATCATCGGATGTTTCTTCTTCAGTTTCATATTCATCTTCTTTTCGGATAAATGTTACAGGGTTCCTTGATAATACGTCTGCGTTCACGTTGGTTTTTCCTGCTTTATAAACTACATCAAATTCATATTCCGCGAGCTTTAAACGCCATCTGGTTACTCTTGAACATGGGTCCTTGGAATTTTGGAACCATACTAATGGTTTATGGTCGGTAACTAATGTGAATTTTCTTCCGTATAGGTATGGTCTAAATTGTGTAACGCAGTAAATTATTGCCAGAGCTTCCTTTTCGTAGGTATCGTATTTTCTTTCATTTTCATTTAAAACTCGAGATGTGTAAGAAATTGGTTGATCTTTTCCTATAGGGCCTTGTGACAATATGCCACCTATTGCAAATCCTGAAGCATCAGTCGTAACAACAAATAGCTTCGAAAAATCGGGTCTAATTAAAAGAGATTCCTCGCATAATTTTGATTTGAGGTATTCGAAAGCATCATGTTGTTCGTCTGACCAGGAAAAAGGTACGTCTTTTTTTAAAAGATTTGAAAGTGGTGTAGCTATTTTCGAAAAATTTTTGATGAATCTTCTGTAATAACCAGCTAAACCGAGAAATTGTTTGATATTTTTCTGATTTTTGGGAATTGGAAATTGTTTTACGGCTACTAGTTTTTTCGGATCGGGTCTAATGCCATGTTTATCAATAATATGACCTAAATAATTAACTTCGGGTCGTAAAAATTCGCACTTATCTGGTTGCAATTTTAAGTTAGCTAAACGTAATCTTTCCATTAATGCATTAAATTTTTGTTCATGTTCCTCTAATGTATCTGCATATATTACAATATCATCTAAATAAACAAATAAATCTGTATTAATTAATCCGGTAAGACAAGCATTCATAAGACGTTGAAAACATGCTGGCGCATTTTTTAAACCAAAAGGCATGCGGTCAAATTCATAATGACCGTCCGGTGTAGAAAAAGCTGTTTTGTGTGAATGTTCTTTATTCATTTTAATCTGATGAAAACCTGATGCCAGGTCAAAAACTGAAAAATATTTTGCGTTTCCAAGCTGGTCTAACAAATCAATTATATTAGGCAAAGGATGATTATCTTTAATTGTTTTTTCATTTAATTTGCGAAAGTCCAAGACCATTCTCCAACGTTTATTTCCCTGAGAATCTGATTTCTTAGGTACTATCCAAACTGGTGTGTTATATAGGGATTGTGAAGGCTTAATTATTCCTTGATCTAAAAGTTCATTAACTTGTCTTTTAATTTCTTCTTTATGAATTGGTGGAAAACGGTACTGACGCGTAAAAATTGGTTGGTCGTCGGTAGTGGGTATAGTGTGTTCTAAAAGATTAGTAGCTTCTAAAGTTTCTCCTGGGATTTGAAAGCGATCAATATTTTTTGTTATTATATTTATTACATGAGTTAATTCTTCTTCGTTTAAGTGATCTAATCTTAAAAATGTCTTTACTGTTTCTATTCGATTAATACCTGTAATATTAAATACTTGACAAAGTTTATTTAATTTTTCATTATTATTATTAATAAATCCATGTAAAAAATTTTCTGATGATCTGAACTGAGTATTAATAGTAGACTGTATTAAATTTGAATATTTATTATTGTTTTTAATTGTTGCTACATTTTCTTCTTTATTTTCTATAAAGTCAAGTAATTCCACTGTTAATAAAGGAATATTCATTGCTTTAACACAAGTATTAGCAATTTTTAAATAAGCTCGACCATTTACATTTGTTACTAAAGCATTTCCAATAAAAAGTCCTTCACCAATAAGTAATTTTGGAATATAACCAACTTTTTTATCTTTATTTTTAATATTAACAAAAACTGTTGCAATAGTTCTTGCTGGTACTGTTATGTATTCTTGTGTAGAAAATGGATAAAAATTGTCATCGATTTCAATTCGTTTTTCCGCATAATTTATTTTTACATTGTTGTTGTTAAAAAATTGTGTGCCTAAAATTCCTTCATGACTAATTGGAACATCATTAGGGATTAGATTAAAAATCGTGGGGTGACCGAGTATATTTAACTTTATTTGTCGGAGGGTGAAAACAGGATGTTCGTTGATACCAGTGAGTCGCAAGCATTCCTCCGTATTAATGTAAACATCAGGTCCAACGACCCCTTCTTTTAAAAGGTTTGGACCTGCTCTAGTATCGATCATCATGGTTACGGTGTTTTGTAAGCCAGCTGCACTTATCGAAATATATGGGATACTACTTGACATAGTAGCATTAATTTGTTCGCTATTTTCCGGTTGATTTTCTTTTTTAATATTATTTTCATTTTTAACGTTTAAAGATGCGTTTCCTCGCTCAAAACCTCCTCTGTCGCATCTACTAAGAGAAGGTTGCTCGAGTTTCCCGATTGTGGTTGTTGTAATTTTCGAGCATTATTACGAATTCTTAAAGCACAATCATTTATAAGATGACCTTCTTCTTTGCAATAATTACACATTACTTTAACTTGAGAATTTTGCACTTGTTGACTTTGTAAATTAGGATTTGTATTAGGAGAAAAATTGTTACATTTTTGATTTTGGTTATTAAAATTTATTGGTTCGTTATAATTATTTTGAAAATTTTGTTGTTTTTGAAAATTTTTTTGGTTTTGAAATTTTTGTTGATTTTGAAAATTCGATTGATTTTGAAAATGTTGTCTATTTTGAAATCTTTGTTGATTTTGATATTGAATATTTTGGTTTCTTGAAAAATTTGAATTTTGAAAATTTTGTTTAGGAAAATTTGTATTTTGTTTAGAAAAATTTGGATTTTGAAAATTTTGGTTAGAAAAATTTTGATTAAAATTAGGATTCTGGAAATTTCGATTGAAATTTTGAGTTTTATAATTTCGATTAAAATTTGAATTTTGAAAAGTTCTAAATTGATTTGTATTAAACCGTTGACTTTGACTATTTGAAAAATTACGTTGTTGATTTGGTAAAAATTGTTGATTTGCAACTGTTTGATTTTTTATATTTAATTTATTACAGACTGGAGCAATGTGACCTTTTCCGCCACAAATTTGACAGTTTACTAAATTTTCTTGTAAAGTATTTACTTTATTGTTTCGTGGATGAATATTACTACTTCTTTGTGGTGTTTCCAACTCTGAATTTGGAATTTTATTTCTCCTTAAATCTTGACTCGCTTTTAATCTTTTTTCTACTTCTATTGCCGAAGTTATCGTTTCTCTTAATGTATTTGCTCGTTGTACTCGAATTTCTATTTCCGGCCATAATCCTGTTATGAAATAATCTATTAAATCTCTATTTAACCCTGTACTAAAATTTTCATCGTTTACTTGATTATTTGCCATTTTATGAGCGTCTAAAATTTTTTCTGAAATTTCTTTAAGTCTAGTCGCGTAAGATAAAACATTTTCTTCTTGCCACATAAAGGTATTTCCTAACTCACCCTGTAGTTGGTAAACCGATTTTGATACTAAATACGATCTTTTTAAAGCATTTATAAGTTCATCTACATTATTGAATGTCGTACCAAAAACACTTTTTCTAGCTTCGCCAATAAGTTTACATCGTATCATTTTTACTAAATTTCCTTCTGCCGCCAAAGGAAGCATTTGCCTTGCTTCTGTGCAGCCATCAATAAAATTTTCTAGAAACATTGTTTTTCCGTCAAATAATGGAACTACTTCAATTGCATCGCGTAATGATATCGTCTGATTGTGGGGGTAATATGCTACTTGTACATTAGGATCTCTTATACCCTGATTCTGTGAACTACCAGCTGGATTATTTTCATTAGCCATTTTTGTTTCTTTTTTTATTTGATTTTCCGTCTTAATTGTTTTTAAGGAAGGACTAGTTAAAAACTTATTTAATAACTCACGAGATTTATTTAGGGACGATTCGAATTCTTGATCAAGGATATTTTTACGTTCTAAGGTTTCTTCAAATTTCTCAATTTCTAATTGCTTCTCAATTAATGTTTTATCAAATAATTCAGGATAAGGAGTATTTTCTAATGGATTATTTGTTAAGGTTTTTTCAAGGATCGTGGAACTAATAAGACTATCACTCAAATTAAAATTTTTGGTGGTTGAGTCTAATTCAAAAGAATCCCTGGTATTTTGAGTGATAATAGAGTTATCAGGATTTATCGGAAGTCCACTTTTAGAATCAAGATTAATTTTATTATTTTTTTCAACCTCTTTAGCCAATTCTTCGTTATTTTTAGTTTTATTTCTTGTTAATTTTTCATTTTGTTCATTTGGTTGCGACATATTATATTAAATTATCAAAATGTTTTACATAATACATATAAAAGAATAATAACACTAATAAAAGTTTACCAAAATTCTCTCGCTCTCTAAAAACCTTGAAAAAATGTGAAAAGAGAAAAAATGCACAAAATGCTCTCAACCATTTAACCTCTACTGTACACACAGGACGATGCACCAAATTAACGTATGTTACGTCATAAATAACATAACATACGAAAATTATTTTTTAAATCTATCGGTGGTTGAACAGTGAGGGTTAGGTGTACGAGTAAATGAATCGAGAGACAGTTGTACAAATATCTAAATTTATTGTTTACACAAAGGCTAATCGACGTTAGAAACCTAGAAGCTGAGGTGTTGAGAGAGCGGCGAGAACTGGTGGCAGAGTATGGACAATCTGAAACAGGTTTTATCTTTTTACAAAGGAAATAGATAAGGGTTTGGGAAAGCGACAAGGGATTAAAAATATTTGGAACTAACCTTTTAAATTTAATGTGAAGATTCTTAGACCAAGCTCAGGAACAAGAGTTGAGTAATGATGGTCGAACCTTAGGTGGAATCTGGCAATCAGTCAGCTGAGAGACTAATTGAATGCTGGCTGAATCCTGGCAGGATATTGGGGCAGCTGAGAGATCGGCAAGATGTTGGGTGAGTCCTGGCGAGGTCCTGAGAACCAATCAGCTGAGACGTCGCTGTGATGTTGGCCAAACACTGGCAAGAAACTAGCAACCAACCAGCTGAGTAGTAGAAGCGATGTTGGTTGAATGTTGGCAGGATACTGGCAACCAGTACTGGGCAAACGTTGGCAGGAAATTGTCTTGTATTCAAATTTGATTAAAAGATGCGTAGATTTTGAAGAATAGATTTCGTTGAAATAAGATTCGTAGAAAATTGACAACTAGTCAATTGAGATGGTTGATGAACAGAGTTTCTGGTCTTGAGTTATACTTGTACGAAGAGTTGATAACTGATACGAAGATTTTGACAATTAGAGTTTCGGGGTTTGAATTAGACTTGGCAGGTCACTTGTAGAGATTAAAGATATTTACAGGTTCCGGGGTTGAATTCAGACTTGGTGTTAAGATTTTGACAATCAGAGTTTCGGGGTTTGAAGTAGACTGATACAAAGATTTTGACAATAAGAGTTTCAGGGTTTGAATTAGACTGACTTGTTCTGCTGGTCCCTGGAGCTTTTATTTATAAAAGTAATCGATGGAGTTTTCCTAACTCCCAATGGGTGGCAGAAACCACTTAGCACATTTAATTTAGGGTAATATGCATGTTTCTCGAGCATCATATCTCCCCTATTAACGTTCCGATTGATTTTGTCTTTTAACAAGAGGGTTACTTCGGTCGATAGCCAAAACGTTACTTATTTAAACATTGATTTTTATAATAATACAATTTCATTTTGAAAAAATTATAAAATATGTTACTTGACGTAACATCTAATTGAAAATAAACATTGGATTCATAGGCAAATTAAAAAAATATATTATCCCTACTGTTTGTTTACAATTTCCAATTGCTTAAAAAAATTGTTTAAACAAATTATTTAAAAAAAATATTTTTTAAAACATATTGATAGAAATCAATTGTATGAGAAAAATTGAGAACAGTGTGTAGAAAATCTATTTTTAAAACGCTGTACTTTGTTTGTAAAATTTTTATAAACAAATAACAGTTATTTATTTATAACGATTTTATGAACAAAATACAACTTACACAAAAAATTGATACATACAAAATCTTTATAATTTTTCTCGCAGAATTGATTGGCAAACAAATTTTAAAAAAAAAAAAGAATTTTTAATTTTATTAATAATTCCCTGGCAAAAATGTGGGCCATAGCGTGGACTCAATTGAGTCCGCCTTAGGTCCACTTTATGGAATTTGCTAGAAAACAAGTGGAAAATCAAAAAAATGATTTCCCAAATGAATTATTATGATAAAACTCATCTTTTTATAGCGATTTAGTAAGATATGGGAAGAAAAATAATTAATTTGCGGCTAAAAACATTAGAAAAATCAAAAGTTTAAATAAAAATGATCAATTATTTATTTCTTATCATTATTGAAAGAATAATTATTTCATTTCTTAAGAACGAAATGTTACAATTAATTAAATTAAATTTGAAAGTAAACTAATTAAATCCAAAAAAATAAAATAAAATAAAAATATTTAACTACCGCAAAACTAACAATTAAAAAAATAAAACTTCAGTTACACAAAAAAATAAAATTGAGATATAAGAATAACAAAATTAAAAATTAAAATTACTTACTTTCTACTTGTCAAAAAATGAAAATTCAATCCATTTTTGCCTCGCCAGAAATATTTGGCAAAATACACTAAAAATTGTTCAGTCAAATATCAATAATTTTTCATATTTCTAGATCTAATTATAAACTTTTTTATCTATTAACGAACAAATTTGAACAAAAATTAAAGGACTGCGCGTTACTTTCAACAAGTCAAAAAATGAAAATTCAATCTATTTTTGCCTCGCCAGAAAAATTTAGGAAAATACACAAAAAAATTTTCAGACAAATATTAATTATTTTCCATATTTCTAGATCTGATTTCAAACTTTTTCATCTATTAACGAACAAAATTGAACAAAAATTAAAGGACTGCGCGTTACTTTGAACTAGTCAAAAAATGAAAATTCAATCAATTTTTGCCTCGCCAGAAAAATTTGGCAAAATACACAAAACAAATTTCAGACAAATATCATATATTTTCCATATTTGTAGATCTGATTTCAAACTATTTCATCTATTAACGAACAAAATTAAAAAAAAATTAAAGAACTGCGCGGTACTTTCAACTTGTCAAAAAATAAAAATTCAGTCAATTTTTGCTTCGCCAGAAAAATTTGGCAAAATGCACAAAAAAATTTTAAGACAAATATCATATATTTTTCATATTTCTAGATCTAATTTTAAACTTTTTCATCTATTAACGAACAAAATTAAACAAAAAGTAAAGGACTGCGCGGTACTTTCAACTTGTCAAAAACTGAAAATTCAATCAATTTTTACCTCGCCAGAAAAATTTGGTAAAATGCACAAAAAAATTTTCAGACAAATATCAATTATTTTCCATATTTCTAGATCTGATTTCAAACTTTTTCATCTATTAACGAACAAAATTGAACATAAATTGAAGGACTGCGCGTTATTTTCAACTTGTCAAAAAATGAAAATTTAATCAATTTTTGCCTCCCCAGAAAAATTTATCAAAATGCACAAAAAAATTTTCAGACAAAGATTATATATTTTCCATATTTGTAGATCTAATTTCTAACTTTTTCATCTATTAACGAACAAAATTGAACAAAAATTGAAGGACTGCGCGTTACTTTCATCTTGACAAAAAATGAAAATTCAATAAATTTTTGCCTCTCCAGAATAATTTAGCAAAATACACAAAAAAATTTTCAGACAAATATAAATTATTTTCCATATTTATAGATCTAATTTCAAACTTTTTCATCTATTAACGAACAAAATTGAACATAAATTGAAGGACTGCGCGTTACTTTTATCTTGTCAAAAAATGAAAATTCAATCAATTTTTGCCTCGCCAGAAAATTTTGTTCGTTAATAGATGAAAAAGTTTGAAATCAGATCTAGAAATATGGAAAATAATTAATATTTGTCTGAAAATTTTTTTGTGTATTTTGCTAAATTTTTCTGGCGAGGCATAATTATGCAAGAAAGTACCCATATGTATAATAAACGGACAAAATTAATATTTCAGAGTATGTTTTACCATTTTAGATATTTTTTAGAATTTTTTGCGCAAATTGATATTTTTTCTTTTAAATTTTTTCCGAGTGTTATCATTTAGGGTGGTTTTCAGCGTTTGATAATTTTTGTTATTAATTTAAATAATTAAATTCTTTATTTCTATGAATGATCAACTATTTTAGATTTTTATTTGATTTTTGTGTACAAATTTATTTTTGTGCCCCTGTCTGCTACTACCTGTCGTACATTTTAATTTTTGTTATCCTCTTATCTCAATTTTATTTTTTGTGTAATTGAAGTTTTATTTTTTTAATTGTTAGTTTTGTGGTAGTTAAATATTTTTATTTTATTTTATTTTTTTGGATTTAATTAGTTTACTTTCAAATTTAATTTAATTAATTGTAACATTTCGTTCTTAAGAAATGAAATAATTATTCTTTCAATAATGATAAGAAATAAATAATTGATCATTTTTATTTAAACTTTTGATTTTTCTAATGTTTTTAGCCGCAAATTAATTATTTTTCTTCCCATATCTTACTAAATCGCTTTAAAAAGATGAGTTTTATCATAATAATTCATTTGGGAAATCATTTTTTTGATTTTCCACTTGTTTTCTAGCAAATTCCATAAAGTGGACCTAAGGCGGACTCAATTAAGTCCACGCTATGGCCTACATTTTTGCCAGGGAATTATTAATAAAATTAAAAATTCTTTTTTTTTTAAAAATTTGTTTGCCAATCAATTCTGCGAAAAAAATTATAAAGATTTTGTATGTATCAATTTTTTGTATAAGTTGTACTTTGTTCATAAAATCGTTATAAATAAATAACTGTTATTTGTTTATAACAATTTTACAAACAAAGTACAGCGTTTAAAAAATAGATTTTCTACACACTGTTCTCAAATTTTCTCATACAATTGATTTCTATCAATATGTTTTAAAAAATATTTTTTTTAAATAATTTGTTTAAACAATTTGTTTAAACAATTGGAAATTGTAAACAAACAGTAGGGGTAATATATTTTTTTAATTTGCCTATGAATCCAATGTTTATTTTCAATCAGACAAACTTTATTGTCAGTGTTTTTTGCACAACCAAACGTGATATTATCCGTGAAAGAACCTTTCAAGGAATACATACCTTAATTTTAATTAAAGGCATTAAATTAAGAATAATTTTATTTATTATTTCAGAATTAATATTTTTTATTTCTTTTTTTTGAACATTTTTCCATTCAGCCTTATCTCCTAATATTGAAATTGGAAGCCTTTGACCTCCCTTAAATATTAAACAATTTAATCCTTACCAAATCCCTATAATTAATACTATTATTCTTTTATCTTCTGGAATTACTATTACATGAACTCATTATTCAATTTTAAATAAAAATAAATCTAATTCTTTAATTAGATTATTATTAACAATTATATTAGGAATAATTTTTACATTTATTCAAATAATTGAATATAATGAGGCATCATTTTCTATAAATGATTCAATTTATGGATCAATTTTTTTTATAACTACTGGAATTCATGGTCTCCATGTAATCATTGGAACAATTTTTTTAATAATTACATTAATACGTTTATTTAATAACCATATATCTTCCTTCCACCACTTAGGATTTGAACTTTCAGCATGATACTGACACTTTGTTGATATTATCTGAATTATTGTATTTACCTTAATTTATTGATGAAATTACTAATTTAAATTATTTAAATAATTTTATTATATAGTATATAAACAATTACATTTTATTTCCAATAAAAAAAATTAAATTTAATCTTATTTAATATAATAAATATTTTATTTATTTATCTCAAATATTTTAATTATTTTAATCTCTTCAATTATTATTTCAATTAATTTAATTATCTCCAAAAAAACTAAATTTAATCGTAATAAATTAACTCCTTTTGAATGTGGATTTGATCCATTATCCTCAATACGTTTACCCTTCTCAATTCAATTTTTCTTAATTAGAATTATTTTTTTAATTTTTGATGTAGAAATTTCCTTAATTTTACCAATTATTTTTTATATAAAATTAAATTTTTTAACAAATATATTTCTATTCATTTTTATCCTTCTAATTTTAACTTTTGGATTATACTATGAATGAATAGAAGGTTCATTAAATTGATTAAAATAAATTCATTGAATAATAGTTAAATTTTATAACATTTAAATTGCATTTAAAAATTATTTTATTAAATTTATTTTTGAATAAATCTAATAAATTAGAATTTAATTTCGACTTAAATTTCAGATTAATAAACTTTTAATCTATTCAATTTTTTCATAAGAAATAATAATATAATTAAACTTCTAATTTAATTTAAAATAAATAAAATTATTTTTATTTCTAAATATAAAATAGTTTATAAGAAAACATAATATTGAAGATATTAAAATGAAATTTTTCTTTTATAATTTAAAAATTAGTTAAATTTTATAACATTAATATGTCATATTAAAATTATTAATTTAATTTTATTAATATTTTTAATATTAAATAAATTTAATTGAAACCAAAATAGAGGTAAATTATTGTTAATAATTTTAATGATTTTTTTTAAAATCCAATTAATTGATCAAATTCCCCTTTTCCCTTTTTTCTTTCTTTTTCTTTCTTTTTATTTATTATAAATAATTTATATACATATGAAGTTTAAGTTGAGTAGGGAAATAATTTTTTAAGACTCCTCTTTTTGCCTCTTCAATAGATCTTTAGCTAGTCCAGACGGAAACCTTCCGTTTCCGGAAACAACTAATATTTCTAAAGATTAAGAGCTCGAATTATAAATTAATTAATATCTTAATACTTAATTAATTTTTAAATAATATAGTTTCCCCCCCCCCCCCCCCCAGTTAAATAAATATTTATTGGCTTATCTATTTTAATACTACTTTTGACATTTTTTCAATTTTTTTTCAATTTTTTTTCAATTTTTTTCAATTTTTTTCAATTTTTTAAATTATACATACTAAATTTTCATTAATATTTTTTTTTTTTCAATTTTTTTTCAATTTTTTAACATTTTTTTTTTTCAATTTTTTAACATTTTTTTTCAACTTTTTTAACATTTTTTAACATTTTTTTACCTCCATAAACTAAATTTTCATTAATATACTATTTTTAGTTTTAAACCCCATTTTTTATCTTTTATATTTTATCTTTTATCTTTTATCTTTTATATTTTATATTTTATATTTTATATTTTATATTTTATATTATCAAAATAAAAATTAAACTTTTATTAAATTTATTACTCTAAATACACTTTCCAGTATATTTACTTTGTTACGACTTATTTAATTTTATTACACAATTAAATTGACGGGCAATTTGTACATATTTAAAATTTTTAATCAATTTTATTAATTAATAAAATTTACTTTCAAATCCTATTTTTTAAAATTATTAAAATTTTTAATTAAATAAATTATAAATTTATTGTAATTCATCAAATCTTAATTATAAACTACATATTGATTTGAATAATTTTTAAATAAAAAATTTTAAAATTATTTTTATAAAAATTTTTTAAAACAAAAATATATAAATTTTATTAATTAAGCTTATTTTATTGTGGAAAATCAATTACTTAACAAATTCCCCTGAATAATATTAAATACCGCCAAATCTATTAATTTAATTATTTAAATTTAATTTATTAATATAAATTTAAATTTAAATAATAGGGTATCTCCATAATTAATAACAATTAATTTTGTCATGAAATTGTTTTTTATATGTTCAGTGAGGCCCACTTCTGTCTCCCCAATCATTTTTTATAACATTTATTGTTTTTTTAATCGTTTATTTGCCCGCATCCAGTTTGGATGTTTTTGGATGTTTTTGGACGTTTTTACGCGCCGGCGGCATCCAGCGCCTCTGTCAGGGATTCTAAATCATAAATTTAAATAACTTTACCAACTTGAGAAAAAACTGTTACAAAACTTTTTTAGACACGAAATTACGTGGTATGTGTAGAAGAAAAACCAACTGGTTTTTTGTCTTCAAATGTGCATCAAAATGTTCGTCTATACAAACAACAAAAATGACAGAAAGCATAAGGCGCTGTCACCTTAAACAAAAATTTTATACGAAATGTCCATCTTGGGGCCCTGTCCATCTTTGGGCCTACTCCCCTATATAAATATATAGACCTATCCAAGACGTCCACGTCATGGGACTTGGGCAACATTGTATAAAAAATATATATAATAGCTAACATTAGAAGGGTTTAAAAAGCAAAATATGCAACACAAACAATTTGTTAACTAAAACTTAAAAACAATGTATTAACACAAAAAAAGTATAAAATGTATTATTTCTAAACCAATTATTTCAAAATGTAAGAAAAATATACTAAAAGTAGGATACAAAATAAAAAGTTACGCATGAGCAATAATAAAACGGATTTCCACTGCGCACTTATTAAAAAAAGTATACTATATGTACTGAAAATTTACTTATCTGGTAAAAAACAGCACTGCGCATCCGTAATTTTTAAATTTTGTCAGAGCACATGTGTGACTATCACTGTGCATCATTGCGCATGTGTAACAGCAATACAAAACAACAGCGCATGTGAAATGTTTGTGATGTAGTGCGCACGTTTAAACAGTTGTGGTGCACTACTGCGCATGTGCAACAATATCTTGTGCATGAAAAAATGTTCAGTTTAACATGCTCGACACAAATAGTGCCAGTGCGCATTGTTACAGACTGTAATAACATGGTAAAAATAACATTTTTGTAAGTTGCCTATTGGAAAAAGTAGGTAAACTTTGAAGTGTGTACGACGATGAACGAAGTTTTCTCGGTATCGTATTAATATAAAAGAAGATTACTATCTACAATTTTATGAATTCTGGGAGAACTTTAAAACTCTTTATTCTCAATAAATAAGTAAATTTTTATAACACTTTTTTAAACACTAATTAATTGCAAGATTTTCTGACAGTATTTAAATAATTATAACCCCCCCCCCCTTCCCCCCTCCTCAGTACCTCCCGAAAATAGTATTTTAAAGTATGAAAAATTGAAAACTTTTAGAACAAAATTTGTTACATTTTATAAATATTTTAAAGAAAAAAAAATAACATTAATAAAAATTAAATACATTTTTAACGTTTTAAAAGTTTTTATATTTAATAATATAAATTTTTCTATTAAATTTCTTAAATTTCAATATTTAGATTAAATTTGAATATTCTTTTCTATTATTGATCATTAATTACAATGATAATGAAATAAACCAATTTTAACCGATATTTTACATAATAGTACTTTTGCGGAAGTGCACTTACAATGCTACAGTGTTACGCATGCGCAATAATAAAACGGATTTCCACTGCGCACTTATTAAAAAAAGTATACTATATGTACTGAAAATTTACTTATCTGGTAAAGAACAGCACTGCGCATCCGTAATTTTTAAATTTGGTCAGAGGACATGTGTGACTATCACTGTGCATCATTGCGCATGTGTAATAGCAATACAAAAAAACTGCGCATGTGAAATGTTTGTGTTAGAGTGTGCACGTTTACACAGTTGTGGTGCACTACTGCGCATGTGCAACAATATCTTGTGCATGAAAAAATGTTCAGTTTAACATGTTCGACAAAAAGTAGTGCCAGTGCGCATCGTTACAAACTGTAATAACATGGTAAAATTAACATTTTTGTAAGTTGCCTATTGGAAAAAGTAGATGAACTTTGAAGTGTGTACGACGATGAACGAAGTTTTCTCGGTATCGTATTAATATAAAAGAAGATTACCATGTACAATTTTATGAATTCTTGGAGAACTTTAAAACACTTTATTCTCAATAAATAAGTAAATATTTACAAAACTTTTTTAAACACTAATTAATAGAAAGATTTTCTGACAGTATTTAAATAATTATAACCCCCCCCCTTCCCTTTCCTCAGTACCTCCAGAAAATAGTATTTTAAAGTATGAAAAATTGAAAACTTTTAGAACAAAATTTGTTACATTTTATAAGTATTTTAAAGAAAAAAAGAATAAAATTAATAAAAATTGAATACATTTTTAACGTTTTAAAAGTTTTTATATTCAATAAAATAAATTTTTCTATTAAATTTCTTAAATTTCAATATTTAGATTAAATTTGAATATTCTTTTCTATTATTGATAATTAATTACAATAATAATGAAAAAAACCAATTTTAACCGATATTTTACATAATAGTACTTTTGCGGAAGTGCACTTACAATGCTACAGTGTTACGCATGCGCAATAATAAAACGGATTTCTACTGCGCACTTATTAAAAAAAGTATACTATATGTAATGAAAATATACTTATATGGTAAAGTACAGCACTGCGCATGCGTAATTTTTAAATATCGTCAGAGCATATGTGTGTCTTTTACTGTGCATCATTGCGCATGTGAAATGTTTGTGTTGTAGTGCGCACGTTTACACAGTTGTGGTGCACTACTGCGCATGTGCAACAATATGTTGTGCATGAAAAAATGTTCAGTTTAACATGCTTGACACGAATAGTGACAGTGCGAATTGTTACAAACTGTAGTAACATGTTAAAATGAACATTTTTGTAAGTTGCCTATTTGGAAAAAGTATGTGAACTTTAAAGTGCGTACGACGATGAACGAAGTTTTCTCGGTATCGTATTAATATAATACAAGATTACCATGTACAATTTTATGAATTCTTGGAGAACTTTAAAACACTTTATTCTCAATAAATAAGTAAATTGTTACAAAACTTTTTTAAACTCTAATTAATTGGAAGACTAGCGATGTTAATTCGCTCGCTAACGCTCGCTCAATTATATTTATTGATCAAGGAATTGCTTATCTAAGTTTAAATATTAAAAACTATCATGAACCTATTATTTATTTTATTGTTGTTATTTTTAAATCTTTTGAAAATTATATATAAAGATTATAATTTTGTTTTATGAATTTTTTATTAATTAGTAATATTAATATTATTAATATTAAAATAAATCGTTTAATATTAGTAATATTAATATTATTAATATTAAAATAAATTGTTTAATAATTTTGTTTAAAACAAATAATATACTAAAATTGTTTTTAATAAGGGAGTGTTATAATATTACGATGATTTATACAAAATTTTAAATAAATTAGTTTTATATTAATATCAATATTAAATCAGTGTCAAATCCATACTTCCAAAGAATAATTTTATAAATTTCGAAAACATATACTTATCACTTAAAGATATGGATAAATCTATTGGTATTGCAATTGTGAAACAATGTGATTCGTAAAACCATGCTTCAAATATCAAAAGCACGGTTATAAATTGAAAAAATATTTGTAAAAATTAACAATATGTGCAGGGTACGTTCTACGTAATATAACTTATCCGCCCCTTTGACGAATTCGTCAGTTTTGACTTCGATATTTTAATAATAATTTTTTTAACGTTTTCATTAATAAATACTTTCAATAATTATCCCATTTAATTTTTAAAGGTTGATTATTTACTGTGATATGGTTAGTACATTTAAAAACTATCAATAAATTATATTTTTTTTACTCTAAAAAAAATTATATATTTTGTATTATTAAAGAAAATGAAACCAATTTTTTTTTTAATTAAGGCATAATTTTTGTTTTGAAACATTGAAAGGAAGTTATTGTTTTGTTTTGTGAAATGATTGAAAAAGAAGTTATAAAATTTTAGTTTAAGTCTTATTTTTCATGTATATGTTGTTTTGCAGTTTAACGAAAATCTTAATATCATAATGCATTTTCAATTGTTAATGAGTATTTTGCATTATTAATTTTAAATAACTAATAAATAATGTTATTAAATATTATTAATATTAAAATTTCTATTATATTGAATAATAATATGAGTGTATTCTTCAATTCTTCCAAGAAGTAAAAAATTCTATTATACTTTAAAGTGTCTTTACAAATATAATATAATTATAACGAAGTACGGGGACATTTTTTAAGAACTAAAAGATTTTGTATATAACTTATTTGTAAAGACTTCCAACTGCGTAAATGGCCTAGTGGATACAGTGGGCGGCTTTAGAGAGAGGGGTCGCAAGTTCAAGTCTTCTAGCGTAGGATTTTTCTGTTTCATATTTTAAAAAAATTCATTTAAATCACCAATTTACAGGTAAATGACATGTTTAAAATAAGACCGAAAGAAGTTAAAATATAAATTTTACTTTTCATTTAATCTTTAAAAATTTCTCAGGAACTAGTTAATTATTTACCTAAAATCTTTAGGTTTTCATTACTACTAAATTTGCTTCTTTGCCTCAAATTCAAGAATAAAGTTTATAAATATTTCAGAAGTTATTTTTTTTTCGTGTAGTTGTGCATGCGCAGTAGGTTTCTGTAAGCTTTACAGATGCGCAATAGGTTTCAAAATAATTTACACATGCGCAGTTAATAAAATTTTTAAACAGAATAAATTTCTAACAATTTAAACGTAAACGGAAACCAAAAAACATATAAACAAAAAAGTCATATACTTTGCGTAGAATATATAATTTTAAAAAGTAAAATATACATAAGATATTTTGCACATGTAAATAAATAAAATTTTAATTTTCGTTGGACTTATAAAAAAAACGTAACAATTACTAACCTTAGTTAGATCCCACACTGCATTACTGCGCATGTATCATTGTCCACAAACATCTAGTGCGCATGCGTCATGAACATAATGATCAAGAGCGCATAAGAATTAATGATATTGATTTACTGCGCATACAAATTGACCATTTTGATCAACTGCGCATGCGTCACTATCATGACACACTACTTTATCACCTGCCCATGGCATATATGCAAGCTTATAAGAAGAAGAAGAAGATGGCACTCTACTACACTTTATTGTATAAGTGCCTAAGTTATATGAATGTTAATAGTTCAAAAAGATTATAGGTGAATTGATTTTAAAAGTTGCTTATAAAGAAAAGTAGTGAACCATGTGGAAGGGGAAGAACGACTGAACGACGAATTTCTGTTGACGACAAAGGTTTCGTTTTAATATAATAAGAGATTTTCTGACAGTATGTTAAATAATTATAACCCCCCCCCCCCCCTCCTCAGTACTTTCAGAAAATAGTATTTTAAAGTATGAAAAATTGAAAACTTTCATAACAAAATTTGTTAAATTTTATAAATATTTTATGGTGCCTCTACAATAGATGTCGATGCACATCGACATCGACATCATGTCGATGCGCGCGCACTAGTACCAACTGAAAATTTTTTTTTCGCTTTTCTCGTGTTCCGTGTTCCGGGTTCCAGCCATTCATGGTATTCTAACCTGAAATCTGAATTAGACAGCACCGGCTTCTGTCGATTTTAACATAATTTCTGTTTTGAATTTGCGTGTGGTTAAATATCATTTGATGGTTATTTCGAGTTTCTTAAAATATGAAATGTTGGTTCCTTTCAACATTATTTTAATCTGCTATAAGTGGCTGCAACAGCTTCAAGTTCTCTATTTATATATAAAGAGAAAAACTAATTCACGGAGATGGCATGTCCTGCCTCATATCACGGAAGCGGAGAGAGACATGCATGGGGCTTACCAAACTTTCTTTTTGGACTTTGCTAATTATAATGAAGAACAATTTTATAAAATGTGTCGGATGGACGTGCAGACTTTCAATAAGTTGCACGATTTGGTTGGTTCAAGTTTAACCAAAAGGAGTCTTCGTCGCCCGCTGCCATCGGAACTTAGATTAGCGCTAACATTGAAGTAAGTATATTATAAGCAAATATATAATATAATAATTTTGTTTTCATTATTTGTAATGTCCAGGATTATAAGTTTTTACTTTCTTTTTTGTTTTATTAATTTGTTATTACTTCTTTTACTATATGTAGTTCACCAGTTTATGAATTATTGAAGTTTAAAAATGTAATGGAAAAAGGTTATTTTTTATTAAGCACAAAACACACTCTAAAGTTTGACAATCGATTATTTATTTTAAATTCAAAATTTTTTTCGTCAATAATTTTAACGACAAATTTCAGAGTGTATTTTGTAAAATGAAAAATAACCTTTTTTTATTAGATTTTTAAACTTGAATAATTCATAAACAGAGAAATAAATTATCCTAGCGAAAATTTAATATGTTGAATATTTTATAAAAACTTATATATGTGAAAAGTGGTACTTTTTTCATTTCATCCTAAAAAAACTTATATAAGATTAAAAATTTGTCTTTGGGTTATTTCCGAACTTTTAAGACGGTATTTAAACTTTTATACAAATTTTATTGAATCTAAACTTCCATTGATATTTCTTCTGTATTCTTAAAATTTCTTCAAACAATACCTAATTCGCAATTAATAAGAAAATCAATTATACAAAATTTCTATCAATTTAAAATTTTCCAAATTAAAGAATTCTCAACTTCTATCAATTGAAATTTAAATTATTTCAAACTTCAAGTAATTAAAATTGCAACATAACCAAAGTTTTAAGATTCATAACTTATGTTTATTTTGATTCCCAATGGTGAGAAGAAAAATTATTTCTGTTTTTGAAATTTACAAATTAAAAATTTGATTTTATGAAACTAATTTAAAGTGTTTCAAAGTTTAATTAGTATGAACTATTAATTAATAAAATTTTAGTCAATTCATGTTTAAATTATTAGAAGCTTTAAATATTTTTAAATTTTAACAATTTATAGGTATATTACTTGTAAAATTATTATTTTTAATTTATAGACATTTAGAAATTTCAAATCGATTCAAACTTGAATTTAGTTCAGACTTTGATCAATTAATACTTGAATTCATTGTTTCTAATTCCTTTAGTAATTAAGATTTCTATTAATGGAAAATTATATCAAAAATTTTGAAATCTTAATTTGCAAAAATCTTTTTATTAATCAATTTAAATTTCTACGCATAAACTTTTACGGAATTTTAATAACAATCAAATTAAATAATTTTTATGTAACAAAGTTTTAGTATACCCAACAAAAATTTATTCGTTCATAGTTATTCTTCTTAATTTTTTAAATAAATAAATAAATATTAAGTAAATAAATAAATTTTAAATATTTTATGTAGTTCTTTAAAGTATGCGATTTTTGTGATGAGTGTATTTTTCTGCAATTTTTGGACCCTTGTTCTTAAGGCCAGGTTCCTCTGAACAATTTTGAAAAAATCGACATTTTTTTTCTTTCATAAATTGCTACTGTATACTCGTAGAGATAGTATAGAATTAGTCCCGAAGGTCAGCAAGACCGAGAAGCAGGTATAAAAAAATAATACAAATAAATATATTTTATATTTATTTATTTATTATTTATTTTATAAATATATTATTTTGTTCCGTTCTATTTCTAGAAAATATTCTGTCCTTTACAGTTAGAGAGCGTCCTTCGTATATAATATACGGCAGTACAAGTGAAATTTTCGTTGGTGATGGTTGTTCGCTTCAGTCCTCGCACGCGTCGGTAAATTTTCCGTTTGTGTGCTCTCAAAAACTGATTTTTCTCCAAACCACGTTTTTTCGCATGGATGACACTCTCATTTCAAAACTATTGCACTTATCGATATGAACCAAACGGCAATTAACTCTTTAGATGTCTGGCTATGGCCTCAAGCAGAACCAGAAATATTCATTATTATTTAAAAAAGTTATAAACAATTAAAAGTGAAAAAAAAGGTTAAAAAATTCAAAAGTCCGCCATTTTGTTTTTTTTTCATTAAAAATGTTTCATTCTGCTTGAGGCCATAGCCAATTCGATAAAGAACATGAAACCGTTTTGTTTTTTGCTTTCAGATAATTTTTTTCCAAGAAATGATGTCATCCATCTGCGAAGTGGATAACTTTCAGCAGCCATTTTCAAGACCGCCATTTAAAAAAAAAAAAAAAAATTTCAAGTAAATTTATGTATGTAATATCATATGTAAAAAAATTTATTACGTAACATTTTTTATATTATAAATAAAATGTATTGAAAAAAATCACGGTTTTCAGAGGAACCTGGCCTTAATGAATTTCTAGCCTTATAAGCTTGGCAAATCTGTAATATACATAGTGAAAATTATATTTCAGTTAATCGTATTCTTTGTAATCTAATTAAGCTGATTCAAATTAAAATTGACCCTACTTTCAAACCTACAATATAATTAAAATAAATTAAATAAGTTTAATAATTTACTCACACAATAAAAAATAAGCAATTAAAGATACATATTATATTATACATATTTTGTCATTAAATATTATTTTTAAACTGTTTTAAATCTTTTTTAAAATTTGCAAATTAGATTTAAATAAGACACATTTATATTTTAATTCACTATTATTAAAAATAAAATATAAATTTGTTAATTAATTTAAAACTCAAATTCCGGAGAATCCAGGTGTGGACAGAATGAAAGAATGAGTGAATGAATGCAGAAATGAATGGATGAACGAATGAATGAGTGAATGAAGGAATAAATTTGCAGATTATTATTATAAGATTAATATTATTATTATTATTATTATTCACGGTGAGCTTGGACTTAATTGAACCGTCCGCGATCAAAAGGACTTACGCGTGATTTTCTTTGTGATATATTTTCGGTGATGCCTATCGATTATTTTAATCCATAGAAAATAATCGCTGGATGGAATCTCAAATTAACTCAATTATTCGATTTTTTTGCTAAGTTATAGAATACATTCTTTCCACGATAGAACTTACAAAGTTCAATTTCATATGGAATCTTCCTATTTACGCCAAACAAAAGTTCTTTGGTAGAAAACTCTGGTAATTAATTTAAAATCCTAAACAAATGTAAAAAATAGTGTAAAATTAATGACTAACGACCAATTTTACACTATTTTTTTTCTGGATTTTAAAGTAAATACCAGTGTTTTCTATTACAGAACTTTTTACTTGGGGTACATAAGAACATTGCACATGAAATTCAACTTTGTAAGTGCTATCGGGAAATAAATTTATTCGATGATATTTTTATCCACGGATTCTTAATTTTGTATTGTACTGTAATTTCAAGTTATTTAATAGAAGTTTTTTTAACATGGTCTGTTAGTGATTGGTCCACATTCCGGGATAGTAGTTTATACCGTGCCTTGGAAACGGGACAGGCTGGTCTACCGGATAGCGCAAACCTTCCAGGAACAAATGTTTCTCTTCCTCACTTCTTTGTGGCAGATGCTATTTTTCCTGTTAGAACTTTCCTTATGAAGCCTTATGCAAGGAGCAATGGCCTGACACATAGGCAGGAAGTGTTTAATCGCAGGTGAAATTTGAATGTAACAGACGAGTAATTGAAACATTTAAACTTAAAATTAATGTGTCTTCAAGTTTAAATTATAAAGTTTAATAAATATGTAATTTTATTTTCCATAAAATTCGAAAGTTCAAATTTTCATAATTTCTTGCAGCGCGAGTATTGATATAAACTAAACACAATATTGTTAACAAGTGATGATTTAAAATTTTTTAAATTCTCGTCAAAGTCTTGCCATGAGATGCTTGTTCGAATATTCGCAATTTTAACCAATTAAAAGTTTGTACTTTTAAAAATTCTAGGATCTAGAATTCTATTCTTCAATACAAAAACTTAAACGAGTAAAGTTTTGATTAAATGGAAATTCTGGCTTTTTAATATTCAAATAACTGAATAACATATTCAAAAAGTAAAATTTTGTATCATAAATTACTATTCTCTAGCTTAGGCTTAAGTACGTGTAAAAAAATTAATAACATTTACCGACTGTTTTTTTAATGTCGGTAAATTTTGTTAGATTTCTTTACACGTACTTAAGCCTAAACTAGAGAAGATATCGATTTCAAAGTTTGTTAACACTCATTCTATAATATGAAAATTCTGTTGAATAAAAATGTAATAATCTAACAATACTGCTTACTAAACATTTGAATTAATTTAAATTTGACTAAAAAAGAAATTGCGAAAATTCAGGCGCGTGTTCAGGGGGTCATGATCCCCCCTAGAAGAGTTAAATTTAAATGAGAGTGAGAGAGATAGTGATATAGTGTTATCTCTTTCTCTCTCATATATATATATACTTAAGACTCCCTTCCTCCAAAACAGGTCACGTAATTTGTGTATGTTTCCTTACGAAATTTATGAAATATTGATGCGCCTCACATTGCAACGCAAAAAGTAATAGTTACTATACAAGTAATATTCAATACGCTAAATGTTTCATTAACATTTCATTTACAGATTGTCGAGAGCCCGAAATATCATCGAAGATTTCTTCGGAATATTGTGCGCTAAATGGAAAATTCTGCAACGTCCAATAGAATTTAAAACAAAAACGACGGAAAATATAACGAAAGCATTAATATGCTTGCACAATTTAATTATTTCTGAAGAAATGCTAATGAAAGCTAGCCGAAGAAGGTACGCTATTCCTCCTCCACTTGGTGATGAAGAGGAACTTGAGGATTTCAATGATATCTTACCAAATGACAACGCTCTCAGACAGAGAGAAATCTTAACCGACTATTTCAATGCAAGAGAGGGACAAATGATTTAAATGTCCTACGATTATCTTTTTTGCTTTATTTACTTTTGATAAATATAATTTAATATTGTTTGCTTATGTATTTTAAATTTTAAACAAAGGTACAACCTGCGTTGCAAAAATGAAGGCTACTTAATTTATGGTTGACTCAACTGCATGGAAACTCTATGATACATCCTCCCTTTCACTTATTTTTATTTAATTCGTTTACGTTTTGTATATTAATTGATACATTTTCAAAATTAGATGTCTCATTCTTCTCAAAGTTACATTTTGTATTGCCCGATTAATTTAAAAAAAAACTGTTTAGTAATAATTATAATTATAACAGCGGCCTATAGCTGTACGGCACATGACCCGTCCGCTCGAAAAGCCATTTAAGTATTTTTCATACATTTTGCAAAAGCCTAACTTTAAGATTCATTTTTCATTTATAAATTATTCAATGAATTATTACTTATATATATGAGGGGTTCGTTAGTGTCAAACTTCCATCAAAAATTTTAGTTTAGATGATGATTCATACGATAGTAAGAGTCTTTTGAAAAACTACTTAAATAGACTTCAATGGTTTTTCAAGCGAACAACTCATGTTACCATGTTTACCTCATGTTTTTTTTGCAACATTGTGAACAATTGTTTGTAAAATAATTTTAATTTTAAAAGTTTTTCTAAAATAATATGTTATTTAAAATTTATAAAACAATTTGATTACAAGTTTATGCTATTTCTTCTGAGAAATATACAAATTGAATCTTATAAAGTTTGAAAAAATACAGATCTGAAATATCTGCTGTCAGATTTTCGAACTTACACAATGGGGTCGGATTAAAAAATGTACGTTTCTTTACATATGTCATTTTATTTTGTGTTTTAATATTATATTATTTTCTGAGCGTTAAAAGGAACAGAGTGATTTTAATAAAGGAGAAAATATTCATGAATTAAATTCAAACAAAAAGAAACAAATATTAAACGGTACTAGTCAATACTTAACAGTTTAAGTAAATAAACTTTTAAAATCAGACATTAAAAGTTCTATCAGTTTCTCTCACATAATAAAAATTTTATACAAATTGTATATAAAATAGTAAATTTTAATTGTTCACTAATAGAATGTTTATATATAGTACTTTTAATATATTTTTTACAATCAACTATGTTGTACTTTCATAAGATATAACCGAATTAATCAAAATTATTGTAAAGTTAAGGGGAGATTCCACTGAAATTGAAGGTTTTTTTCGGTGATTCTTTTTATACTAAAAGAATATGTGAGGTATTCTCTGAGCAAAATACCACCCTAAAAAAAAAGTTGCCTAATGTTTTGGTCAATGATATGTAGTCAAAAAACAAAAATTTTAAGTAGGTTCTTAGGTCTGTATAATGCGTGGTTGCCATGTTATCAGGGGCCCAATTTTATTGCAGCGTAATTTTCAACTGCTAATAACTTTTAACCGGATAAATGGATTTAAAAATCTTGTGGGTGTTTTTTCTGCAGAATTTCCTAAACTTTCAACTAAAATTACTCATTATTTTTATAATTTTATTTTTACCAAGAAAAATGCAAAAAAATGTTTGTTTTTTAATTTTTGACCAACACTCCCTCCTAGGAACTTTTTCATAGCTACCTAGAAATGATCCTTATTTTATAAGCTTTTCAACCCCCTAAATGCCATTTTGGGAGAGCAAGATTCGTAGAAGCTATAGGTGAAAAATTGCATTTAGGGGGTTGAAAAGCTTATAAAATAAGGATCATTTCTAGGTAGCTATGAAAAAGTTCCTAGGAGGGAGTGTTGGTCAAAAATTAAAAAACAAACATTTTTTTGCATTTCTCTTGTCAAAAATAAAATTATAAAAATAATGAACAATTTTATTTGAAAGTTTAGGAAATTCTGCACAAAAAACACTCATAAGATTTTTAAATCCATTTATCCGGTTAAAAGTTATTGGCAGTTGAAAATTACGCTGCAATAAAATTGGGCCCCTGATAACATGGCAACCACGCATTACACAGACCTAAGAACCTACTTAAAATTTTTGTTTTTTGACTACATATCATTGACCAAAACATTAGGCAACTTTTTTTTAGGGTGGCTTTTTGCTCAGAGAATGCCTCATGTATTACTTAAATTTTTTTATAAAAACGTACATCTCTAAAAGTAATCGAAATTTTTTTTTAATTTTCTCTTAAATGATGTATCAAAGAATGGATGCCGAAAGTTTCCTCTCTAAAAGTTTGGTACACTATTTATCTTTAACGGTTAATCTAAAATGAAAAAACTACAAAGTTTTTTAATCTGTACTATCCCTGGCAAAACTATTGGATTGAATTTTAATCAGTTTGAGTAAATTTTAATCAGTTTTCCTCCGGGTTATTCCGAAATTTGTTTCCCAGCCAATCAGTTTTTATCCGAATCTAAAAATGGATGTAACTTGACGAAAAATTCTTTTCGAATAATTCCTAATTAATCAGCTTCATTCCGAAGCTAAATTTTAATCCGTTTGAATCACGTAATTTTATTCCGAATCAATTTGTTCCAATTTTAGTTGGATTTTTTCGAATATACAATGGATTGATTCGGAATGATTCGCAATGGAATAACGGGATTAAAATTTAGCTTCGGAATAAAACGGATTAATTCGGAATGATTTGGAAAGAATTTTTTGTCAAGTTACATCCATTCTTAGATTCAGATGAGAACTGATTGGTTCGGAAACAAATTTCGGAATGCCCCGAAAGAATATTGATTAAAATTTTTTCAAAACTCATTGGAATTCAATCCGATACTTTGGCCAGGGATTTTGACTATCGTATTAACTAGAGTCAGAAATATTTATTGAAAAAAGAAAAAATGGCAGACTTTTTAATTTTTTTACCGCAATTAAAAGTGACAAAGTTGAAAATATGCAGTTTCGAGAAAAACGCGTTAAAGGTTTGAAGGACCAAATGTACAAGAAATTAACTTAAAGTTCGGCAATATTTTTAAACTAGCAAAATATATAGCGCGCAAACGCGCGATTAGTTTTTCATACATGTTAGGAAATTAACTATAATAATAAATAAAACAAATCGATGAATAATATTTATCCAATAAACAGGGCTGCCTGCGGACTTGCAGATTGAAAATAGTGAAAAAAATGACTTTAATTTAAAAACTGAGTAAATAATTTTTTCTTTAAGTTTAAAAAATGATTAATACAAGTGAGTGAATAAGCAATACCCATTGAGCACACATGTCCAAAAGACGTCCCTATGTCGGCTTTCATGTCCAAAACCAAAAGACGTCTTAAGGACGTATTCTGGTTTTTTTTTGCCCACTGGGTACTGAGTTTGATATTACTGATATTAAATTGGGGCTCTCCAGCAGGAAAAGCCATTCAAATTTGAAAAAAATAATTCGAAAATCTCAAAAATAATTGAATAATGACAAAAATACTTCAATTTAAAAAAAAAGTTGTAAATGACAAAACTAATTGAAAAATTGATTAAAAATCAAACAATAAAGACAAAGATTGAAACGAAATAATTGGAATTTGTAATAAATAAGTGAAAAGTTTTAAAAATAATTGAAGTTGCAAGAAAATAATTGAAGAATAAGAAAAATAATTAAAATTTGAAACAAACGTTTGAGACTGGTGTAAAAAATTCAAATTTTGTGCACAATAATTGAGTTATTGACGAAATAATTAGAATGTAAAGAAACTAATTGAAAAATAACATAAGTAATTTAAAGTTGGCGTAAAAATTACACTTATTACACAACAGTTGGAAAATAGAAAAAAATAATACAAGTTTCAAGGAAATAATTAAAACTTGAAAAATATCATTTAAAAATATCAAAAGCATGTGTATGTCTATAAAACAGTTAAAAAATCGGACAAGTTCGAGTTACACTTGCACTAAAATCGAGGGTTCCGTACACAAAACAAAATAATTTTTAATATATTTGATACTATTAAATATATAACATATAAATATATTCATATTATAGATAATATAATATATAATGAATTTTTTTTATAAAAAATGGACCACCTCCCCCCCCCCCTATCTTTCAAAGTATTTTACTTAAAGAGTTCAAATTTTGTACAGGAATGTATTGTCAGGTGTAAATTACATAAAAATTATAGAGAACGTGATGGTGATTGCGCTGTCAACGAAAAATCCAGAGATTTCAGCAAATATCCATAAAAAAAACTCAAAAATCATTTTATTTCCTTAACAACGCTATGATCAACTTCTACAATCATGTTCTCTACCATTTTTCTGTAATCTACACGTGAAAATACATTTGTGCACCAAATTTCAGCACTCTAAGTACAATAGTTTGGCAGATATGGAGGTGGCATTGTACACTTTTAGTGCATTTTTGCAAAAAAAATGACGGTATCCCCCCCCCCTTATCTTCCAAACTATTTGACTTAGGATGCTGAAATTTGGTACACGTATGTAGATTTACGTATAGATTACAAGAAAATTATGGAGAAAGTGATGATTATAGCGCTGTCAAAGTTATAACACTAAACTATGGCCCATATGTTAAAAAAATGCTCAAAAATATTGTTATTTCCTTGACAACGCTATGTTCAACACATACAATCATGTTCTCTATAATTTTCCTGTAATCTATACGTGAAAATACATTTGTGTACCAAATTTGAATTCTTTAAGTCTAATAGTTTGGAAGTTCAGGGGGGGGGGGGGAATACGACAATTTTTTAGCATTTTTTAAAAAAAATCGTTTTTTTCTGCTGAAAAACGCTATGATAACAGCCTGCAACAAGGTTTTCTATAGTTTTTCTGTAATCTACACGTCAAACTACATATGTGTACTAAATTTCAGCACTCTAAGTGTAATAATTTGGCAGATAAAGGGCAGGAATGGTACAAATTAAACGCATTTTTTCGAAAAAATGACCGTATTCCCCTCTTATCTGCCAAAATATTTGACTTAGAGAGTTAAAATTTGGTACAAAAATGTAGTATCATATGTAGATTAAAGAAAAATTATAGAGATTGTTGTGGTGATAGCGCTGTCAAAGAAATGGCAAAAGTTATAAGCCAAAAAATATCAAAATTTCTCAAAAATCTTGTTATTTTCTTGACAACGCTATGATCAACCCCTAGAATCATGTTCTCTATAATTTTCCTTTCATCTACACGTTAAAATACATATGTGGGCCAAATTTGAACTTTCTAAGTCAAATAGTTTGGTGGCTAGGGAGGGGGGGATACGATTTTCGACAAAGTCTTTCCAATAGAGTTCCGTGAGTACACTTGTGGTGTACGGAACCCTAAAAATGACAAAAATAACTAAAATTTAGAGAAAATTTAATAGAAATTTTAATACATTGATATTGAAAAATTGTATAAAATAATTGAAAAATTAACCATACAATTAAAATATTAATAAACTAATTGAATAATGGCATAAGGAATTAAAAACCGGTCTTCAAAACTTAATAAATTCATGACAATAATGGAAAGATTGAAGAAAATGACATTTAAAGAAAATATATCCAAAATGTTAAAAATATTTGAATATTTACAAAAATAATTTTAATTTGAAAAAATAATTGATAATTGGTTAAAAAAATTAAAAATTTAAGGAGAATTTTTGAAAACTTGATGAAACAATTTATATATTAAGAAAATAATTAAATAATGACATAAATAATTGAAAACTTGGGTAAAAGTTAAAAATTTATAGACAGCAATTGAAAATTTGAAAAAAAGCGTTTGAAGTTTGAGAAAAATAATTTAAATTACATGAATATAATTGAACAATATTAAAAATAATTGTAATTTAAAAAAAAATAATTGATAACTGGTGCATAAAATTAAAAATTTGAAGACAATACTTAAAAAATTGACCAAACAATTGAAATTGCAAGAACCTAATTGAATAATGACATAAATAATTGAATGCTTGTGTATAAATAAAAAATTCATAAAGAATTTTTGAAGTTTGAAGACAATAATTGAAAAAGATGTAAAAAATCAACAAACTCATGATACTAAAAAAATAATTAAGAAAATGATTAGAATTTCTAGAAAATAATTGAAAACTAATATGTATAATAAATACATATTAGTTAAAAAAAAAATTAGTTAAAAAAATTTAAAAATGTATAGTAATAAAAAAATTGAATTTATTTATGCATTTATTTCTTTACGGGTGAAAAGTAGAATTAAAACTTGTGTTGAAAATTTAAATGTTCCTGGCGGCAATTTAAAGATAGGAAAAAATAATTAAAATGTTAAGAAAATAATTGAAAAATGACAGAAGTATATGAAAACTTGTGTAATAAATCTAAGTATTTCTGACAATAATTTAAAGAATGAAAAGAATAATTGAAATTTGAAAAAATTTAATTCACTATCGCAAAAATATTTGAAAATTGACAAAAATACTTTAGGATTGACAAAAGTACTTCAAAAATGCCAAAAATAATTGTAAACAGGTGTAGAAATTACGTATTTTTGTAAAATATAATTAAAAATAAATAAGTGTGTATAGGAATTCTAAATATTGTTTCATTGAAAACCACACAACACTTTAGTCTGCTAAAACTTTGCTGCAACTTTTCCGTAAGTTTACAGCAAACTTAATGAAAGTTTTGGAACTCCAGAAGTGGATAAAAAAGTTACTGAATAATTTAGACTGTATTTAAAATTTTTCCAATGAAGTAAAATAACGTCAGTTGAATTTTTAATAAATCCGACTATTCGACACTTTAAATTAGTCAAAAGTTTTATTAAATTTATATCATTGTTTTTTATTTATATAATTGTATCTTAGCGACAGGTGGGTAATATACGAGGGGGACACCTGCACTCTGAAAGAGGAGATGCAGAGAGGTGCCCCCCAATGCTGGAGGATAGGACCATTCGTATGGAATGTTTCGTATGACGACTTCTTGCGAATGGGTCTACCTAAAGGCGCGGTGATCATCGGCTTCGCGGACGAAGCGTTGATCGTATGCACTGCCGAAACTGTAGAAGCCCTGGGCGTATTGGTGAACGAATGTCTGAGACGGGCAAAGCGCTGGCTGGAGGCCAGAGGCCTCCAAATGGCTCTGGAAAAGACCGAAGCGCTGCTAGTCACAGACAGACGTGGTTATACAGCCCCTGGTATTCAGATAGACGGATTCGAGGTCCAATGGAGGAATCATATCAAATATTTAGGTGTCGAACTCGACAAATTTTTGAATTTAAAACACCATATAGCCGTAGCATGTCGGAATGCCGAACAGTGTTCGGCAAGTTTAGCTCGTCTAATGCCGAACATTGGTGGGCCCTCTGAAGCAAGGAGGAGACTGGTGGCGAGTGTTGCCCTTGCAAAGCTGCTATACGCAGCATCTGTATGGGATCCTACCCTGCGAAATGACAGAAGTAAAACCATCTGTAAAAGGATACTGTCCGCGCAAAGAAGTGTTACTACACGTATCATTTCGGCCTATCGGACAGTACCGACGTGTGCTGCTCAGGTCCTTACCAGCGTCCCGCCGGCAGATCTTTTGGCACAAGAAAGGGAGGAAGTTTTCCTCCTTTTCAAGAAGAGAAATTCTTCCGCATATACGGAAGATAATAGACCCAGCAAGGACCAAAGTCGCCGAGATGCGAGAAGCAGACTCGTCGACAGATGGCAAGAACGATGGAGCGGGGAGGAGACAGGCCGATGGACGTATCTGCTGATACCTACACTCGCCACCTGGATAAGTAGTAAGCACGGAGTGGTTTTCTACTACTTAACCCAAGCTCTCACAGGGCACGGGTGTTTCGGCTCCTATCTGGAGCGATTTAAAAAAGTCGATAGCTCGAAGTGTGTGTACTGCAAGTTCCCAGTGGACGACCCAGAGCACACACTCTTTAGCTGTAAGCGTTGGGACGCAGAGAGGCAGGTTATGTTTACTGGTGTTATTCGCAAGGTTACACCGGAGAACATGATCCCGCTTATGACTCGCTCTCCCGAGGATTGGCGAACCGTCGAGACCTTCATACATTATGTTATGAGGGTCAAAGATCTCGATGGTCGCCAAAAAATAGAGGTCCCGTAGAATAAAAGAGAAAGTCGCTTTGGCGACAGAGGAGGGGATATAAGACTACTCCCGATGGCGATACGCGCGAAAAGTGCTAGCCGGGAGTGGTCTTAAGGTCCCCAAATAAGGGTGTGTTTTTAGCGGGTCGGCAGAACATCGCCACCCCCGCATAACCCTGTAGTACGGGCTACAGGGTACCTGGTAGCAGGTTTTCACATCCTACGCAAAAAAAAAATTATTTATAATCATTATCTCCTCATTAAGGCTACTTCATCTGCAAATTTTGTCTGTAAACTAAAACAATTTAAAAATTTCCTGATAAAGAGAATAAAAATTAATAAAAAAAATAGGCATTACATAGTTTACAGCAAGCCACGAACAAAATTAAGTAAAAAGTAAACCTGATGGGAAAAGTAACAAATGTAATTTTGAATGTTTTGGAACTTTGTAAAAAAAATTACGAATGTAGTTAGTTACATATTGAGGCAATGGTTTTCCATAGCAGAGTTTTCACCTAAAATTAATTTCTCGATCCTTTGAATATCCAAATTTAAGTTAAATAAATTGTCTATTTAAAGTGTGATGAGTCTGGGAAGGGTTACATTAAAGTTTGGGCCAATAAGCGTCCTCCGGGTGTCGAGAGTGTGGTAATGAATTTCGGGGTGTGAGAATCGATCATTAATTGATTATCACACCTGGGAGCTGGCTGTGGATCTGCGCCGCACTTGAAGTACTCGCCGAGGAAACTTAAAGGTAAATTTTAAAAGTTATTAAATTTTTATAAGTATCAAAATTAAAGTGGCTTCGAAGAAAAAGTGAAGAGATTTAAAATTGTTTTGTTTTGTTTTAAAAAATATATTTTTCCTTTTTTTATTTGTTAAAGTGGGGCGTTTAAATTGTGTGCGGGTCAGCACACCTGTCCTGAATGAAAAAAAAGTTCTTCCCCGATGCCGAAAGAAAACTCTTGCATATTTTGAATCCTTTCGATTCAAAGAAACAAAATTTTAAAGGTACAAAATCGTATCTGATCCTCCTGACCGATTTTCATAATTTTAATGTACATTTAGTGCAGTATAATAAAAAAATTTTAGGTCATGTTATGTTTAATATGATGTATGTTCACATGTTTCTTGTTTTATAAAAATTCACTTCACTTCATAGAGGCATATTTCATTTGTTAATAGGACCATATTGTATTTTGAGCATCGTTTTTGAACAATTAATTCGTATTTATAAACGATTAATTTTTAAATTATTATCTCTTTGTTCATATTAATAGTTGTTAATATGTCCTTTGGGACTGATTTAAACAAATTTTATTAATTATAATGCACTAAACGAACATCAAAAGTAATGAAAAACAGTCAGGAGGATCGGATATGATTTTGTGCATTTTAAATTTTGTTTCTTTGAATCGAAAGGATTCAAAATATGTAAGAGTTTTCTTTCGGCATCGGGGAAGAACTTTCTTTTCATTCAGGACAGGTGTGTCAGAGAGACAAAATTTGGATTTCATCTTGGCACCTATTCTAAATGGATCGGGAATTCATAGCGAAGGATTGAGAAATTCGAGTGGATCTATACGAATCCAAAACCCCAAAAAGAGAGTGGTCGTTAAAAAGGAAAGGTGTTCGTTTTCTCTTGAGGGATTTCCATTGTCTCTCTCAGCCAGTTCTCCATAGGCCGATAAGTATTTATGGTCTTTTATTGATTGATTGGATTGATTGTGGTGTGATAATCCATTTTTCTTGATTTGTATTATCTTGACAATTTTGTTTAATACAAAATTTATATTGACTAATTCAGTATTAAACGAACTGATTGTTCGTCGTATTATTTGTTTCTGCAATTCAATTAAAAAATATTTTCTGACATTTTGTAAATTGTAATTGATGGTAATTTTATTTTTTATAACTAATGTATTATAATTTTTATCTTTAATGATATCCGTTTTTCTTTTTTCCCGGAATTACCGTTGTACGATTGCCATGAGTCGTTCCGGAAGGAAGTTCTTTCGACGTTTAAAACCTCAGTTATAAAAAAATTTATTTCAATGCTCTCTACAATGATAGATGAATTTGGTTTGTAGGGACATACTTCAAAGCTTCACCATGTAGTGTTATTATTTATTTATTGTTGTTTGTTATCTGTATGTATTGCAAGAGCATTCATCTAATTTGTATTTATTCCATTGCTCATTTTTTTTGTGTATGGACCGTTGGGTCTAAATAAACATTATTATAATTATGTCGCTAATTTATTAATTGAAATTTTCGTTTATATTCGACAGACATTAGATTTTCGTGGTGACGTCACCTATTATACTAATACTAAAGGCGATGATAATTATCGATTTATACCTAAGGGACTAATTGCTCTTTCTTAATAAATTGACTGACGATTCTTAAATATTTTGTTTTTCTTGTATCTTAAATTTTAATTCTATTCCTTAATTTTGATTCTTAAATTTTTATTTGAAATATCAATATTAAAAGTATTTTGAGATTAACTGAGTAAGTCTTTAATATAATTGTGTTGTGAAAAATTATTATATTGATAAACTAATATTTTTGTAAAAAAAAGAATACTAGTTTTGCTTATACTATTTGAATAAATATTTTGTAATAATTAAAATAAGAAAATTGTTACAATATAAAATATAATTTTACATTTATATAAACAGTAAAAACTTTGAAATAGAGCTACTAATTTATTGATGATTAGATTTTGGTGTTGTTATAAAAATAATTTTTAGAACAGTTTAGAATTGCCAGACATAATTCTCAAGTCAACTGAAGTCGTTTTTGAACAAATGTTACTTTTCTAGTGCTTATTATTAAAAAAAAAATTAATTATTATACAATCAAACAATAAATTTTTTTCGGTTGCTTGCAACCATGGTTAATCGTAGTACACATAATATAGTGGGATCAGAATAAAAAAAGATTGCTCGTGATTATCAGCAGTAATTTTTATTGAGTACAACATTTTTTTTTTATTTTAAACCAATTAATTTATTTGCGCTCCGCTATTTTCCTATCAATTATTCTCTGCAAGCCGCTTAAACAAGTTGTTCTTTTCTCTTTAGGTACTTTTTTTCATGCTTCTAAATATACTTCTAAATAACTATTTATCTCTACATTATTCGCAATTTGTTTTGCAGGATTATCTGCAACATCCTGGTCAGTATCTTTGTCCTCAACATGTATTTCATCTTCATCTTCGATTTCGGCAGAAAAATGATGAAAAATGTTATCTGCAAAATGAAGAAAGCTACTTCAGAACAATTTGCATATTTGAGGAGCACTTTCTAAAAACTTGCTAAATCCACATTTTCGATCCACTTTCTAATTTCGAGAAAATTGAAGAAACCCAGTTTTATACCGAACTCCTAGGGTTAATTCTGAAGTACAAAAAATATAGAAAATTATATAAATATAAGAATGTTTTTTAGATTAGGTTTATCTGGTTAGGTTATAAGATTTTTTAAAATTAAAAATTTTTAAATTAATTTTTTGGTTCAGGAAATTTTCGTCTGATAATAATAATAATAATAATATTATTATACAATTATAATATTATTATTATTCCCCGGTATCTCAGAAGAATTATCGTATACTTTTTACAGTACCGGCCACTAGTATGTTGCCACCTGTTTTGAGTAATTCAGATTAATCAATTTCTCTTCTATCTAATTCTAAAATTAAATTTTTTCTCTGTAATTCAGGGCCTTTCAACCTATTCATCCTCCTACCCCGCACAGGCTGTTTAGCCGCCACCATTAGCACCGATTTTCACATTTTCGCTAGTTTGAAAGGTCCTGCGTACAAAAATATGCAAAAAATTTAAATGATATAATTAGTGAGAAAAATATTTTCTTCCATTCATGCACAAAAACTCACGTTTTTGTACGCGTGAGCCATGGTTGAAAATCAAAGTTGTAGATGAGATGACGTCAGAGGGGAAAAAAGACGCAGGGCAGTGAAGTCTTTTTTCCCTGAGTCTTTTTTCCCCTCTGACGTCATCTCACCAAAAACTTTGACTTCAACCATGCATCACCCTCACAAACGTGAGTTTTGCGCATTTAAGAAAGAAAATAACGTATAAATCGCGGGTGGACCTCGTTTATTGACTCACACTATGTTCTCCGAATCGTCTTCGCACTCGTTTCACTCGTGCTTCGACTCGTTCATCGAACATTGTGCTCGTCAAAAAACTCGGGTTTTCCACCCTTGGTGCATAATATACTATTTTAAAATTATAATGAAAAAGATTTATAACAGATTTTGACAAAAAACAAAAAAAAATTTCTTTTACTAATTATATTATTTACATTTTTTGCTTTTTTACAAAAAAATTTTATCAATCTTTTCATTATGATTTTAAAAAATATTTTTCTCACTAATTATATTATCCCTTAGCAACACAGTGGTCAGTCCCACTGACCACCTATTTTTTTGAGTTTTTCGTAGATTATTAAAGATTATTGGAAGACAGTCGCTATTTTACATTTATAGACCCAATTTTAAGGTTCCTCAGTAAATTTCCGATTCCAAACTATGGTTTTCAAATAAAATATGTTTTTTAGTTTCAAGAAAAAAATTTGAAAATATCAAATTTTTTTCGATTCTCTAATTTTCATATTTTTCTCTTCTTCTGATTATAAAGTACCTATTTTAATCGAAAAAAATTATTTTTCTACTTTTAAAAAATGTAAGCTGCTAAGGGTTATTTAAATTTTTTGCATATTTTTGAACTCAGTTTAGCCTCAGGAAAAATGTACGAAAAATATTCTGCAACAATAGTGATGTATTTTTAGGGTTCCGTACACCACAAGTGTACGCACGGAACCCTATTGGCAAGACTTTGTCGAAAATCGTATCCCCCCCCCCCCTAGCCGCCAAACTATTTTACTTAGAAAGTTCAAATTTGGCCCACATATGTATTTTCACGTGTAGATGAAAGGAAAATTATAGAGAACATGATTCTAGGGGTTGATCATAGCGTTGTCAAGAAAATAACAAGATTTTTGAGAAATTTTGATATTTTTTGGCTGATAACTTTTGCCATTTCTTTGACAGCGCTATCACCACAACAATCTCTATAATTTTTCTGTAATCTACATATGATACTACATTTTTGTACCAAATTTGAACTCTCTTAGTCAAATATTTTAGCAGATAAGAGGGGAATACGATCATTTTTTCGGAAAAATGCGTTGAATTTGTACCATTCCTGCCCTTTATCTGCCAAATTATTGTACTTAGAGTGCTGAAATTTGGTACACATACGTAGTTTGACGTGTAGATTACAGAAAAACTATAGAAAACCTTGTTGCAGGCTGTTATCATAGCGTTTTTCAGCAGAAAAAAACGATTTTTTTAAAAAAATGCTAAAAAATTGTCGTATTCCCCCCCCCCCCCCTGAACTTCCAAACTATTAGACTTAAAGAATTCAAATTTGGTACACAAATGTATTTTCACGTATAGATTACAGGAAAATTATAGAGAACATGATTGTATGTGTTGAACATAGCGTTGTCAAGGAAATAACAATATTTTTGAGCATTTTTTTTAACATATGGGCCATAGTTTAGTGTTATAACTTTGACAGCGCTATAATCATCACTGTCTCTATAATTTTCCTGTAATCTATACGTAAATCTACATACGTGTACCAAATTTCAGCATCCTAAGTCAAATAGTTTGGAAGATAGGGGGGGGGGGGGATACGGTCATTTTTTTAGCAAAAATGCACTAAAAGTATACAATGCCACCTCCATATCTGCCAAACTATTGTACTTAGAGTGTTGAAATTTGGTATACATATGTAGTTTGCCATATAGATTACAGAAAAACTGTAGAGAACTTTGTTGCAGATCGTTATCATAGTGTTTTTCAGCAAAAAAAAACGATTAAAAAAAATGCTAAAAAATGACCGTATCCTCCCTCCCATAACTTCTAAACAATTTGACTTAGAGAGTTCAAATTTGGTACACAAATGTATTTTCACGTGTAGATTACAGAAAAATGGTAGAGAACATGATTGTAGAAGTTGATCATAGCATTATTAAGGAAATAAAATGATTTTTGAGTATTTTTTATGGATATTTGCTAAAATCTCTAGATTTTTCGTTGACAGCGCAATCACCATCACGTTCTCTATAATTTTTATGTAATTTACACCTGACAATACATTCCTGTACAAAATTTGAACTCTTTAAGTAAAATATTTTGGAAGATAGGGGGGGGGGGAGGTGGTCCATTTTTTATAAAAAAAATTTATTATATATTATATTATCTATAATATGAATATATTTATATATTATATATTTAATAGTATCAAATATATTAAAAATTATTTTGTTTTGTGTACGGAACCCTCGATTTTAGTGCGAGTGTAACTCGAACTTGTCCGATTTTTTTTAAATTTTATACAAAATTTTCTTTAAAATCACACCAAGAACATAAAGAGATCATTATTATTTTAAAAGTTATTACAAATTGAAAAATACGCTGTAATTTGCACTTTTTGGAAAATAAATTTTTTTAGAGTGGACAAAACGACTTTATCCTTGGCTCATTTTATTCATAATTTAGTTAGTTTTGAAAAAATTAAAGAGAAAAAATTGTATTTTAGAATTGGCTCAAAGATAAATTGATTAATCTGAATCACTCAAAACAGGTGGCCACATACTACTGGCCGGTACTGTATACTTTAAGAAGCGTTAAAATCTAAACGAATCCCTCGGTACGTACCTCGGAAGAATTAAGCAATGTACTTATATTATTATTTATTATATAATAATTTAATAATAATATATAATTAATAATTGTTTTATATTAATTATGTATAATAAATTAAATTGATTAATTATTTAATTAATTATTAGTTACTTAATAATAATAGTTTTATTAAAAATTCTTTTTATTTTATTGATAATTAATACAATAGAGCAATTTTTCCCATAAAAGTTCAAAATAGAAACACATGCGTTGACAGATTTATGAATTGTGAGTAAATTCGATATGATTCAATAATTGATTCATGTAGAAAACAAAATTTTATTACTATTTGTATGGAAAAAAATTCGGATGTCCTATCCCCCAACGATATATGCAATATAACCCTACTTGAAGCAATAATTGAGCGTATGCATCAAATAAATCGATCTAACGAGTGCGCATAGACAACCCTGCGCAGCCGTGTGTCGTTGAATTTTGAAAAATTATTTATTGACAAAAGTGCCCTGCTCCTATGGAGAATTAATCATCTAACCATATTTATTTATTAGATAATTGCATCAAATGAATAACTAACCTTCATCATTTTCTATAATGGCACCAGAGTAATCAAATCCATCATCAGAAACTTCTTCCGCCTTGTCAAAGGAATCACTTCGCCTAAAATATTGGAAAGAAATTTTATTCCAAAAACGTTTCGTAGATCATAAGAAGGTAAAAGTTATGATAATATTGTGATTTCTCGATTCAGGGATTCAGTAAACCTGATACAAATTGAGGGTCCGGATTCCATAAAGTGTTACGCGTGACTTTCGTTAGCCCCTCGTTCAGTGAGTTCTCGCTGAACGCGGGGCCTACGTTAGTCACGCGTAACACCTTATGGAATCCGGACCCTCAATTGTACAGTTATAAAAACTTTAAACATTAGGACTCTCTGTGAACTGGTTTTTTATGAAAGGTTCTTGTACTCGAAATTTTGTAGTGTGGTCTTAAAATATATTATAAGACCAAAAAGAAAATAATTGCTGGAGCCTTTTCTAAGAAACTTCCATTTTTTTTTAAATAACAAAAATTCAACTTCAATTAAAAAATTTTCATTTTCTAAGAAAACTATATACAAAACTTATTTTTATAGTCAATAGTTTCCATGAAAATCTACCCTGATAGCAACGAATGTCCGCTGGATATCCACGAAATATCCTCGGATGTCTATAGGATATCCATAGAATATCTGGTGGATATTTTCAGGATATCCGGGAGAGCGGAAATTACAATATCCGATGGATGTCCTATGAATATCCCAGGACATTTTTTGGATATCCTGTTTGTATCCTGAATTAATGTTCATTGGATATCCTGAGGATATTTTATGGATATCCTACGGATATCCTTGGGACATCTGTAAGATATCCTGGATATGTTTTTTCTTTTTTTTTTAAATCCTACAAACATCCCTAGGATATCGTACGGATGTCCTGAAGATATCCTTCTGATATCTTGTGGATATTTTATACATATCCTTCAGATGTCCACAGGATATCTTTCGGATTTACAGGTATTATGTTCAACATGTCCAGGGGATATACGTTGGATATCCTGCGGATATCCTTCAATTGACCTGGGAGCATTCGTGGTTTAAAAACATATAAACAGTATAAAAGAAATATAAATAATACGAGTGTGGGCCACAAGATGGACATTTGGCATGAAATTTTTTATTAGGGTAACAGCGCCTTATGTTTGCTGTCATTTTCCTTGTTTGTACAGACAAATAATTTGATACACATTTAATGAAAAAAAACCAGTATGTTTTTCTGCTACGCATACCACGTGATTTTATGTCTAAAAAAGATTTGATATATTTCTTTTTAAGTTGGTAAAGTTATTTAAATTTTGAGATTTAGAATTAGTACTTAACGTTATAATATTATTTATTTATCGTATAATAATAGTCTAAACCCAATTAGCACGCAATCTTCCCATGCAAGCTTGCCGTGTAAGTTTCTGGCAAGTTAAAGATTTGTGCAAACTTGATTTGTGGGATTCCCGTAATCTTTTGCAGCAATATTCTTAAAAATTTAGTAAAAAAAAGTGTAACAGATTATAAATTCTTTATAAACATACCACCTAAGCTTTATAGTAATTATTTCAAATGCTTGCCGCAAACTTGCACGGCAAGCTTGCTGCAAGCTTGCGTGCTAATTGGGAACTGATTTTACTAATTTTGTGTTTTTATACAAAGTTTTACTGGATATTAAAAAATAATGTTATGTACCCTGAGATGGACAGGCGTCAAATTTTGATGTATTTATTTTCATATTTTCGATTTTACACTTTCTTCGATAATTTTTTAAAACACCTAATTTAAATTTTTTATTTTCCACCATGAAATATGATGTTATCGTTAAAGAATTTAATATATCGATATTTTTTGATTTCTTATTACTTTTTACTGTTAAGCTATATTAAGTTGAAGTTTTTAGAAATGTTATTTCTTCATAAATACAATAAAATGATTAAAAACTAGTTTAATAATTGTTACACGATGTTTATTTGTTATTTACTACATTTTTCAGAGATTTTTAAGAAGGTGTCCAACTTGGGGCTACTTTTATTTAGATCGAAAATTATAACAAATAGAAAAAAAGCTTTAAAAACTGTCTATGTTCAAAATAAAATTATATATCTGTAGCCATAAGTTACCCAACATTATAAATAATTATTCCCATATTTCTATCAATTTTGAGCGAAAATACTATAAATATGGGAATAATTTCACAAAATTTTGAGCACAATTCTGCATGTGCAACTTTAATTGTGCAAGGTCTATAATAAATATGGTAAACTTTATCTGAAACACTTTTTCCGTGTATGTTATTCAGTTTGAATACTATAACATTAAATTGAAACTATGTCCATTTTGGGGCCCTCTGCCCTATGAAAAATACATAAATAAATGAAAAGGAATACAGGTAAATCATGAGGAATAAAACTTTACGAATTCCTTTAAAAAATCGAATTTTATATTTTGTATACAGAAAAATTAAATCTGAAATGTTGGTAAAGTTATAAAAAATTTTTGTTCCATTGATCTTACAATTTTGTAAAACAAGTTTTTGAATTCAATACATTTTTAATTTCAATCATCAATTAACATTGAAACGATGGAGACACGCTCAATGTAAGGTGTGGAGCAACGACGATATTAGATACTCATTTTTTCTAGCTGCTACAATCATATACTTTTTTGTTTAACGCTTTCTAGTGGCCATTTTTTTAGAGTAGATAGATCTTTTACAACAAACTCATCAACTACAGACGATTGACAAGGTGTATAGTATACATTTGACAAATTGTTTTAAACTGTTTTCCAATTATTAATCGTTGTTTCGTGTCTATAGAGGAAGCAATATTGTAAATTAAGACAATTTCTCCCGTTGATAAGCGAAAACATCTGTCACCTTTTTTCGTAACATTCAGTACCATTCCTGACACTGTACATTGCTTCTATTGTGGAGATCTTCCTTCGACTTTGTTATTTTGATAGAATTCATTTTGAACTCTTCATATCTTCTAACCAACTACTGCAAGGGCTTGTCACCTTTTCTCATCCATTTTTTCAGGACCTGCATATAGTTTTCACACTGGAATGCGCTAAAATTGTCTCATTTACCAAATTTTCTAACGTCATTTACTACATGAAGTAATCCGTGCATATTATATGCCACTTGAAATTTGCCATATAAGAGAATAAATGTCTGTACAAAATGATTTAGCAACTCGTCAGCATAATTCAAGTAGTTTTCTTCGTTTATAAAATTATCGCTACACAAAATCCTGGTGGCTACATGAAGAGTATTAAAATGGTCGTACATATCACTTGTTAAGACTTCCTTTAAAATCATTGTTCCAAAGTATAATAGAAATTGTCTGAATTCAGTCGCCTTCCAAAATTTTAATTCTTTTACAGTTCTGGGCTTTCTTGTGAATTCTTGAGGAACCCATTTTCTTAAAAGGCATAATTTAAAAGATAGCTGATGTATTTGCCAATTTTGTAAACGGTGTTTCGAACGTAGTATTATCCACAAATAAAGTAATTTTTTCATAACACCGAGACAAATAAGATGCATATAATCTAGTGGTATATTATTCACTAGATCCATATTGGGAATTCTACTTAAGCAACAGTATCCAATCTGATGTTTCTTATATTGTCTGTTTCGAAGTTTATTATCAGTTCGGTCTTTAAATACTTTATGCATGCTCGTGAAACAAACTCTATGACGTTTCCACTTGCCTCGTATAGTGCATTTGGTAGGGGAGACCGGGGCTAGTTGTAACAGGGGTAAGAAGTAACACTCAATTTTCACAGTATATTTGACTTTATGACTTCAAGTATTCGACTATTTTTTATCTTTAGAACCATGAGAATAGATAAAAACTACCAGTAGGCTACCACAAAGCATAATAAGAGATTTTTTGTAAATGCGTCAGTTTTGACAGGTAAACAAGGAAAAATGAAATTCGTAAACTTTGATTTTTTAATACATAATATTATTTTATTATCTCTATTTTGAGCATAGATATTCTAAATATATCTGTCTTTACTATGCTATATTAAATTTTACTGAAAATAACAAAGTAATATTAAAAAATACAATTAACCTAACCTTCGTGCTTTGGGGCAGGTTGTAACATGCTTCGCGAGCATAATGTTTATATTTGTGTAACTACCAGGTAAGATTGCATGAAATAATATTAATATTTTTAATTTATTTTAATTCCTAATTGTGAATTTATAATAAAAAGAATGTACTAAGAAAAAATTCAATTCAATTTAATACTTTTTCTCACAGCTCCTTCTATGTGTCAAACATAACCTTAAATATAATTAAAATTTAAGAGTTCTAACTTTTAAAACTCGCTACGGAAAAGTGTGAACATCAACATCGGAAAAATATTGCTTACAGCTACATTGCAACTTAATATAAGGACTTTAATTATTAATTTTTATAATTGAGTCAGAATTTATGAAGTGGCCCCCTATTTCACCAACATTGACAAAAGATAAAAGTCAATACATTTTTTTGTAGTATTAATTAATACAAATTAGTTTCTAAAAGGGTTTTTGAAAATTTTGAAAATTTAAAAAGTTATAAACAATTATAATTTTATGTACCCTATTTTTGAAAAATTCATAGTTTAAAGAGTTCAAATTAAAAATGAACATTAATACCCGGAGTTTACTGACAATAGTTGTAACTTTTAAGTACCATAACTGATGTACCAAAAAAAAAATTTTTTTTATGAAAATTTTTTTATTTTTAATAAACAAATTACATTATTTTCCTGTTCCAAATCGCAAATTAAAGTTTTTTTTTGAGATTACGAAACTCTATACATTCAAGAAGATGTTCATGCAAAAACATTTTAGTATTCTTTAATATTGAAAAAATTACATGGTTTTTTGTTGCGCGCCCTGTTACGCTTGAGTGCAGTGCACCGGCCGCGACGCGACGCCACGGCAGTGGGACAAAACCGGCTTTTCGTGGACAAATTAACTTGTAGGTCAGAATTCTTGACGGATTAACATGTATTTTTTTTAATTTACAGCTTATTAAAATGCGCTAAGAACTATTGTGGCCGGCTTGTTTAATTGTTGCTTGTGTCAAAATTTATAAACAATTAAGCAATAAATAATTAAATATATTTTTTAAAATTTTTTCTAAAAGCTTTGAAATCTAAAGAAAGTACACTTTCTTACAATAAAAGTTCAAAAATAAACAATTTCTGTCATAAGTATTTGTTATGAACAATTTTTATAAATAATTAAGCAACAAACCATAATTTTGTTGAATTAAAGAAATTTCTTTAGAGTAAGTGCCTGAATTCGTTCTTCATAAATGGACATTTGCTAGAATGTAACTAAATAGCAATAAATTCATTAGTTATAAACTATTTTTATAAACAATTAAGCAACAATACGTATTTTTGATGAATTAAATATTCTTTTTTAGACTATTGTCTGAATACGTTCTATATAAATGCATAATGTAACTAAATGTCAATAATTTTATTTGTAATAATTATAAAAATAATCAAAAGTATGGATGATGCTTAATTGTTTATCAAAAATTTTTATAACAAATAAAATTATTGACATTTAATCACATTCTGCCAAATGTTTATTTATGAAAAACAAATTCAGACAATAGTCTAAAAAAGAATATTTAATACATCAAAAATACGTATTGTTGCTTAATTGTTTATAAAAATAGTTTATAACTAATGAATTTATTGCTATTTAGTTACATTCTAGCAAATGTCCATTTATGAAGAACGAATTCAGGCACTTACTCTAAAGAAATTTCTTTAATTCAACAAAATTATGGTTTGTTGCTTAATTATTTATAAAAATTGTTCATAACAAATACTTATGACAGAAATTGTTTATTTTTGAACTTTTATTGTAAGAAAGTGTACTTTCTTTAGATTTCAAAGCTTTTAGAAAAAATTTTAAAAAATATATTTAATTATTTATTGCTTAATTGTTTATAAATTTTGACACAAGCAACAATTAAACAAGCCGGCCACAATAGTTCTTAGCGCATTTTAATAAGCTGTAAATTAAAAAAAATACATGTTAATCCGTCAAGAATTCTGACCTACAAGTTAATTTGTCCACGAAAAGCCGGTTTTGTCCCACTGCCGTGGCGTCGCGTCGCGGCCGGTGCACTGCACTCAAGCGTAACAGGGCGCGCAACAAAAAACCATGTAATTTTTTCAATATTAAAGAATACTAAAATGTTTTTGCATGAACATCTTCTTGAATGTATAGAGTTTCGTAATCTCAAAAAAAAACTTTAATTTGCGATTTGGAACAGAAAAATAATGTAATTTGTTTATTAAAAATAAAAAAATTTTCATAAAAAAAATTTTTTTTTTGGTACATCAGTTATGGTACTTAAAAGTTACAACTATTGTCAGTAAACTCCGGGTATTAATGTTCATTTTTAATTTGAACTCTTTAAACTATGAATTTTTCAAAAATAGGGTACATAAAATTATAATTGTTTATAACTTTTTAAATTTTCAAAATTTTCAAAAACCCTTTTAGAAACTAATTTGTATTAGTTAATACTACAAAAAAATGTATTGACTTTTATCTTTTGTCAATGTTGGTGAAATAGGGGGCCACTTCATAAATTCTGACTCAATTGAAACAGTTAAAAACATTTTAAAATTTTTTATTGTTTTCTTATCTAAGTTGAAATTGGTGATTTCGATGTTAAATAATAAAACAAACATAATTTCAAGATTTTCATTTACAAATTTGCCATAAGCAGATAAGAAATAGTTTAAAAATTAAGATTTGATGAGAAATAAAAAATCATTGATTTGACAGTTTTAATTAAATGATTTATTATTATTAATTGGCAAGTTGAAAGACGGTAAAGTGCTTTAATACAGTAAGATGTTGTAAAAAACTTATTGTGGTACTTATTTTTCGAAAACAATAATAAAATTGTATGATTTTATTATTGTTACAATGTGCCCCATTGCTGTTACAACTAGCCCCAGCGCGGGGCAAGTTGTAACAGTCAATTTTTTTTTAAAAAACATTAATTGTAAGAAAAAGGTGTACTTTTGGATATTTGTTTTGCTCGGATTTGCTGTATGAATAATTGCTTTATCGATAAAAGCAATAATAGTTACAAAATACTTGATACATTTCTCAATATATACATTTTTCTGAAAGTTGTTACAACTAGCCCCGGCCTCCCCTACAGCTGTAGAATCCTGTATGGCTCTTTACGCTTAGAATATAAGCCTTTGCTTATATTCTAAGCATCATAGATCATACTATATATTTGACAAGGCAAAGTGTTTCCTTCTACAGTCACACCCTCTGAACATAATAACTCTGTTTCTGTAAGAAAATCTTCTAAAGGCGGGTTCCATTTCAAATCAGGCAAGATGTCCACTTGTGATCACAGAATGTGATGAGGATGAAATATGTTAATTTTGAATAGAAATTAGGTGACACGTATTTTTGCGAATTGCGAAAAAAAATGTTTCCTTGAAGTTATGAGCATTTGAATTTTGAAGACTTTTCAGTAAAAAAACTAAATTTTTTTTTTAAATGTTTATATTTCTTGATCTAATTAGGATATTTAGGTTTTCTTTACAGATTCTGATAGGGTTTTTCAATCTTTTTCATTATCCAAAAGAAAATTTTAAAAACATTAATAATTGACAAACTGACAATGGTTTTTTAAAAATATTAAAAAGTCGATTATCTCGTAAAACCCACACTTATATTTTTTGCTAATTTTTTTTTAACTTTGTCTTATTATAAGGAATATATACTGTGAAAATTACATTCGCTAAACAATTTTTATAATAACTAAAAATTAAAAAAAAATTTCTTTTAAACGATTATAAAATCTGTTTTAAAGAAAAGTAGAATTATATTTACCTAAAATATTTTATACTTTGCTTACTTTTTCAACTGTGATGTAAAGAATAAAGTTTTTTTTCACAAGTCTATAGAAATCCAGACGTGTTTAACAGTTCTGGCCATATAACAAGTAGTTCCTGTCGGGATCATGTACCTTCATTGTCATTTTTTATTTTCTACCTGCCATTTTTAAAAACAAGCGAAAACAAACTCAATTTTTTTCATCACAGTTAAAAAAGTTATCGAAATATGAAATATATTAATTAAGATCATGTGATGGAGAATGACATCTCTAGTATAGGTCAAATTTGTCAGTAAATTTACCCCCATAATAAACTTTGTCAAATTGCTTAAAATACTATTAAGAACATCTGCTTGACCTAAATATATTTAAATTTAAATCTGTTTAAATTAAGTTTTAAAAATTTCCAACAATCATAGAATTTTTTAAAAAGCTAATTTTAAAGCAAAATGCAACCAAATTTGGGCCAGACAGACCATTCTAATGATATTTTAAGTAATTTTACAACGTTTGGCTTCAAAATATTTGTTATTTTATAAGAAAGTTTACGGACAATTTTGGCCAATATCTTAGACACCAAAAGTATCTTAATTTAAGACATTTTTGACCAATTTAAGACACCATGTTTTTACAGTGCAGTGGCATCATACTCCAACACATGCCTTTAAATACAATTTTACTTTTGCTTCAATCAAATTTTACATTTATTTAAAAAAAAATGAAATTTTTTTTTTATAATTTCTAGTTAATTCAAAAATTATTATCCAATTCAATTTCCACAGTGCAAGAGGTTCAGCCAATCGCTCGATTTTAAAAATGTCATGTAGAAAATAAAAAATGACAATGAAGGTACAAGATTACCGACAAGAACTACTTGTTATATGGCCAAAATTGTTAAACACGACTGGATTTCTATAGACTTGTGGAAAAAATTCAATTCTTTACATCATAGTTGAAAAAGTAAGCGAAATATAAAATGTTTGATGTAAATATAATTCTATAATGGTTCTCAATTTGAGAAAAATTTTCTTTCAAACAGATTTTACAATCGTTTAAAAAAAAATTTTTTAATTTTTAGTTATTATAAAAATTGTTTAGCGAATGTAATTTTCACAGTATATATTCCTTATAATAAGACAAATTAAAAAAAAAATCAGAAAAAAATATAAGTGTGGGTTTTCCGAGATAATCGACTTTTTAATATTTTTAAAAAACCATTGTCAGTTTGTCAATTTTTAATGTTTTTAAAATTTTTCTTTTGGATAATGGAAGAGATTGAAAAACCCTATCAGAATCTGAAAAGAAAACCTAAATATCTTAATTAGATCAAGAAATATGAACATTTAAAGAAAAAAATTTAGTTTTTTTTCTGAAAAGTCTTCAAAATTCAAATGCTCATAACTTCAAGGAAAAATTTTTTTTCGCAATTCGCAAAAATACGTGTCACCTAATTTCCATTCAAAATCAACATATTTCATCCTCATCACATTCTGTGATGTCAAGTGGACATCCTGCCTGATTTGAAATGGAACCCGCCTAAATATTCTTCAACAAGTGAAGGTTTTTCAGAACCAAAATAAACTCCAATTATAAAAACGTCTGGAAATGGTTCCACAGAATCGAGAATTGGCCAGAATTGTGCTCTGGAAGATTTGGATATTGGGACACCGTCAATACCTACTTTTATTTTTAATTCTTTTACTTCTTGATTAGAGTACTTGGCAAGTGTTTCCTTTATTCCATTTTCCAACCCGAAATGGTGATATAATCCTGGCTGCACAATTTTAACAAATGTTTTGTCAGACGGTGTGCTAAGTAATGTTCTTGGATCTTTTGGTAAAATTTCTTGATAACAAGGGTACTCTTTTAATTTGTGCAGCAAAGGCTTTAACTGCGAGTGCGTTATGTTATATTCAGATGCCCATGTTTTTAGAAATGATTTTATATCTTCTTGATCCTTTACTGGTAAATTGTTTTCTAAAATCACTGTATCCGTATTTGTTTCAATAGAATTAAAGGAAGCTTCGGACGTCACTTCTACGTTCATGTTATCCATGTCATCATTCGAATCTTGCTGTACATTTGCTATAGTTGCTTCTCCATTAACCTCAACAGATATTTCCGAACTTTCCAAGTCACATAATTCGTCGGTCTTTTGTAAAAAAGAATATTGCATCAACTGTTGAGAAAGTATATTTCTAATTTGTCTTTCAGACAACTCTTTTAATGATTTTATTCTTGTTTTATTCATATTGTTCCTGAGAAAAATAAGAATAATTTAGAGTAATGGTAGTCAACAATTATAATTAAGAAGGTTCTCTTCGTCTACATAATCTTAAAATAGACACTTTTTTTCACCCCAAATAAAAATATTATTGAATTTAATTTAACAAAATTTAGAAAGATATAAGTTTTCTACGTTTTTCTGAAAAAATACAGTACCGGCCAGAAATATGTGTCCACCTGATTTGAGTGATTCAGAATAATCAATTTTTTTCTATCTAATCTAAAATAAAAATTTTTCTCTGTAATTACTTCAAAAATAACAAAATTCTGAATAAACTGAGCCCATGATAAAGTCGCTTTGTCCACTTTTAAAAGATTTATTGTAAAAAATGTGTAAATTACAGCGTGTTTTAAAATTTGAAATAACTTTTGAAGTAATAAAGATTTTTTTATGTCCTTGGTGTGATTTTAAAGATAATTTCCTACAGAATTTAAAAAGTTTATCAATATTGTTGCACAATTTGTTTCTTAGATTTTTCCTGAGGCCAAAGTGAGTACAAAAAAATGCAAAAAATTTAAATAATCTAATAAGTAAGAAAAATATTTTTCAAAATTATAATGAAAAATATTTATAAAAGATTTTTGCAAAAACTTTAAAAAAATTAATTTATTATATAATTAAAACATATTTTTCTCATTAATTATATTATTTAAAGTTTTTGCATTTTCTTTGTACTCACTTTAGCCTCAGGAAAAATTTAAGAAAAAAAAATGTGCAACAATAGTGATAAACTTTTGAAATTCTATAGGAAATTGTCTTTAAAATCACACCAAGGGCATAAAAAAATCTTTATTACTTCAAAAGTTATTTTGAATTTTAAAAAACGCTGTAATTTACACTTTTTTACAATAAATCTTTTTAAAGTGGACAAAGCGACTTCATCATGGGCTCATTTTATTCAGAATTTAGTTAGTTTTGAAGTTATTACATAGAAAAAATTTTATTTTAGAATTCGATAGAAAAAAATTGATTATTCTGAATCACTCAAAACTGTAGGTTGAGCTAAAATTAGACGTCAAATAATAATATAGACCTGTGAAATTTCACTTTTAACAGTTTCTAAAATGAGTGAGGGTGATTCTTGTAGGTTTTTTTGCCCTGAACACGAATCTATTATCCAAAATGGTGAATTACGTCAGGATTTTAAGTAATTCTAGGTCCAATGTCCCAAAGTATAAGAGTAAAATAATCAAAAAATAAATGTTTTTAGTCTGATCTTAATTGCAAGCTATATTATCTTAGCTCAATTATTGTTATTTTTTGTTAAAATACATTTCAGGGTTCTTTCCTGTTAATTACAAATAATTTAATTATAATTACAATGCAAAAAAAAGGGGGGTGGGTCGGTTTCGTACCACCTAAACTTTCTCCACATAAAGTCTTGCCGATTATTTATTTGAAGGAAAATTGACTAGGCTTTCAATCTGCAATGAGCAATAATATAATTAAAATACGATAAGATACATAAATTAGCATTAAAGTTAATAAGTCACTGAAAAAATAATATTTTCTTAAGATTTTCTTTTTTTTTAATTATATCGAAGATTTAATTTTCAGTTTTTTATTACCTACAATTTCCACTTGGTCTGATAGAAAAGTATATTTGTTTAAAACGGCCCACTTTGGCACTATTGGACTTATCTATATGACCATATTCCTTATTAAATTTTGAATATTTTGAGAGGTCTTGGACTCCTTTAGATGAAAAGTTCACAAAGTTATAAGCATTCAAAATTAAAAGTGTCAAAATCTTAGTTTTTAGAAAAACGAATTTAAATTTTAAGATTACCATTAGCGCCCATGCATTTTAAAAATTAAAAATAACATTTTTTTGTGTTTTTAATTACGGTAAAATTATTGTAAATGCATGATTCGACGTGGGGCATTACGTAGTTTGTTTCTAATCAATAAAAAAAATTTCGAAAATCTGAATCTTCTTTAGAAAAATGCGAATATCTTGGTAAATAAAATCGACAACATAGGCCCTTTTCATATTGACGTACACATATGTTTTTTCTTTTAATCTATTATAATCTGTAATTGTTATCCACTTTTGATAAATAATAGCTCTTTTTTCGCGTTCAAACAGTGTCTTAAATTTTATTTATTACATTTTGTTAAATAATATTCTGTTTTAAAAATACATGAAGAACAAACTTCGTTTCTTGAATAACTTTTAAGCAAAACATTATTTAACAAACTCCAAGAAATAACATTGCAGGAAAAGTTTAACTGAAAAATAAGTATCTATTATTTGTCAAAATTGTTTTAATTGCAGTTGTTTATTTAATTTTAAGGAAAAAAACATGAAATGTTTAATAATTATTATATTGTATTTAAACCTAATTATTTTGAAAATGTACAACCTGATCTTTCAGTATTTGATGAAATTAATGTTAATAATAGTTTTATTTCATGGGAGCAGTCATTTTGTAGTTTAAACTTATGTGAATGAAGAAAACCTCCTGAAATAACAATTAAATTTGTTTAAAATTCATTAGTTGCAATTTCCACGTTTGTAGTACGTTTCACATTATTATATTATTATTTACGTTTTTAAAAAAATAGAAAACAACGGTAAGTTTTTTACAATTTCCTCGTATAACCAAGAGGAACTACGTATAGATAAACGTAACCTCCATGCTATCTTATTTATATCATTTATAGTAACGAATGAAGTGCAGAACTTTAGTTTATATTGAAGCCATTAATCAGATAAAGTATTTTAGATACCTTTTTATGTAAAATAGGATTTATTAATGTAAGAAACGTGATACAAAATAAATGAGGAGAGTGTATGTTTCTTTTGGGACGTTCAAGAACTAACTAACTTGAGCGGGGCGAAAAAAGGATGTTAGTAAGGCCCTCTAGGCGACGTACAATAGATATGCGTAGATGTCACTACTAGATTCAAATTTAAAACTTTAAGCTTGATCTTTAAACACATTTAAACTACAACACTCTCCCTCAAGCTGACAAGTATATAATTTAAATGTTCACTAATTAACATTCACAGGTCGTAATCCAAACTCTGCAATGCATCTTCTGTGATTACTCGTTGACAATCCTTTGGTAAGAACATCTGCGATCATGTCCGTTGATTGAAGATATTCCAGGATTATTTCTCCGGTTCCAAGTGCCTCTCTCACGAAATGATGCCTCACATCAATGTGCTTGGTTCGATTATGAAAGATATGACTGCAAGCAAGTTTTTGTGCTCCTTGGTTGTCATTAAATATTTTAATTGTTTCAGGTTCTTGTAGTTTCAGTTCCGAGAGAAACCTTTTCAAGTACATGGCTTCCTTTGATGCTTCAGCTAATGCCATGTATTCCGCCTCGGTACTAGATAAAGCGACGGTTCTTTGTTTTCTGGCCACCCATGTGATTGCTGCATTTCCAAGAACAAAGACAAATCCAGTGTATGACCTCCTACCTACAAAACAATTTGCCCAGTCAGCATCCACGTAACCTTTGAGCGAAATTTCAGTCTTCTGAAATTTTAATCCAAGATTCGAAGTTCCACGCAGGTATCTTAACACTCGCTTCAGTGCAATCCAATGACACTTTTGGTAACAATTATTGAATTGACTAAGCCAATTGACCGTAAAAGAAATATCTGGTCTTGTACAGATCGACAAATAAAGCAGTGCTCCAACAAGCTCTCTAAATGGATAATCATTCAACTCTGCAACAGAACTGTTTTCTGGTTTTGAAAGCTTCTCTCCCAAGTTGATCGGCGTTGTTACAGGTTTAGAATTTTCTATTTCGTATTTTCTTAAAATTTCCTCGATGAAAATCTTCTGGGATATTTCGATGACGTTATCTTTATGTGAAAACTCCATACCCAAGCACTGTTTCACCTTCCCAAGATCTTTGATATCGAAATGTTCCTTTAACTTCTGTTTTAGTTCTGACAACCAGCTGAGACTACTGGAAGCAACAAGCATGTCGTCTACATACGTGACAATAATCATGTGATTATTTCCTCTTTTAGCTCTACATACACATGGATCCGCACTTGTAGATTTAAATCCAAGATTCTGCAACACTTGATCTAATTTCTTGTGCCACTGTCTTCCTGTCTGCTTCAACCCATAGATGGCTTTCTTTAAAAGGCATACCTTCTTTCCTTTTTTTATTTCCGTCATCATTTTCAGGATTTCTTTTTCGTCATTATTGAGATGCATCGATTTTTCTTTGGAAACAATTTCCACCAGTAATTCAGGAAACAACTCAGGGATCTCCATTAAAATGTTCTCTTCAAGATCTCCATTCAAGAATGCCGTAGTAACATCCAACTGATGAACACTAAGATCATGCTCAACTGCCAGGGCCATCAAAAGACGAACTGAACTTATTCTTGCTACCTGGGCAAAAGTTTCATTAAAATCAACTCTTGGACGTTGACCATACCCCTTTGCTACTAAACGAGTTTTCCGTTTTTTACTGGTTCCATTATTATCATATTTGTTAGTTAAAACGATTCTACAACCGATGATGTTTCCTTCTTCTGGACTATCCGTGATCTCCCACGTTTTCTTCTTAATTAACGAATTGAATTCATCAATTATAGACGACTTCCACTCATGAGCTTCAGGTCCTGACAAGGCTTCTTTAACTGATACTTCAGCAATGTTTGCGTAATCAGCAAGTTCTTCAAGTCTTCGCCGTTCACTTCGAGGTCTGCCAGGAAGTCTTCTCTCTAGATCCTGATCCGGATTTTGCTCCAGATTCTGTTCAAATCCTAAGAAGGGCTCTTCATTAGCAGATTGAATAATCATTATCATTAACTTCACTATTATCTTCTTGGAAATTTTCTATTATTTCATTTCGAATTGGATTAATAGATGTGTATTCGAATTCAATCCATTTTCTTTCTTCACATTCTTCAGTCTGATGCATCTTGCTTTTGAAGGGTGGTTTCAAAGTGTGGTGTTCGCTTTCATTCTGCATGAACTCATTGATAAAACAGACGTCCCCAGAAACTTCAATTTTTCTTTTTTCCTGCAACCAAATCCTATATCCTTTAGCAGTTTCAGAGTAACCGACGAACACTCCTGATTTTCCTGGATATTCCATTTTCGTTTTTCCTGGAGATTTATCCAAAATATACACTTTACATCCAAATATTCTGAGGTGAGATAAATCAGGTAACTTGCCTGCCCAAACTTCATAAGGGGACTTTCCATTTAGACTTCTAGAAGGAGATCTATTGCGGACATAATTTGATGTTGATATGGCCTCTGCCCACACTTGATTTTCAGTACGAGATTTAAAAGCTTTGAAAGCTTCTAACGCATCACTTTTATGCTTCAAAAAACTTATTTGACACCAGCGAGAGAAATCATCGGTAAATGTCATAAAGTATTTTGCACCTCCAAGAGACTGCGTTTTTAATGGACCACATAAATCGGTATGCACTATTTCAAGTAAATCCTGGCTTCGCGACACTTGTCCTTTCGGGAAAGGAGTTTGACAAAATTTTCCTGTTGTGGTGTAATTAAGCAACACACTTCTTCCGCAACACTTGTTTTCTCTTTATTCTCTCGATTAATCACTGCATTACATTCGACAGCTTTATGTCCCACTTTACAACATCTATGACACTTGAACGGAAAACTTTTCTTTTCACTGCTATTTTCCTTTTTATCACTTCTTTGCTGTTTCTCTTTTTTCTTCCAATTTGAATATCCTGAATATCCTGAACCTTCAGTAGGTTTAGCAACCATGGCATTTGGCACTCCTTCAAACCTAACCTTAGATCTTCGCGCGTCATTTTCTTCAATGATTTTAATTTTCAATGTTTCAGGATTAGGTAGTTCATCTCGTGTCTCAATTGCGCACCTGAAGTTCTCATATGAAGCGGGGAGACTATACAACAACATACAAGCTAGAAGGTCTTCATTAATTTTAATTCCCATTTCGTCCAATTTGTCGACCGTTTCCGAAAACTTCCGAATGTGTTCACGAACGTCGCCATTTTCTTCCATTTTATGAAGCATCAATTGTTTTAAAAGCGTTGCTCGTCTGGCTGGTCCCTTCGATTAGTAGATACTTTGAAACTTTGTCCATATCTCGTGGGAAGTAACACAACCCTTAATCTGTTGCAATTCAGGTGGACTTATAGCCAGTATTAAGGCAGAACGTGCTTTTCTATCAGCGACCTCCCACTCTTTGACCAACGGTAACGATGCTGCTCGAGCTTCAGCATTCGCGTCCTCAGCAATTTCAGACTTCACACGTTCCCCACTCACATATTCCCAGATATCGTTCATCACTAAAAGGGCTTCGATTTGTAATTTCCATGAATCAAAATTGTCTTTTGATAAAAGTTTGATTCGCGCCGACAAAGCGGAATTCATTTTGATTTTATACACGCCTTCCACACGAAGCACACTTATAAATTTTCACTTCACTACACTTTATCGAACCGCGCGTATTCTGGTCCCATAACCTATTGAAGCCATTAATCAGATGAAGTATTTTAGATACCTTTTTATGTAAAATAGGATTTATTAATGTAAGAAACGTGATACAAAATAAATGAGGAGAGCGTATGTTCCTTTTGGGACGTTCAAGAACTAACTAACTTGAGAGGGGCGAAAAAAGGATGTTAGTAAGGCCCTCTAGGCGACGTACAATAGATATGCGTAGATGTCACTACTAGATTCAAATTTAAAACTTTAAGCTTGATCTTTAAACACATTTAAACTACAACAGTTTACCTACAACTTGTTGTAAGACATATATGAACCATATAACTGGCATAATGGAAAAACACAATTAATATTACAATGTTATTTTTCATTTCTACATGTGATTTCTAATAATTAACGCAAAAATTGAATAATTTTACGAAAAATTTGCAGTATGTAAAATTGCTGATTTATGGTATTAATACATCCTTTAATGATGTATTAATATAATACATTTTTGGAAATTTACCTCTTCAGACAAAGGTTTACTTTTCACTCAGGTTGGACGAGGAAAGTCTAATTTTTTTATCAGTGTAGTTAGTAAAAACAAAATAGCCGACAAATATGTAATTGCAACTTATGATTATAATATATTCAGAAAATAAACATTAAATACTCACTGGAAAAAAATTTAACTATTTTTTTTTTTTTTTGGTTAAAATTTTATAATTAAACTCTCCAATCTTCTGTGTCAATTTAACGCTTATAAAGTTCCTTTATTTCCTTTTATTGTCATTTTAACTTTATAGATTGAGGTTATGTGAAGCACAACGGTACAAATTACAAAGCGAAAAATATAGAGAGTAAAGGCCTAAGTAAAGTGTGTAGCAACCCAGTCGCGAGATACTTTTACCCATGGTATTTGGGCGACAGAAGGCTGAAAGAAAATACATAATTATAAATGATTAGAATAATAGAGCAATTCAAAATTATGTTTGGTTTCTAACTACAAGAAATAAAGCGAAAATCAAATAAAAGCGAAAAGCGGTAGCAAATTTTAATTTTTACGTGGCTTGGCAGAAAAAGAATTGTAGATTATTCGATTTACAGAATACGGCTTAATAAAAGCATTGTTTGTTTGATTTTATAATTACAAGCGTGAAAAAAAAAGAATTAATACATAGCGTGCAATTGAATTTATCCAAAGTAGCGAATTTTAGCGTAGGTAAAATGATGAGATTGATGCGAAGCAGTAAATAATTAAAGTAATCGTGCAGAATTCGAGAATAGGGAGTCTTGCAAGTGAAGAGTTTAGTGCTTAGATTTACGCGTTATAAATATAGAAAAATTTAGGAAAAAATTTTCACACGTGTAAAACGCCATTTATTGCGTAAAAGCACAAAATTAAAACGATTTTCTCGTCGGGAAAACAACACGTGGCGACGCCATTTTGGTTACGACAGCGTAGTTTTCCGTCTTGAAAATCGCGAAAAAGAATTTGTTTTTAGTCGAAACTAAAAGCACGTTGGGCGCCAAAAATGTAGCAACCCAGTCGCGAGATTTTAGAATTAATTAAAAAGAGTTTACCCGGTAAAATATTCAAGAAACGTTGGAAAGAGAAAGGGGTGGAATCACTCGCGCTAGGAGGCACAAAATTCACTTGTCAGACTCCCTGTGGCACTGCGATGCAGATTTTAGCCTAGCCTGATTATTTGCGCGTATTTTGGAAAACGAAAGGGCGAGCACTGAGTACCAGGAATCATTATTTATTACTGCGATGGCCAATATACAGGTGACGGACTTACCAATGTTGATACGTGAAATTTGGTCGAACAGAAAACTCTGGAACCGCTAAATCCAGTGGATCAGGTGCAACAGGACACAACAAAATCGGTTAATTTAAACAGTTGTTTATTGAATCACACAAAAGAATCGGATATACAATAATGTAATTCGCACGCGTCTAGCGTCTAGTGCCGCTCGCATCAATCTGATGCTTCTGCGTTTTGCCGGCAACGAACACGCGGTTTTTCGTCTGCTATTCGGACTACCGCGCGCGCCGCCTATACTATCTCGCGCGAATATTCAAATTCGCTGAATGCGAGTTTTAATATCATTTACGCGACGAGATCGAAATCGGGAGGTACGGCTACCCAAAATATTATTAAAAAACGATCTGGGTCGTTACACTCCCCCTTCTAAAATGCACTAGCTGCCGGATTCGATCTCGTCTTGCCCTTTTTGTCTGGGCAATTATAGATTATAGGAGCTAGTCCGTACTGATTGGCCATAGCTGCAAAAGGAAGATTTAATTTTAAACTCTACTAACATAAAATTATACAACATAAATGAAAAAACGTGTAGATTTAAATGATTCAAAATTGTGTACTACAGTCTGAAAATTAGGAATAAAAATTTTGATTAGTGGAAATCAGTGCTCGTTTTTTTTTTTTTTTGTGAGGAAATAATTCAAGAGTTATTTGAACTAGATTTATTTCGATTGTTATAAATGATCGCCAGTTTCGCGTAGTGCACGAAACGTTACATCAAACGATTATGGAACAAATTCTGATACAAAAATAGAGGCGATTTCGTAATACTTCCGCTTAGATCACTATTCGGAGCGGAATATTCTAAGTAGAAAAATATATTTTTAAAAAAATTTTCAAAAATAGGCGCGTTTGCGCGTATGATAAATACTTAACGATTAAGTACTCGTTACTCTAGGACGCATGGACACACAGCAAAAATAAAAAATGAAAGTTCTTAATGAGAATAATTCTGCTAGTGATGAAAATTAACAATATTTGTGCGTCTAGCGGCAACTTAAAAGTAATAATGGTAACAAATATCATGAGCGTGATAGCTCAACTTACATCTAATTTAATAAAACAAAAACCGAAAAGTTTAGAACAAAATAAGTAAAACTATGAGTCTTGGTGATAACGCACACCTCGGAGATCGCGCACTCGCGTCACTTGAAGCAAGGAGACCTTTTCCACTAGTACTGCTCGAAGCTCCTGCCCTCCAGTATTAGAAGTGCCTGTGGCATTCTGCACCCGCGAATCGTCCCGTTCCAAGACCGAACCATCGGGGTCTGTAACGATGATATTCCTTGTTACATAGTCGTCCTCTGGGACTCTCACGCTGGGGCTCTGTGACGGGCTTCGTCTGGTAGAAAGCCCGCGAGCGTTCTCCTCTGGTCTGCGCGCAGATCGCTGCTGGTTAGCATCTGCTCTAGCTCTAGAAGGTCCAGGCTGCGGTTCGGCTGCCTCATCTTCCAATCGTTGCGCCAGCCTATTTCTTTTAATGATCGCGTCTCTGATCATCCTGTCGCGGCATCCGACACAGTTCGGGTCCGGTAAGTTTCTCGGCCTGTAGCATCGGTGACAGCGGAGATGTTCCGGAACCTGAGGTGTTCCCTTGAGAAAATGTGGCCAGGGACACTGCTTGGTGGTGAAGTGTGGGTGCAAGCATTCCTGGCAATGATTTCCGGCGTACGGCAGGAGGCAACTCGCGGAACTGTGACCTTTGGTGGCACAATTAAGGCAGCCCTCAGGGGCTCTGGGCCTTAGTTTAGGCTCGCGTAATTGGGACTGTGCGTTGTATACCTCTATCAGCGTCTCGCGGAAGAGGTCCTTATAGCGTTGGGCCAACTTCGTCTGTTCTTCCATATAATAATAATCTTGGAGCAACGCGTCGTATTCCCCTTGGAGCTTGGTCCCTTCTCGGTGATATTTAGAGGCCTGCTGCTTATGGTGGCTGGTTTCCTCTTGAGCGGCGATCAGTTGCTTGGAGAGATCGCGCTTCTCCTTGCTTAATTCGAGAAATTCCTCTACAGCGTTTGACGGGGCGACCGTCGATCGTTTTAGCTCGTCGTTCGCCTTTTCTGAGGTAGCGAATCGTTGATTGGCGGCCAGGAGTTGTTCCGTGAGGATGCGTTGTGTCAGCAGGAGGCGGTCCAAGTCTTCCTGCTTGATGGCCACTAGGCCGGTCGGCTCAGTGGGAGCCATCGGGGTGAGAATGGGAAGCTCGTTGCTGACCAGTGTGGACGAGAAAAGCGTCACACGTATCTCTGCGGTGTCTGGTGTTGAGTTGTCGTTATTGTTGTTTGTAGAATCCATGACGTAGTTTTGGAGTAGCCTGAAAACAATTTTACAAAATAGTACGCGACCTTAGATTCTTCCTCGCAGGTTTTAAATCATTAACATGGTATTTGCCAAGCCTTTTGCCTTGCATGTCACCAATAACAACTACCATGGGCGAAAGTTTTTCTAGTACTTTCGCGGGGCCTTTGTAACGCGGAGCCAATTTTGAGCTGTAATTACGAACGGCACTGGATAAGGTGTTGTTCGGATAGAACACGAGGTCTCCGGGCTCGAATAAAACATTGTTTTGGCGGTTTTTGTTATAAGTTTTGCTTTGCCTTTTGCCGGCTTTGGCCATCAAATTCTCGACTTTTGCGCGTAACGCGTCGATGAGTTTTACGCGCTCGGTCCAGTGGTTAACAGTGTCGTCAATTGTCACGTCAACGTTGGCGTTGCACGGCTGTTTCCCGGCGCGTCTAGGTTCACGGGTGAGATTCAAGAATGCTGGAGTTACGCCAAGGGAGGAATGGACGGTCGTATTATACGCGAATTGTACTTCCTCTAACAATGTGTCCCACTCGCGTTGGTCGTCACCGAGAAGACTCGCAATCATGGTTTTCAGGTTGCGATTTACGCGTTCGACGGGGTTCGATTGCGGATGGTAAACTGGCGTTGTTTGCTGATCGGAGCCAATTTCGAGTAGAAATTTCGAGACAGTGCGATTTACGAATTCCGTCCCGTTATCGGTGATGAACGTCCTCGGTGTCCCCCACGTATTGATTAGGGTGTTCAAGCATTTTACGATCTTGGGGCCGTCTGCCTGGGAAAGGGCGAAGCATTCTAAGTAACGCGTGTACGTGTCCTCGCACACTAGAATGTAACATTTTCCCGATTTTGATCGAGGGAGCGGACCTACAATATCTATGGACACCGTGTCCCATGGTTCCGTGAATTTACGTGGGAACATAAGGCCTTGGGGTGGAGAATTGTCCGGTTTACACCTAAGACATACTTCGCATGCGTTCACGTAACGTTTGACGTCCTCACGCATTCCGGGCCAATAATAGTGATTCAAGATTGATAAATACGTCTTATTTATTCCTTGATGCGCTGATTGACGTGAGTCATGATATTCCGCGATAGTCGGAATAATTTCGTCCTCTTTTAACACCTTTTTCCACGCATTACAATCGCCTATGCTTTGTTTAAGCTGGTTCGGCTTGTAATAGTACAGAGCGCTGTCGCGATCTAGCCTATAACGCTCGTGGCCTGTCGGGTCTGTACGGACTCTTTCGACCATGGTTTCGTACCACGATTGGTCGTGTACGACGTTCAGATTCGCAGAGGGCGTGCCTGGTGAGACGTCTTCGTAGAGTCGCGAGAGCGTGTCTGGTGCTTCATTAGAGGTACCTTTACGGTGTATGATCGTGGCCTTGTTTGCGGACAGTTCGAGTGCCCATCGCGCTAGCCTACCTCGGGGATCTTTCGCATCTAATAACCAAGTGAGACTTGCGTGATCTGTTATTACCGTGAATGTAGTTAGTTCTAGATAGCAGCGGAGCTTCTTGATCGCATCTATCACGGCCAGGCATTCCTTTTCGGTGGTCGTGTAATTTAATTCCGCACCTCTCAAGGGCCTGCTTGTGCACGTGATAAGATATTCGCAATCTTTACCTTGCTGTGTTAGGATCGCGCCTATGCCTGTATCGCTTGCGTCCGTATACAGGACGAATGGCAGGTCAGTTCTCGGCGCGTTTAGGGTTAGAGCGTTTTTCAGCGCGTCTTTGACATTTTGAAACGCGGCTTCGTGTTCTTCGGTCCATTGCCAAGGTACTTTAGGACTTGCTAGTTTGTTAAGCGGTCCTTGTACTCGCGCGATATTTCGCAAGTGGCGATGGTACCAGTTGACAGAGCCATTGAACTGTCGTAATTCTTTACGATTACGAGGAGTTGGTCGACTTAGAATTGGTTCTACGCGTTTCGGGTTCGGTTTGAGGCCATCCTTGTCAAGGAGAAAGCCGAGATATTCGACTGAGGACTTCGCAAAGTGCGATTTTTTTCTATTAATCGAAAGGCCTGCCTCCCTCAAAATAGTGTACACAATGTCTAGAAGGAGGATGTGCTCCTCGAACGTCTTAGAAATGACTATCCAGTCATCTAGGTACGCGTGAACTTGGTCGACGTAACGTTCTGGTAATTTATGTTTCCGAATATGTTCGATGAATTTTTCTCTTAAACGATCCGTCAGGGCTTGAAAAGTAGCCGGCGCGTTTGTTAAGCCGAAAGGCATTCGAAGCCATTCGTATTGTCCACGACCGGGGATCACGAAGGCTGTATACTCGCGCGACTTAGGATCGATAGGTATATGATGAAACGCGTCCGTTAAATCTATTGTGCTAATCACATTGGCTTCGGTTAGGGCATCCAGGATGCTATCCATGCGAGGCAGTGGGTAAGCCGATTTTTTTGTGATCGCGTTTAATTTACGGTAGTCTATGCAGAACCTTGGTCTGCCATCTTTACGGTACGTTAAAACTACGGGACTTGCGTAACGGCCTTGGCTTTCGACTATGAATTTTTTTTCTAAATATTTATCAACTTGTTCATTAATAATTTTATTTGCTTGCGCGCTTCGTCGGTACGGCTTTAGTTTAAATGGCTCTTGATTGGTCAGTTCAATGACGTGTGTTGTCAAGTTTGTGACACCAGTTTCCGAAGTAGCGTTTGATAACTTGTTATCGATGAATTCGTCGAGAATTCTACGCTGTTCGGGCGTGAGCTCAATAAGTTGCATTGAATGCAATGAGTTGTGCGCGTTAACTCCAGAAATTAATGGGAGCTTCACGCTAGAGCCTTCTATGGACCAATAGCCCTGGCTGGCGTCGATAATGACTTTCCAGGACATTATAAAGTCCATACCTAAAATTATGGGCGTGGCTAATCCATCTAGGACAGCAAGCCATACTTCGCCGTAGCAATCGTTGACTTGAATGTCGTATTTCGCAGAGTAACGTGGTGCGGCGACGTGATCGCGTTGTGCGAGTTGTACGCCGGTACGTGTTATCGCGTCTCTAATCGGTTCGCCGTTTGTAAAAGTTTTCATTAAATCATGCAATTCTCCTGACACGAAGGTTCTATCGCTTCCGGTATCAATGAGGCCCGTAATTACTTTGTCGGCAATTTTAATCTGCGTCTTAATTGTGATCCGCTTGTTTGACGGTAGGGGCGGTGCTGGCCCTTTGTACACTCTGCCTTGCGGCTTGTAAACTGTTGCTGCTAAGCAAGTGGTTTGATTGGCCGTAAGCAGTGACGTAACCGAGGAGATGCTCGAACCTGCCGAATCAGAAAGTTCGGTGGAGGGGAGGTCTTCTTCGGAGTCAGTGTACTCCGTCTCGGATTCCGAATATAGCTCGTCGTCGTAGTCGCTGTCGGAACCACTAGTGTAATTCCTGCTGGCACACGCTTGATTAAGCGTTGGTGCGTTTTGAGGAATACACGTTGGCTTCTGAGCGGCGTGACTGTGGCTCGGAATTGCACAATTATCGATATTTACGCGTTTATTTGATTTTAATAATTCGTTTGAAATGAAATGTTTTTCCGTGTTTACGTTAAAATCGCCAGGGGGATTTAATCCCTCCTGGCGTCCCTGTCGTTTTTTGACAAGTACTGGCTAGGCGAGTTTTGACCATGATTAACGGGGGCATCTTGGTTGTAATTTCCGTGCCAAGGTTGCATCGGAGGCGCGTGCGGCGATGGAGGGGGCCGCGGCGCGTAGTTACTGCTCTGAAAATTCGGTTGGTAGTTTTGTTGGTAGTGGGGGGCGTGCTGATAATAATCATAGTTTTGATTATTATAATTGCGGTTATAGCCACCCCAGTTACCTCTGTTACCACGCCTGTTATTATTATACCGGTTTCCGCCTCTGTAACCGTTACCGCGTCCGTTGTTCCGCTGCTGGTTGTTTCCAGCGTCGTAATTTCTACGCGTAGACGATCCACGTCTCTCTCCCCCCTTCTGTGACGAAGCAGAAGCAGAGGAGCGTGAAGATCTGGAAGTGGAGCGGCGACGCGACTGTCGGTTGGCAGGAGGGGAGGGGGTAGGATCTCTAGCATCCTTTTTCACATCCCTTTTCGAGTTTTCGTTTTTAGGTTTACCCCCGGTTAATTTTTGTTCTAAAGTGTTTATCTGACGCTTGTAAATTTCTATTTTATTTAAATCCGTTTCGGGTTTTAATTCGTTTTGCTTTTTCTTAATTTTATTCTGTTTGGGTTTGTTTTCAACTTTAATTTCCGGTGGCGCGTTTATTTGCGGTGTTTCGTCGATTTCAGGCGACGGTGTTTCAATCGCGTATAGCTGATTTTTACCGCGCGTTGCACGAGTCTTTTTCGATTCAATTACTAAAAGGAAAATGTTAAAAAAAAACACACGTTGCACCTTCTGGTAGTAACGTAAAACCTTCAGTTTCTAAGAGGAAAAATTTACAAATATCTGAGAAAAGTCTTTCCCCATCATCAGAAATGACGGACAGTGAAACGGAGAATCCTAAGATTCTGCCCTTTCCAAGTGCTCCACGTGCAATGCATCCTACAATTAAAAGCATGGAAATTGTTAAAACTAAAATTAACAAGGAGCAGAGCTCTTTAAATGCAAACCACTCATGCGCAAGTGGACATTTACAAACTTCAAGTTTAGTGGAAAGTGTAAAGAAAAATACACCTACAAATACTAATAGAAACGTGTTACATTCTTTGGGTGATACTTCAAAGGTATTGCCAAAAGTACCTGCTTCGACTTCTCCGCTTCAATCTGAAAATACTCCTTTAATTAATAGAAGAGATACTGTTCTTAGACCCAGGTTGTCAGAAGAATCAAGCACTGATGGTAACTATATTTTTATGTTTGTTGATACAATTGAACAAGTATAATTTGCACGTAACCCGTTTTATAAACTATAAAATATATACGAACTCATTTATTAAGTTGGTGAAAATTATGTCCATTTCATGGGCATTTCACTTCCAAGTAAGCAAATTAATTTTCTCCCTCATAGAGGAAGCAATAAATTAATAATATGGAAGTTAATTAGAGAAATTGTTGATAAAAAATAAGGAACAAGAGAAATAGAATAACGTTAATTATTGTAAGATTTTTTGATCAAATACAAGTTATATAGATCAATCAGTTCATTTTGAGATAAGGAATATTTTATTTTTTATTTTTTAAGTTGTTTTTTTCGCATGGAAAAATATTTTGTCAAAAAACGTTTTTCTTTTCATGAAAGAAGTGCTAAAAAAAATTAATTCGGTATTTTCAAAAATCCCACTTTCTAAATTCGGATATTTATGAGCTTAACCCATTAACGCCTAAGAGGACACAAATTTTACCAAATTTTTAAGGCTGTTCCTTAGCAATGAAAAAAAATCAAAAAATTTGAGACAAACCATTTCCGATGTAAAATTTATCGCTCTATCATATACCTTTAACCTGCCTGAAAATAAATTAAATCTCACTTGTAATTGCACATAGTTAATGTACCTATACCATATAAATCTGTAACAAATTAAATAATTATATTTTGCAGACCTTCCTTTTAAGAAAGCTGTCATGAGAAATCTCAGTTCCCTAAAATTATCGTTACAAAGCATTCAAGAACGATTAGACGATATTGAGGAAAGGCAGAAGGAAGTGAAAATTTTAATTGATAGAATCAATGGACCGAGGAGTCGGAATGCAGATGACACGTCAAGTGCGAGTATTATTCGAGCTACGTTCTGGTAATTTATGTTTCCGAATATGTTCGATGAATTTTTCTCTTAAACGATCCGTCAGGGCTTGAAAAGTAGCCGGCGCGTTTGTTAAGCCGAAAGGCATTCGAAGCCATTCGTATTGTCCACGACCGGGGATCACGAAGGCTGTATACTCGCGCGACTTAGGATCGATAGGTATATGATGAAACGCGTCCGTTAAATCTATTGTGCTAATCACATTGGCTTCGGTTAGGGCATCCAGGATGCTATCCATGCGAGGCAGTGGGTAAGCCGATTTTTTTGTGATCGCGTTTAATTTACGGTAGTCTATGCAGAACCTTGGTCTGCCATCTTTACGGTACGTTAAAACTACGGGACTTGCGTAACGGCCTTGGCTTTCGACTATGAATTTTTTTTCTAAATATTTATCAACTTGTTCATTAATAATTTTATTTGCTTGCGCGCTTCGTCGGTACGGCTTTAGTTTAAATGGCTCTTGATTGGTCAGTTCAATGACGTGTGTTGTCAAGTTTGTGACACCAGTTTCCGAAGTAGCGTTTGATAACTTGTTATCGATGAATTCGTCGAGAATTCTACGCTGTTCGGGCGTGAGCTCAATAAGTTGCATTGAATGCAATGAGTTGTGCGCGTTAACTCCAGAAATTAATGGGAGCTTCACGCTAGAGCCTTCTATGGACCAATAGCCCTGGCTGGCGTCGATAATGACTTTCCAGGACATTATAAAGTCCATACCTAAAATTATGGGCGTGGCTAATCCATCTAGGACAGCAAGCCATACTTCGCCGTAGCAATCGTTGACTTGAATGTCGTATTTCGCAGAGTAACGTGGTGCGGCGACGTGATCGCGTTGTGCGAGTTGTACGCCGGTACGTGTTATCGCGTCTCTAATCGGTTCGCCGTTTGTAAAAGTTTTCATTAAATCATGCAATTCTCCTGACACGAAGGTTCTATCGCTTCCGGTATCAATGAGGCCCGTAATTACTTTGTCGGCAATTTTAATCTGCGTCTTAATTGTGATCCGCTTGTTTGACGGTAGGGGCGGTGCTGGCCCTTTGTACACTCTGCCTTGCGGCTTGTAAACTGTTGCTGCTAAGCAAGTGGTTTGATTGGCCGTAAGCAGTGACGTAACCGAGGAGATGCTCGAACCTGCCGAATCAGAAAGTTCGGTGGAGGGGAGGTCTTCTTCGGAGTCAGTGTACTCCGTCTCGGATTCCGAATATAGCTCGTCGTCGTAGTCGCTGTCGGAACCACTAGTGTAATTCCTGCTGGCACACGCTTGATTAAGCGTTGGTGCGTTTTGAGGAATACACGTTGGCTTCTGAGCGGCGTGACTGTGGCTCGGAATTGCACAATTATCGATATTTACGCGTTTATTTGATTTTAATAATTCGTTTGAAATGAAATGTTTTTCCGTGTTTACGTTAAAATCGCCAGGGGGATTTAATCCCTCCTGGCGTCCCTGTCGTTTTTTGACAAGTACTGGCTAGGCGAGTTTTGACCATGATTAACGGGGGCATCTTGGTTGTAATTTCCGTGCCAAGGTTGCATCGGAGGCGCGTGCGGCGATGGAGGGGGCCGCGGCGCGTAGTTACTGCTCTGAAAATTCGGTTGGTAGTTTTGTTGGTAGTGGGGGGCGTGCTGATAATAATCATAGTTTTGATTATTATAATTGCGGTTATAGCCACCCCAGTTACCTCTGTTACCACGCCTGTTATTATTATACCGGTTTCCGCCTCTGTAACCGTTACCGCGTCCGTTGTTCCGCTGCTGGTTGTTTCCAGCGTCGTAATTTCTACGCGTAGACGATCCACGTCTCTCTCCCCCCTTCTGTGACGAAGCAGAAGCAGAGGAGCGTGAAGATCTGGAAGTGGAGCGGCGACGCGACTGTCGGTTGGCAGGAGGGGAGGGGGTAGGATCTCTAGCATCCTTTTTCACATCCCTTTTCGAGTTTTCGTTTTTAGGTTTACCCCCGGTTAATTTTTGTTCTAAAGTGTTTATCTGACGCTTGTAAATTTCTATTTTATTTAAATCCGTTTCGGGTTTTAATTCGTTTTGCTTTTTCTTAATTTTATTCTGTTTGGGTTTGTTTTCAACTTTAATTTCCGGTGGCGCGTTTATTTGCGGTGTTTCGTCGATTTCAGGCGACGGTGTTTCAATCGCGTATAGCTGATTTTTACCGCGCGTTGCACGAGTCTTTTTCGACTCCTGTTCTCGCAGTTTGTCGGTTAATTGCATCGTGGCAATTTTTTCCGCGTATTTTCGGATTTTTTCAATTAATCCGTCGTAAGTGGAAAAGCTATCCCGATCGAACTGCAAAATCAGCTCTGAGTGTAGGGCCGAATAAATTTTGTCCAGTTGATTTTTTTCTGGAACTTTTTGCTGCAATTTATTGAACAGCGCTCCTATTCTAATAACGAACTCGATTCCGGTCTCATTTTTGAGTTGTACGGCGCGCTGGATTTTGTTGTTGATCTGTTGATCATCATTCGCGTCGCCAAAGGTTTTCCGGAATCTAGCTGAAAATTCAGCCCATGTGTTCCACGTACTACGAAATGTGGTAAACCACATGTACGCAGAGTCCGAAAAAACTTGGGGCATCGTTGGCAGCGCGTCGTCCGGATTAATGGCGGACGCGTTAAGCTTGCGCTCGAATTCGTCAAGAAATTCATCCGCATCCAGTTTTCCTGGGTATTTTAATTCCCAGGATTTTACAATTTTATGTAAATTTGCAACCTGGTTTCGAGGTGTTGGTGTGGGTGGGGGGATGAATGTGGGCGGTGCTATTCGCGTTTGCGTGGCCGGTGCACTTAACGTGGACTGTGGGTGCATGTAATAATTCGGACAGTCAGCAAATTGTAGGGTGCGATTCGGTATTGGTGCTTGTACCGATGGTGTCAAAAAGTCAAAAGTGGGGAGAGCGTACGTCGTTGCTGTTCCCGCGTTGACTGTGGTGCCTACTCCGATGCCCGTAGCGGTTACCGTTGTGGTGGTAAGAGTGGGGGGTAGGGAGGTGGTAGGGGGCACGTAACCTGTACTAACGCCAAGGCCATGGTCGATTGATCCCCAGCGTGGATCGTGCCACGGTGATTGGTTAGGTCTCATTTTTAATTCTGAGGCCTGTTGCGTTAGCGTTTGGATCGCGTTATTTGTTTCTGACCGAATATTTTTTAGTGTTAAAGAGGCGTCACTTTTAAAAGATTCTATTTTTTTATCACAATCTATTCTTATCGCGTTGATCTCACGTCGTGTTTCTTTTTTGAATTTTCGGTTATCTTCGCGCGATTGCTGAAGATACGTACTTAAAATTTGCTCGATTTGAATTTTGAAGTTATGATTTTCTTCCTTCTGTCGGGTTTGAATCTCGCCTAAAATTCCCGTTAATTGATGTGCAAAAAGTGGGGTCCTGACTATTTTGGGTTTTCTACCGCGGCGCATTTGAATTACTATTTTTGGAATTCTCCCCGTTGGAGATTTGTTTCTCGGCGTTTCGTCATGGTTAAATTTCGTGCTCCCGTGATCGCTTTGCGATTCGGCATTGTCGCTTTGCGATTTGTCGTTGTCGCTTTGCGATTCGTGGTCGCTTTGCGATTCGTGGTCGCTTTGCAATCCCGTTTGAGCGCTTCGCGTTCCTTCTGGGGTGTTTGGCTTCTCAGTCGGGACGCGTTGCTCTTGATCATTGTAAGAAGCGTTATCGCGATCTACGTGTTCATGACTGTCGTCAAGATTTTCTTTTTCTTGATCAGTTTGCGGGCGGTTGCCTGGGGGGGGGGGGGGGGTGAGCGTTGTAAATTACGCGATGGGTAGAAACTAAAGGTCTCGGACTTATTTTTTGTTTGATTTTGATTTTGCTTTTGATTTTTGTTGTTCGCCATTTTAAATTTTAAATTTTTTTAAAAAAAATTTCAAAGATAATTATCGATAACTTGATTTAGTTGGTTCGATAAATAATTTATTAATTTCTGCGCGTGGTAATAAAACGTGGGTAATTAATTAATTCATTTTAAGATAATTTTTATTTTAATTGTGATTTTTCTGAAAAATATAAATCATGAAAAAATAATGTCGTGTTATGTTGAGAAATTCTTAATTTGGGAATTTATTTTATTTTATTTTGTCGAGCGAAATACGTTTGGCAAAAGAGAAAAATAAATTTGAGATAAAATTTTATTTTCTCTGTGGATTTTAATTTAACGAATTTATTTTTCGAGAATTTGAAGGCTGTCCGGCAAGAATGCTGATAAGCGCGAAAAGTAAACACTGCTGTGTTTATGTTTGCGAGACTAAACAAAGACCTCGCGTTTCTATTCTCGCGTCAATTTAGTCATTTTTAAATAAAATAATTTTTTAAACTTTTACCCATGGTATTTGGGCGACAGAAGGCTGAAAGAAAATACATAATTATAAATGATTAGAATAATAGAGCAATTCAAAATTATGTTTGGTTTCTAACTACAAGAAATAAAGCGAAAATCAAATAAAAGCGAAAAGCGGTAGCAAATTTTAATTTTTACGTGGCTTGGCAGAAAAAGAATTGTAGATTATTCGATTTACAGAATACGGCTTAATAAAAGCATTGTTTGTTTGATTTTATAATTACAAGCGTGAAAAAAAAAGAATTAATACATAGCGTGCAATTGAATTTATCCAAAGTAGAGAATTTTAGCGTAGGTAAAATGATGAGATTGATGCGAAGCAGTAAATAATTAAAGTAATCGTGCAGAATTCGAGAATAGGGAGTCTTGCAAGTGAAGAGTTTAGTGCTTAGATTTACGCGTTATAAATGTAGAAAAATTTAGGAAAAAATTTTCACACGTGTAAAACGCCATTTATTGCGTAAAAGCACAAAATTAAAACGATTTTCTCGTCGGGAAAACAACACGTGGCGACGCCATTTTGGTTACGACAGCGTAGTTTTCCGTCTTGAAAATCGCGAAAAAGAATTTGTTTTTAGTCGAAACTAAAAGCACGTTGGGCGCCAAAAATGTAGCAACCCAGTCGCGAGATTTTAGAATTAATTAAAAAGAGTTTACCCGGTAAAATATTCAAGAAACGTTGGAAAGAGAAAGGGGTGGAATCACTCGCGCTAGGAGGCACAAAATTCACTTGTCAGACTCCCTGTGGCACTGCGATGCAGATTTTAGCCTAGCCTGATTATTTGCGCGTATTTTGGAAAACGAAAGGGCGAGCACTGAGTACCAGGAATCATTATTTATTACTGCGATGGCCAATATACAGGTGACGGACTTACCAATGTTGATACGTGAAATTTGGTCGAACAGAAAACTCTGGAACCGCTAAATCCAGTGGATCAGGTGCAACAGGACACAACAAAATCGGTTAATTTAAACAGTTGTTTATTGAATCACACAAAAGAATCGGATATACAATAATGTAATTCGCACGCGTCTAGCGTCTAGTGCCGCTCGCATCAATCTGATGCTTCTGCGTTTTGCCGGCAACGAACACGCGGTTTTTCGTCTGCTATTCGGACTACCGCGCGCGCCGCCTATACTATCTCGCGCGAATATTCAAATTCGCTGAATGCGAGTTTTAATATCATTTACGCGACGAGATCGAAATCGGGAGGTACGGCTACCCAAAATATTATTAAAAAACGATCTGGGTCGTTACAAGTGACTATAGATACAGCCCTGAGCTGTAACCGTATTCATTGTGTCTTGGCTCTATCTCTGTTTCTCATAATATCTTTGGTTTCTCTTTTACTAGTTATGACACACAAGCCTTCCAAAAAGTTACTACAATTTCCCATGACAACGCGTATAGAAGTCTAGTTAGAGATGACAGTAATGCATGTAAAAAAACCCAAGTTATAAAGAAGACCCAAAAATTTGAGAATAAACCATAAGATTTTCAATTGTAATATTTTAACCTGTATAAAATTTTAAAAAAATTTTGCTAATACAGATAATCAAAATACCTACGATTTACAAATTTTTTATATATTTTTTATATCTTTAATTCATTATAATTTAAATAAATTCCAAACATCAATAAACTCATTATCCACTTGGACTCAACTTTGAAATTTCAATTAATTTAAATTTAAATGCATATTAATTAAATAATATTATTTATTTTTCCTATTCACAATAATCCTTTTTTTAAATATTCTTTTTAAATATTCTTCTTTCTAAAATGCCTTAATAAACTAAAAATAAATAATAACTACAAAATAATTAGAGATTTTGCATACTGATTATATTTTAAAAAAAAAATTAAATGTTTCATTTCACATTTATTTCTGTTATTTATTATTTTGAAATGTCATTACCTTTTAAAAGGCTTCATAGCGCATCTGTATTTCCCTATTTTCTATCAATTAAAAAAAACTCCTCTTTTTCTTCCTTTTTTTATGAATATTTTCTCCTTTTCACCTCTTTCAAAATTATTTCCCCTATATCAAACGAAAATTTAAACAGGTTATTAGGGGAAAACTGCACTTATAACAACTAAAAACTAAAAAATTCATAAAAAATAAAACTCATAAAATAAAACTTTAAGAATATTAAGAAATAATTTCAGCCTAACAAAAGAAATTTAAATAAGTAACTAAAATACCAATTTGAATTTTAAAAAGTTGTTTAAAAATTCCAAGTAATAACTGAAATCCAACTTATTTTCAGTAACCCTTTACTAAAACTTTTATCAAAAAGATAAAACATATTACATTAAATAATGAAATCCACCAATAAATATGCAAATATTTACAAAGTACAATAAGATTTTTGCTTTTTATTAATTCGAATTTAATTTTTTTTTTAATATAAATGAAACATGTCTTGTTTTCAGTCTGTTGAAGATATTTTTTTCATTGCTGAATTATTGGAATCTTTTTTCAACTTTTTCGTGAAATTTTATTTAACTTTCTCATTTTTATTTCTCAAATTTTTAACCATTTCTTAAAATATATTTTTGAATACTTAAGTAAAAAAAATTGTTTTTTAATTTTTTTAAGTTTGTGGAAGTTTTCGTGTAATTGAAAGTAAGAAACCCATAAACAAATAATAAATTGTAAAATACATAAAAATACAAGACATTTTTGGAGACTTTTAAATAATATGAGAGGAAAAACCTAAATAAAAACTATCTAAAAAATCGTTTCAGAATCTTGCTCTGAAACAAAAAATTATATCGTTTATATCATTTAAATCATGATGAAAGTTATTTTTTATCCTCCTTCTATGTGGTTAAAATTTCAGTACCCCTTGCAATGCTAAAAATTAAGATATTCAGGTTCAAATGTTCAATTTTTTATCATTTTCCATATGTAAAATTAAAATTTCAAACCTCAATATCTCAATTTTTAACATCGCAAGGGATACTGAAATTTTAACTAGATAGTAGGCGAATATAAAATAAAATTCTCTCACAATTTAAAAAAAATCCTAAGAAAATCAATTTTTTCAAATATAACTCTCGGAGAATGTCCTTAACTATTGGCAATAATACAGTGCGATATTGTGGTGAAACAGTGTTTTAAAAATTAAAATATAAATCAAGGAGAAGAATTTTTGTTTTTAATAACCAAGTATTTTAAGTTAAATTTCATTTTAATAGAAAGCAAATTATTTAAAACTGTTCTTTTTGGTAATTAAAATTAACATTGTATTAGGCGAACTACATTTAGTACTTTCCCTATTTTTCTCCTTTTTTTAAGCAAAAAATTCCCATTCACCTTTTCTGAACTTAATTTATGCTGTAAAATCTCTTTTTTAAGCAAAAACAAGTTTTGCTTGATAAACAACCATAAAATATTTATTTCATTTCTAGATACCTTTCAAAGTGGCTTAATGAAATTAAAAGCTTATGAGAATGGTTCAGACGTTAACTCTGATAAAGATGCAAAAGCAAATAGAAAATATAAAAGAGTGAGGACGCACTCAGATAGCGATAATTTTTATCCTTCTTCAATTACTAAAAGGAAAATGTTAAAAAAAAACCCACGTTGCACCTTCTGGTAGTAACGTAAAACCTTCAGTTTCTAAGAGGAAAAATTTACAAATATCTGAGAAAAGTCTTTCCCCATCATCAGAAATGACGGACAGTGAAACGGAGAATCCTAAGATTCTGCCCTTTCCAAGTGCTCCACGTGCAATGCATCCTACAATTAAAAGCATGGAAATTGTTAAAACTAAAATTAACAAGGAGCAGAGCTCTTTAAATGCAAACCACTCATGCGCAAGTGGACATTTACAAACTTCAAGTTTAGTGGAAAGTGTAAAGAAAAATACACCTACAAATACTAATAGAAACGTGTTACATTCTTTGGGTGATACTTCAAAGGTATTGCCAAAAGTACCTGCTTCGACTTCTCCGCTTCAATCTGAAAATACTCCTTTAATTAATAGAAGAGATACTGTTCTTAGACCCAGGTTGTCAGAAGAATCAAGCACTGATGGTAACTATATTTTTATGTTTGTTGATACAATTGAACAAGTATAATTTGCACGTAACCCGTTTTATAAACTATAAAATATATACGAACTCATTTATTAAGTTGGTGAAAATTATGTCCATTTCATGGGCATTTCACTTCCAAGTAAGCAAATTAATTTTCTCCCTCATAGAGGAAGCAATAAATTAATAATATGGAAGTTAATTAGAGAAATTGTTGATAAAAAATAAGGAACAAGAGAAATAGAATAACGTTAATTATTGTAAGATTTTTTGATCAAATACAAGTTATATAGATCAATCAGTTCATTTTGAGATAAGGAATATTTTATTTTTTATTTTTTAAGTTGTTTTTTTCGCATGGAAAAATATTTTGTCAAAAAACGTTTTTCTTTTCATGAAAGAAGTGCTAAAAAAAATTAATTCGGTATTTTCAAAAATCCCACTTTCTAAATTCGGATATTTATGAGCTTAACCCATTAACGCCTAAGAGGACACAAATTTTACCAAATTTTTAAGGCTGTTCCTTAGCAATGAAAAAAAATCAAAAAATTTGAGACAAACCATTTCCGATGTAAAATTTATCGCTCTATCATATACCTTTAACCTGCCTGAAAATAAATTAAATCTCACTTGTAATTGCACATAGTTAATGTACCTATACCATATAAATCTGTAACAAATTAAATAATTATATTTTGCAGACCTTCCTTTTAAGAAAGCTGTCATGAGAAATCTCAGTTCCCTAAAATTATCGTTACAAAGCATTCAAGAACGATTAGACGATATTGAGGAAAGGCAGAAGGAAGTGAAAATTTTAATTGATAGAATCAATGGACCGAGGAGTCGGAATGCAGATGACACGTCAAGTGCGAGTATTATTCGAGCTACATTTCCACTTAAAAATATGGAAGATCTTAAGGACCTGGAGAACCAGTTATCAAATACTGATTATAAAAAAAATGTTGTAAGTTTTAAGTTAAGGCAAATAATACCATACATATAAAAATAAGTGTCTTGTCAGAAACACTGCACTACTTTCTAAATTTGAATAAGTGAAAATTCACTTATTCAATGTCAAAAGTCTTCCACTTTTTCAATAAGTGCATATGCACTTATAATAAGTGTAAAATTCACTCATTCAGAGTGACATTTCACTTATTGAAAGTGTATATGCACTTATTGAAAGAGTGTAAGACTTTTAACATCGAATAAGTGAATTTTCACTTATTCAACTTTAGAGAGTAGTATATTTGGAGGTATTTTTTTACGCTGAATCATAATCTGTTGTCAGAATATTAAGATTGGCTCGAGTTTCTGAGATAAGCTCAAAAAACTGCTCATTTTTTTTTGCTCAAAAAACGCGAATTAGAGTAAAAAAATTTAATTTCTTTCCCGACACAATATCCTAGTGTTTTCCAATGTATTTTTTCCTGCTAAATAGATATATGTTGCCCAAATTATCAGACAGGCTTAACTTATGCAGATAATCTAAAAAAAATCGCTGAAAATCACGAATTAGAGCCAAAAAAGAAAAATTTTAACTTTCATACACTATGATATTATAATCCAAATTATTGTATAATTTTTCACAAAAAAAATTATGCAGATTTGAAATTTGATTATTTAGGTCAACAGTTTCCTTAAATTTATGGGAGTAATTTTCCACTCCACAAAGAGTGAAAATTGAGCAATTTCAATAAGAGTAAAGAACCCACTATAAAAAAGTGAAAGAAAAAGGTATATTTATTTTTTGTCAATTGTTAATTATTTTCCTCATTTCTAAATTATTTTCTTTACTAATTGCTTATTTTCGTCATTTTGTAATTTTTCTTCCCATTATAAATTATTTTCTTCAAATTTCAATTTCATTTGTCAATTTTCAATATATTTTTTCTATTTTTAATTAATTCATTCTCATTATTTTTCAATTACTTTTTTTCAATGATTAATTATTTTCTTAATTTTCAATTATTTCCAACAATTTTGTAAATTCTCATTTATTCTTTTAAAATTTTATAATTATTCTTTAACTTTTCAATTATTTCGTCTTGTTCTGGAATATTTTCGCCAGTTTTTCGAATTTTATTTTCAATTGAAAATTATTTTCCTCATTTCTAATTTATTTTCTTCAATATTTAATTATTTTCGTCATTTTGTAATTTTGTTTTAATTTCTTAAAACTTCCATTTAATTCTTTCATTTTCCATTTATTTCTTCAATTTTTAATTATTTTCTTCAATTCTTAATAATTATTTTCTTCAAATTTCAATTCCATCTATCAATTTTCAATTATTTTCTTTAATATTAAAAATTAGTCTCCTTTTAAAATTATTTTTCTCGATTATCAAAAAGTTTCTTTAATTTTAAATTCAATTGTTCACTCATTTTCATTAAAAATCAATTTTTTTTCAAATTTCAATTCCATTTTTTAGTTTTTAATTATTTTCTTCTGTATTCATTAATTCTTGCCATTTTTCAATTACTCTTTTCAATTTTTGATTATATTCATTAAATTTCAATTCCATTTTTCAAGTTTCAATTATTTCCTTTAATTTTAATGTTTTTTTTTCGATTTTCAATTCAATTGTTCAATGTGCAATTATTTCCAACAATTTTTTTTATAATTGTCTTAATTTTTCAATTTGCAATTATTTTTTTTAAATTTAATATTTCTTTAATATTTTCTGCAATTTTTCTCGTCATTTTTCAATAATTTCTTCAATTATTAATTATTTTCCCCTATTTTCAATTCTTTTCCTATAAATTTTTTAATTATTTTGTTTCATTGTCTATTAATCTAGTCTTTTTTCAAATTTTTGATATTTTTTCTTCCATTTTTCATTTATTCTTATCATTTTTAAATTATTTCTTTTAATTATTCATTTTTTTCCTCAACTTTCAATTATTTTCTACAATTTTTTCAATTTACAATTAGTTTTCTTAAATTTTATAATTATTTTTTAATTTTTTTCAATTATTTTGCTTTGCTGTCGATTATTTTCGCCAGTTTCCGAATTTTTCTTTAATTGCCTATTATTTTCTTAAATTTTTTATTTAATTCTTTAATCTTTAATTTATTTCTTTACTTCTCAATTATTTTTTTCAATTTTTTTCATTCTTCAGTTATCTATTATTTTCTGCTATATATATAATAAATCTCGGCTTTTTTCAATTACTTTTTCTAAATATTTAATTCTATTTTTCAAATTTCAATTGCATTCTTATATTTTTTTATTATTTTTTTCGATTTTCAATCCAGTTGTTCAATATAAATTTAATTTAATATTTATTTAATATTTATTTTAATATTTTTCGAATTTTGTTTTCAATTGTCAAATATTTTCGTAATTTTTTAAATATTTCCTTCAATTTTTAAATTATTTTCGTAATTTTTCAATAATTTTTTAAAATTATTAATTATTATCTAAGATTTTTCAATTATTTCTTGCAATTTTTACAATTTCTAATTATTCTCTTAAAATTCTATAATTATTCTTTAATTTTTCGTTTTTTTTTTCAATTGTTCATTATTTTCGTCATTTTTCAGATATTTTCTTCAATTTTGTAATTATTCCCGTAATCTTCATTGTTTGCATTTGCAAAAATTTATAGTTTTAAAATGACCAACAACAATGCAAAGTTTAATATTGCTAGTTATTTTATATTTTTTGGTTATGGAATTTTAAAAAAGAAATCTTTCTCTTGAGGTGCAACTGTTTTTTCACCCAAGAAAACAGTTGCACCTCAAGAGAATGATTTTTTTCAACAGCAGTCGCCTATATAGCTCAGTGGTTAGGTAGTTAGTTTGCGTGCGTCGAACAAATATAGGAAAATCATAGTTCGCAATCGAAAAATTTTCTTAGAATTTGATAATAATGCCATATGCTTGACATCTTGTTCAAAAAAGAAATTGCCTTATAAAATTAGTGCTCCTTATACTATTTCGTATATTTACAATTTTAATATAATAATGAAAAATAAGAAATTAAGCAACTTTTTTAATTATAAAAATGACTAAGAAAATTAAATTAATACATTTATTTTTAGAGAGTGTACGAATTAAAAATAATGCCACAGATGCTTCTACTACTCAAAAAATTAAAGATTGGCTAAGGCATGCTCCCGAACGGTTTCAAGTTGAATCATATCATTTACAAGAACAAGAAAATTCAGACAACGATGACTATTTACACGAACATGAAGAAAATGAAAATTCTACAGCTCCTCAGACCGAAGATCCGTTGTTCCTACCTGAGATAGTACCAATGGACAATAATTTTGATGATCGAAGGCAAAGGACGGACTTTGCAGAAAATTTGCCTTTAACAAATGAAGCGGAGAATGAAGAAAATTTAGATTATGAAGAAGAGGAGCAACGAAATGTTTAGCGAAGTTTTCATTTTATTTTTAAATATTTTAAAATTGTTATGAAGAATATTAAACTTTACCAGTCAACTTAAATTAAAAAACGAAAAATATAAATATTATTTTTATAATTACTATGCACATTCGACTTAATAAAGAGTAATAAAAATTACAAGTATGTGGCCTAGGAAATGTAATTTTGTCTCCGGACAAGATTTATATGTATTAAGGTGGCTCTTATTTTTCCGATGGACTTAAAAATTTTTCTTGAACCGGAAAATTAATCAAGGTTAAAAAAATGTTTCCTATAAGTTTGAGCCAAATCCAGCAATATTAACACGTGCTTCTAGACAACTATATCTTTTAATATTTATTATTTATTATATATTTATTATTATTTATTATTGTCTTTATAAATTTATTATACAATCGATAAAAATGAATGTTTTTTAATGCAAAAAGCATAATTCTCTTCATAAATGTTCAAAATATGAAATTCTGATACTAATTGCACAAATTTTATAAAATTTTTTTGATCTATTTTAAATGAAATTCACAAAAAAGTAACTTCTTTCCAAAAATATAGAGGGAAATTTTGTTATCTAGAGGCACATGTTAACATTACTTGATTTAGTTCAAACTTTAAGAAAACATGTTTTTGGTACCTTCATAAATTTTCCGGGTGGAAGCCAAAGATTTGAAAACATCGCCCAATTAAAGGCCATCCTAATATGTATAACGAAAATGTGAATCATATTTGCATATGCGCTGCATTCGCAAATTATTATATACTATCTATTAACCCAATGAAAATATTTTAAATATCCGTAGAACATCTGTACCATATCCTCATAATATCCATGAAACATGCGAAGGTTTTTTACGATATCCCAGAACGATATGTGCGGGACATCCTCAGGATATCTACTGCGCATTTTTGACACGGTATAGGATGTCCATGATATATCCTATGGATATCCAAGGGACATTACTTGGATATCCATAAAACATTTGAGTAATATTTTCCGGACATCCTCAGGATATCTGTAGAACATGATCAGGATATTTACAATACATCTTGCAGATATCCACAAGATATCCTGAAGATATCCACAGGACATCTTCAGGATATTCAGTTTAAGTTACAAATATCCATAAAAAATCCATATCAGGATGTTTTCAGGGTATCCGAGAGAGCGGAAATTACAATATCCGATGGACATCCTAAACATGTCCCCGGACATGCTGAGGACGTTTTCAGGATATCCTAGCAAAAAATCCAATATCCGTCGGATATCTGACGGATATCCTTTTGTTATGAGGGTATAAAGAAACTTATGCTTTAAATGTTTTTAAATCAATTTAACCGAAAGGTGGTGACACCTAGATTATTCTTGTCAATTTTCGTTATACAATATAAATGTATGATTGCACAAAAAAAAATAAAAATATTTGCCCAAAAAATTGTGAGAAATTTGTACCTATTAAAAATTTTATTTTCACAAGAGGAAATTTTTCCAATAAAACTATAATATTGGTTTAAATCCACAACAAAATTTCGAGTACAACAATATTTCATAAAGTACCAGTTCAGGCGCACCGTGCTAATAATAATATTCAAATATTTTATATAGTTCAAAAAATTAAAGTTTTACAACTTTGCCACTTTATTAATCCGAATGAAGCTACATTAAAGTGAGGTGAGATTTACAGATTTGATCACCCTTAAATATTATTGTTTATTTATTAATTCGACATTAAAAACTATGAATGTGGGACAATTGTATGAAAAGAAAATTTGTACCATCGAAGATAGTCGAGCTTGAATCCAGGATAGAAATATATATATATATATTTGTACATTTTAATTAAAGACAGATATATTAACATTTTTTTATAAAGTTTTCCTTTCACGTTTTAAAATTGTACTAACTTAGACGGGCAAAATTGTTGTTTTACACGATTATCCCACATTACAAAGCTGATAGTAAAAGTTATTTTCTATTAAGTTTTGCACTGTATGTAAGTGAAAACATTTGATAATTTATTATACCTATATTGACATCATTTTTTTTTCTTTTCTCTCAATTGAACAAACTTTTCACACCTCTATATCGAGATACAAATACGGTGGACTTACTGTTTGTTAACTTGCTTATTTTTCAGGAAATGAAGATCATCATAATATAGCCATTTATGTCTTGCAGGTTGTTGCGCGGAACCAGAGGGAATGTATTTCTTAATTAACGCTTCCTCTTGGAAATAATTATTTTTCAATTTATCCCATTGCAGCATGCATTGCTCCGCTGCAATAAAAGAAAATAGTTAATTTTCGTAATATTCATGATGTATGAAATAATTTGACGGAGGATTGGGGCACATTTTCAGAAACAAAGACATTTGCACCATTGTACACGAGATAAAGACACTTGTCGTAAATATTGAAGTGTAATTTTTAAAAAATGGTTCTATCAAAATCTGATCCGCAAAAATTAAGTTTCCAACAAAATGACTTTCGGTAAAATTAATTTTACCCTGTCGAAAGAAAAACACTGAAAAATCACTGAGACAGAACCACTGAAATCCCAGTTGTTTTTAAGTGGTTTCTCAGTTGTGATTTGGGACAATTCGCCACTGAAAATATCTATTGTGAGGGTTGATTTATGACAGTTGGCCTGGAAGTCCCAAACCGTTTTATGGCCTTTACCCTCATAAAATGGAAGGATAACCTTTCTTTTTTACAATTTTAAATAATTTAAATTATTTATTCCAATATTATATTTGTTGTTTAAGAATTTAGCCACTTATATAAATATATGTTATTACTATGAACATAATACATACTTCTATTCAAAAATCCAAAAATGACATCAGTTTTTTAATATCTGCTACCGTTTATGAGATACGATATTATTCATTTAAATTTAGGATTTTTGGGGAAATTTTTATATGTACGTAATTGTTAGAACTTACAGATTCTAAATTTAAAAGAAACAATTTTCTATCATTAAAATTTAAACAATTTTATTTGTTAAGAAACAAATTTTTCACAGGTCAATTTTTAATATATTCAAGGCCTCGTAGAAGGGTCCAGAGAGATCATAAAACTTGAAGACTCCTGAATTTAATTAAAAATCGGAAACAAAAATTTCTCTAATTTCGCATTAATAAATTTAAAAATTAAATATTAAAATTCTACGTGTTCTAACGATAAAGAATATCTAAAAATTTTCTCAAAAAAGTTATTTTTCATAATAATAAAAATAGCTTTGAAAATTTACTTTCCTTCAATTTTAATAGTTTTTAGAAATTTTTTTTATATTCCTAATCCTGAAAATAAGTAGATTTCATATTTTTATTTTTTAAATTTTAATTTTTGAAATTGCAAAAGTTTTTAATCATAAAAATTTTGGGTTACGGGAACCATAAAAGGAAAAAAAATTACAATCAGGAATCGGTGTTCGACCTGAATTTCCAGGTCAAATTGCTTGTAAATTTTTTTCGTTAAAGAGTCGAAGTTTACTCCCCTACAAAACTACTTGGCATTTAAAACTATTGTACTATTGTTACCCCAACTCCAAAAAAAATTCTATCTGAAGATATGCAGGTCAGACAACTAAAAAATCACTGGGCCAGTGGTTTTTTCAGTGGATTTTGAGTGGTTTACTTTCGACAGGGTAGGCCTAATCACTATTCTGCATTATTAATATTCTGTGCAGGGCTGATAAAAATCATGTTTTTTTTACAAAAATAAAAATATCAGATTTAATTGATTTAAATCGGAGTTTTTTTAGTTAAGGACGTTGGAACCCGAAGCTGAGAGTGTCGTAGAAACACTTTTTCCTCCTTTGCTCGAAAATTTCCCTTTTATGAATTTTTTTTAGAAACACTGGACACTTTTTCAAAAAAAGGGCTATGGTAGACAAAAGTATTTGAGATAAAGAATTTTTTAAACATTTGTTTTATGCAAATAAATGTGCCTACAAGCGTCAAAATTAACTCCCGTTTTGACATTGCAAGATTTTCCGTAAAAGATGGCCGCCGCCATCTGACTCGAGGTCCATGTCACGTAGCCTGTGCCCAGCTGACGAGCGGCGGCCATCTTCTACGGAAAATTTTGCAATGTCAAAACGGGAGTTAATTTTGACGCTTGTAGGCACATTCGTTTGCATAAAACAATTGTTTAAAAAATTCCTTATCTCAAATACTTTTGTCTACAATAGCTCTTTTTTTGAAAAAGTATCCAGTGTTTCTAAAAAAAATTCATAAAAGGGAAATTTTCGAGCAAAGGAGAAAAAAGTGTTTCTACGCCACTCTCAGCTTCGGGTTCCAACGTCCTTAATTAAAATAAAAGAATAAAAGCTTTCAAAAAAGTTGAAAATTGGGAAATTTGAATAATGTAGATAAAAGCACCAAAAAAATGTTTTCAAAAATTCGTAATTATAAGATAAAAACTAAACAATTAAAAAGAAGGAAAAATGATTCTTAGAAATGAAAAAATGATGACAAAAAGTAAAGAAAAAAAAATTAAATAAATAGAAGGAAAATAGAGAAATTATTAAAAATTTAATAAAATTAAAAAATGTATATACCTATCAAGAAAGAAAGAAAGTCCACAAAAGGAACTTAAAAATCCTTTAAAAATAAAATAAATGCAAACTAAACTAAACATATTTTTATATTATTACACTTAAAATAAGTCCAACAATACATTTAGAGAAATAAAGAAAATCTAAAAACTTTAATACTTTATAGAAAAACAAGTTTCCAAAAAATCTCGCAAAAAATATACAGAATGTAAAAAAATTCTGAAATATAAAGACAAATAAAAAAAAATATTAAAAGTAAAAGGAGAAAAAATCTTTAAATTTTGTAAAAATAAGAAATTATAAGATAAAAATTAAACAGTTTCGAAAAATTGAAATCTCTTTGAAATCTTGTAAGAATATGAAAAAAGGATTATTGTGAATATAGAAAATAATGAATACTATCTAAGTAATATGCATTTAAATTTAAATTAATTGAAATCTAAAAGTTGGACCAAATTGGAATATGACTTAATTGACGTTTTGAATTTATATAATTTTAATGACTTAAAAATATAAAAAAGTAACACTATTTTTTGCTATCTTCATGGCAAAATTTTGTAAATCGTAGGTATTTTGATCATATGTATTAGCACAATTTTCTAAATTTTATAAAGATTAAAATATTAAAATTGAATTTTTTAAGATTTATCCACAAATATGTGGGTTTTGTTTATGGTTAGCGATGTTTTACATGCAGTATTAGACATTCGGAGAATTGTAAATTTTTTTTTATTTAAATCATGATTTAAATGCAAATTTTTCAATGATTTAAATCATGATTTAAATCACTATTTAAATCAAAGTGATTTACATCGATAACAGTAATGATTCTGTGCATTTGATTTTCTGCAAAATTAATATTTGGCCAACATAATGTTCTGTAAAATTAGCATTATGAAAAATCTTGATTCCGTAAAATTAATATTTTATTAGAATTGTATTTATACACATTTAGATTCGGTTAAAATAACTTTCTGTAAAATTAATTTTCCAATGAAAAAAAAATTTGTAATATTATTTTTTTGCAAAATCAATATTTTTCATATACATGTTCTTAGAGTTAAGATTCTACCTAAAAAAAATTCTAACAAATCACTATTCTAACCATTTAGCTTTGGAAAATTTTCATCAGAGGTGGATCCAAGGGGGAGGGGGGTTAACCTTCCAAAGCCTATCATATGAGAGAGAAAGAGAAAGCACTATTTTCCTATCTCTTTCTATTTTATGTATCGCCCCCTCTAAAACCCTCGTCTGGATCCGCCTTTGATTTTCATGATTCTTGAAGATTAAAACAATAAACAGTAAATTGCCAAAGTTTCAAAAAATATTTTTAAATAAAATTATAAGATTCATTAGTTACTTGATTCATACTTACTAGTAACCGTTGCTCCTGTTGCAGCGTTAAAATCCAGTGTTATCGACTTTCACGAATTCTTCTTCAAATACCTATCTTTGTAGCCGGGCAACGACTTGTCATAGACGTGGGGATGCTGCTGGACCAATTCAATTAACTCGTGGTTAATGTTCCTTTGATATGCTGCCATTATCTGTTATTGCCTTTCTAAACGAAACGCGCACTCTACCAAAAACAATGATGAGCCAAAACTTTCAAAATAACTAAAATACTGAAGACGGTTATAGGTAGACAAGTTAGGACTAGTTTCTTTTACTTCCTACACTGTAAAAAATACTTCAGGAAAATTACGTCCGTATTGTAATGTTACTTTAGAAACTTTCTGTAATATTACTCTTTGGATAGTAGCAATAATACCAATCAACTTGAATTTTTACAGCTTTCAGTAATGTAATATTACATTTTTCAGTAAATGTACATTCAGGGTTGTGAATGTAATACTTTGGTAGTAGGTAATAAAAGCACCTACCTTCATAGTATCAAATTCACCAGTAACTGTTAAGTTACAAAAGCATGTAAAAATCCTGTTTATAATCTCAATGTTATCATCTTGAAGTAAAATATTATAGTTTGATGTATTTATCCATAATCCTCTTATGTAAAATTCCCAGCAAGAATGATTAATTATAAAAACCTAATTGTGATACGTCTTAAAAAAGTTTCACATATTAGTTGTTAAGATATTTCTTGAAAACGAATTGGTTATGTGTCTATTTTGACCGTCAACGGGCATTTGATTGAAACAAGAAATTCAACTTCTGTTGAATTAAGAAATTAAACATTTTTTCTCCCTTTTGTTACGAAGAAATGACAGAATCTCTCAAAAATTCTCATAAGGTTGAGGTTAAGTTCAGGTGCAATGCCAAAGTTTAAAACGATAAATACAAAAATTTGTGAAATTGCATAATTTATTTATTTTACATTGCTTTTTTATAATTTCACAATAAAATTCATAATTTATTTTTATATTAGAATTTCTAATACTTATATTTATTTCATAACTGGCTAATTTTCTTTTCTGTAATTTCACAAAAGCATTAGGAATTTTACATAAGGTTAAAGTATTATTCCCATCTCTGCGCGTAAAATCCGTAAAATATGTAAAACTGTTACTATAGAAGTAGGTAATAAACGCTCCTACTTTCTAGGTGATTCTCCAATACAAATATTCACGTCGACGTCGCGTCGACGCGGCGTCGATTGGCAATGCAAAAGTCACTGTTGCCAACTATCTTGAAAATTTATTTTTACGTGTGGTTCAAATTCCGATATTCCTGTTAGTTAGCAGTGTCAGTGTATTTGATATCTTTTATCAAAGATACTTTTATAAATATAAATCAAGGCATGTATATACATATTTTGAAGTTTATGTATACATATGTCGATTATTTGTGATTGTGTTGTATATTTACCAATTATTATTTATATTATTTACCAATTATTGGTAAATTAACAACACAATCACAAATAATCGACATATGCATACATAACCTTCAAAATGTGTATATACATGCCTTCACTGTAAAAAAAGTTGATGGATTTTTACATCATTATGCGATTAGTGAAATAAGTTGATTCACGTCTAATGTAGGAAAAGTTATAACACGTCTAACCTAGGAAATCTTCAGATCAATCCGAAAAATTCCTAGGTTAGACGTGTTATATTCCATAACGTCTGAACTTTTCCTACGTTAGATGTGAATCGATTTATTTCACTAATCGCATAACGATGTGAAAATCCATCAACTTTTTTTTACAGTGTTGATTATTTTTTCATCTTTTTCATATTACTTTAAGGTAGTTCTCCGGCAAATCGATTTTCTTTAGAATTTTCTGAAACTTTGGATAAATGTTCCTTTTTGTATGCTTTATGTATGGTAAAAACCTCAGGGCCTCTTGCAATGCTAAAAATTAAGATATTTAGCTTCAAAGATTCAACATTTACATGGGAATCATATGCTGAACGTATAAAAATGGCATACTTTTATTAATATCTGGAAAACTTTTCTCTAAATATTTCTGAAAAACTAGTATGTTATAGGGATAAATAAAAGAAATAATATAAGAAAATTTTTAGTAGGGGTATCAATGCTCATTTTTTAATTATACTAATCTGAAATTCGAAACCAATGTGATTTTCCATTGAATTTACGAGCGAAAGGAAATCCAACGGTCGCCAATTGCCAAAATTCTTCCGTTTGAAGCACATGTGAAGTGTCACGAGACTAACATATTGCTTTAAATTACGTTTTCAGATTTAATTTATTTCTTTTTTATTTATTTGTTTTTATCTATTTTTTTATAGTATTTGTGCGGCCCTGAAGCCGGAGAACTACCTTAACACTTGTTACTGATATTTCCTTATATCAGAAAATGTTATAGGAGACCTCTACATATTTACAATTACATAGGTTATGCGTTACACACACTTTGTATAATTACAAATGTAACAATAAATAAGGTGCACTTGTTGAGAACATATTACGATTCATGTTCTCAACAAATCTGTCTCAGTGCTTAATTAAAAAATAAAATTACCTGAATACTTGAAAATCAGAGAAAATTAGCTTATATTTAGGAGAATCCATATATTTTTATAATTGGCAAATTATTTCATTCATTCATTCATTTTGTCTGTCGACAACTCAAGTTTGGCACTCAGATATTTTACGTTTTAAATCAGCTACTTTTTAAAAAATGTATTATTTACATTCATCAACTTTTTAATTTAAAAATATCAGTTGAAATAATTTTAATTTTGTTATTAATAAATCTATAATTCTTTCTATAATTGCCAAGTTTCCGAATTACAATTATTCTCCTAAAATTTTGTGATTTTATTCTTAAATTTTTTTAATTAATTTCTTCTGTTGTCGATTATTTTCGTCAGTTTTAGAATTTTTTTCAATATTGTCAATTAGTTTCCTCATTTCTCACTTATTGTCTTTAATATACAAATATTTTCGTCATTTTTTAATCTTTTTTTCCATTGTCAACTATCTATTTTCTTAGTATTTAAATTTAATTCTCTAATCTTCAATTTACTTTTTTTAATTTTTAATTTCTTTCGTCAATTCTCAATTATTTTCCTCAATTTTTAATTATTTTATTCACTATTCTCGCCTCTGTTCAATTATCAATTATTTTCTTGAAATTTCAATACATTTCTAAAATTTCCAGTCGATTTCTTCACTTTTAATTTCTTTCCTACATTTTTTTTGTTAATTATTATCTACAGTTTTTAATTGACAATTTATTATTATCCCTCAATTATATAGTTGTTCTTTAATCCTTAAAATTATTTCTTTCTGATGCCCATTAATCTCGCCATTTATCGAATTTTTTATCATTTGACAATTATTTTCCATAATATTTCATTATTTTCGTTATTTTGAAATAATTAAATTAACTGAAATTAAAAGTGAAGAAATCGACTGGAAATTTTAGAAATGTATTGAAATTTCAAGAAAATAATTGATAATTGAACAGAGGCGAGAAAAGTGTATAAAATAATTAAAAATTGAGGAAAATAATTGAGAATTGACGAAAGAAATTAAAAATTAAAAAAAGTAAATTGAAGATTAGAGAATTAAAATTAAAAAATCACAAAATTTTAGGAGAATAATTGTAATTTGGAAACTGTTGGCAATTATAGAAAGAATTATAGATTTATTAATAACAAAATTAAAATTATTTCAACTGATATTTTTAAATTAAAAAGTTGATGAATGTAAATAATACATTTTTTAAAAAGTAGCTGATTTAAAACGTAAAATATCTGAGTGCCAAACTTGAGTTGTCGACAGACAAAATGAATGAATGAATGAAATAATTTGCCAATTATAAAAATATATGGATTCTCCTAAATATAAGCTAATTTTCTCTGATTTTCAAGTATTCAGGTAATTTTATTTTTTAATTAAGCACTGAGACAGATTTGTTGAGAACATGAATCGTAATATGTTCTCAACAAGTGCACCTTATTTATTGTTACATTTGTAATTATACAAAGTGTGTGTAACGCATAACCTATGTAATTGTAAATATGTAGAGGTCTCCTATAACATTTTCTGATATAAGGAAATATCAGTAACAAGTGTTAAAGTAATATGAAAAAGATGAAAAAATAATCAAGGCATCTATATACACATTTTGAAGGTTATGTATGCATATGTCGATTATTTGTGATTGTGTTGTTAATTTACCAATAATTGGTAAATTATATAAATAATAATTGGTAAATATACAACACAATCACAAATAATCGACATATGTATACATAAACTTCAAAATATGTATATACATTAGGGTGGTCCAAAAAAAGGCCAAAATTGGAATTTTCAAAATGTTTTTTCAGTTTCATATTCTACTAGGATAGAAACTCAAATACTAATTATTAAAAATTTATTAATTGCAAAATTGACGCGGCGAATTGCTCTTGAAGTTTTCTCCAAAACTGAACGTTTTTTTCCTATGGTTTAGTTCACGGTGAAATGTGCCATTATACTCTCTGTATAGGCTGGTAGTTAACGGGAGCTTATGAGTATTTGAACTGGCTACACCCCGGTCACAAAAAAAAGAAGAAGATATTTATGGCCAATTTAGTACCGCTAAAAAAAAAGTTTAGGGTTAAGTTGGAATATGGATTATCGTTTATTATTAATATTTAAGCTTTCATAAGCTTAAAAAGTTGCAAAATTAAGAGAAAGTTTCAACTTGCTCAATTAGATGAAAAATTGCAAGTAAACAATATTAATTTGTTTAAACAATTTTTATAATTGCGGATTTTCGTTTATTGTTAATATTAAGCGTTCATTGGCTTAAAAAGCAGCAAAATTAGGAGAAAATTTTAACTCTTTAGCTCAATAAGATGAAGAGTTTCAAATAAACAATAATAATTTGTTTAAACAATTTTTAAAATTGTGGATTTTCGTTTATTATTAATATTAAGCTTTCATAGGCTTAAAAAGTTGCAAAATTAAGAGAAAGTTTCAACTCGCTCAATTAGATGAAAAATTTCAAATAAACAATATTATTTTGTTTAAACAATTTTTATAATTGTGAATTTTCGTTTATTATTAATATTAATCTTTCATAGATTTGAAAAGTTGCAAAATTAAGAGAAATTTTCAACTCTCTAGCTCAATCAGATCAAAAATTGCAAACAGACAATATTAATTTGTTTAAACATTTTTTATAATTGTGGATTTTAGTTTTTTATTAATATTAAGCTTTCATAAGCTTGAAAAGTTGCAAAATTAAGAAAAAGTTACAACACTCTAGCTCTATTAGATGAAAAGTTGCAAATAAACAATATTAATTTGTTTAAACAATTTTTTTGATTTTATATTTTATTTTTTGTCTAATATTAGGCTTTCCTTAACATATATAGTTGCATAATTGGAAAAAAGTTACAACTCTCTAGCTCTATTAGATGAAAAGTTTCAAATAAACAATATTAAATTGTTTAAACAAATTAAAAAATACATGCAACAATTGTTATTAACTAATTTTTATATCATTAAAAAAAATTTTGGTGGAAAATATCGTAAAAAGTTCTAATGAATATTTTTTAACGATCTTACATTTATACGATCTTTTTTAGTTAATTGGCACTAACCGGGTTGACCATTACAAGCCCACTAATTTCCCAGTGGGATGACCCAACTTAGCCCACCTTAAATCTGGGAAACCCATATGGGGCCCAACTGGCACCCACCGAACTTTTCTACACGGGATCCTAATTAGTAAGAAATTATTAACTACTATTACAAAATGATTAAAATTCGTAGTAAACAGAAATCTACTAATTAGTTTAGTGCTTTTAAAATAGTGCTATTAGTTTTTGACCATTTGAGATTTAAAGAATAATCTACTCGATATACTTAAAAAAATGTAATTAAAGTAGAAAATGAATGGAGTTTAAATAGTTTAAAAACCTTGCAAATCTAGATATTTATTGTATTCCCTATGTGATTTTTTAGTAAAATTCAACTTTTTATATTAGATTATTGTCGTTCATAATAATAAATTATTACTATTAATTTGTAATTTTGTTTTTCTTTAATATTTTTAAAGTTTTTATTTAAATTTACTTTAATAATTTCTTTTTTTTATTATATTAAACAATTCGTTAACATTAATAATTATTAGAAACAATAATAATTTTTGACAGTTTCAATTATTATTAAACAGTTATACTAATGACATGAAATTATTGTGATTAACTATATGCCGAAGAATGTTCATTTGTTAATATTATAACCAGTTTAATTCATAATTTACATAAAAAAGTTTCTTCTTTATACTTGCATATTTTATTTCTGTTTATTTTTCTTAACCCCTTATTTTCAGGAATTTCCCTTTTCTGTGAGCAGAGGAACCCCGCTATGCGGTCAGGCCTTCTTCAGTAGCAATAGGAAGCGCATATCGGTTACCATTTTTTTTTACAACCAAAACCAAAAAAAGCTTAACTTTAACCTCATATTTTCACCTCTTAATGTTCTTTTATGATTTTCAGATTCTTAAGTACCTCTTATACAAAAGATAAACTTTCATTTGGTGCAAATTTCATGTTAAAGAATTAATATTTACATACAGAAAACAGTCACTGAAAAGTACCAAAATAGGGTATTTAGAAGCTAAATAACAATTGAAATTATCATTTTTTTTAATTTCTTTTTTTTGCATAATAAAGTTTTCTTTGTACTTAATAATATTCTAAAAAGGTTTTGAAATACGATAATATTGAAGAAGTGAAAACAGATGTTGAAAATGACGTGTTTATTTTACATGTTAAATTCACGATAATCCCATAAGAGAGAAAAAAGCAATTCGCTGCGTCAATTTTGCAATTAAGAAATTTTTAAAATTGAGCATTTGAGTTTCTATCCTTGCAGGATATGAAACTAAAAAAACATTTTGAAAATTCCAATTTTGGAATTTTTTGGACCACCCTATTGCGCATGTGTAACAGCAATACAAAACAACTCCGCATGTGAAATGTTTGTGTTGTAGTGCGCACGTTTACACAGTTGTCGTGCACTACTGCGCATGTGCAACCATATGTTATGCATGAAAAAATGTTCAGTTTAACATGCTTGACACGAATAGTGACAGTGCTCATTGTTACAAACTGTAGTAACTTTAAAGTGTGTACGACGATGAACGAAGTTTTCTCGGTATCGTATTAATGTAATACAAGATGGTATCAAGAGTTTAACTCCTTTTTGAGAGGATTTTCGTTTTGCCTGAATCTTATCACTTAAAGCGGAATCCTCTCATAATGATACAAGTCCAACATCATGCGCGTATCCAGGGATGGGGTCAAGGGGGTCATGACCCCCCCTTGAAGCTAACTTGGATTTGCATGGGAGGGAGAGAGAGAGACAACACTATAGTGTTGTCTCTTTCTCTCTCATGTATGACCCCCTCCAGAAACCGAGTTTGGATACGCCACTGTCCAACATAACCAAATACACATGTTAACATAATATTATTTGCCAATCTTGCTGATCTATTGGCGAAAGAATGTCCATTTCCAGTACAAGAGTTAATTATGCTTTAATTGTTTAGGAAAGACCCCCTGAGTTTTATGAATACTTACTTTTAAATGCATCTATATTTCATTTAATAAATCCCTTAGTGTATTTTCCATTTTTTGTTTATATTCACTGACATCAACACCAACAGTAATAAATGTGACGGGTTTGAGTATAATTTTAGATGCGAATTCGACAAAATGTTATGTACAAAAAAAATGAAAAGCAATATCGTTGCGTTTTTTCCTCCTCCTCTTCTAAAATAGTTTTAATTTGATACGAAAAATCTTAATTGAAGAGGAAATGTCTAAAGTAGTCCTTTGCCATACTCCCATTAAATATCCCTATTAATATATTAGCATTTGCAATATCCCATCGAGGAGTCCCAGGGATATTATAACTATAATATTAATTACTTATAACCGAAATGTATCAAAAAATAATTATTAGTAACAAATATTTTTATTTGTTGAAGACAATTACTGGATTTGTTCAACTTTTTAAAAAAAAAAAAATTTTGTAAGTCCAACTAATATTCTTTGCATCAAGTACTAATGTTTCATTTCACTTTTTGTAAGAAGCTTCTATAGCTCAGTTGGTTATGGCCACGCCTAAGAAACGAGCTATGCGTAAAAGCACGGGTTCGAATCCTCTCACCTACAAATTCTTTCTTTATAAATCATTATAGTTTATCCTGGGGATGCCCCTAGGATATCCTTTGAGATATCCACTGCAAATTCTAAGGAATCAGATAAAATCTAAATCTTGTAAAATACTTTAATATTAACATCAATACATTGGCTTGTAAAGTCGTTTTACTTTTCTTTCATTTTTTCTCAGTTTAAAAAAAATTTTAAAAAAAGACAATTCTGGGAGAGATGAAATTGTCCGGGTGAAATGGAATATGGTTTCTTCCTTGTTTTAAGGAAGCATTCTACTGTGACAGTTGAAAAAAATCGAATTTTTTTTTTTTTGCATTTTTTGATAGCTGTTGACCATAAAATTAAAATCCCATACGCGATTTAGGTGAATCTAATTTTTTTGGCTATTTATGACGTGTCTAAGTAAAGTACAAAAATGGTGTTCTTTAGAACCATTTTACATATGCTTAAACTTATCACACAGGGCTATGAAACGTGCTACTCGGGGGTTTCTTGGGTTGCTGATTACGAATCTGGCATCAGATTTTCAAAATTCAAAATGGCTGATCCTATATGGCGGACGAAAATAAAAAATTTTATCGTATAGAGATGAAATTTAATACTTGGGGGTTATTGGGGTCCCCGATTACGAATCTGGCATTAGATTATCAAAATTCAAAATGGCGGATCCAATATGGTGGACGAAAAATAAAAATTTCATCGTATAGACTTGAAACTTAATACTCGGGTGTTTTTGGGGTCGCTGATGACGAATCTTGCATCAGATTTTCAAAATTCAAAATTTCTGATCCAATATGTCGGACAAAAAATAAGATTTTTAATGGATTTGCATAAAACTTCATATTTGGAGGTTTCCGAGATCGCCAAATACAAATTTGATATCAGATTTTTTAAATTCAAAATATTAAATTCAAATCTGATATCAGTTTTATATTATATGATCCTATAAACCCTTGAATAACAAGTTTCTTGCAAATCCAATATTATTTATTTATTTGGTTCAGAAAACCCACTGTAACAAATTTTAAGTAAATTCAATAAGTAGAACTAGTTAAGAATGTGTTGTAGATGAAGCTGCCCAACCGAGAACCAAAAATTTTAAAAACTAAAAAAAATACTACAAAATTTTTAGTTGTCCCATTTTTCATATCATTTTTTTGAATCGAAATTAAGAATGTATCTGTCCATTCTTAAACCAAAGAAAAAATTTTTTAAATTTTGAGAAACACAAATGAGGTTTTCTAAAATTTCGTATTGTTTTATTTTGTGGTCTTTTTGCATTGAAAACATTGACATATTAAAATACTTTGCAACGGTATTGTTTGAAGCTAAGTTCAGATTATTTACATTCGATTTGTTAAAAAAAAGAGCTTTGCAGCTTAGTTCAATCCAAAACAACTTTGAGTATATTTATGAAAAGAGCATTCATTATTCTTATAACGTGATTAGTGATTACGTAAAAATGGATAAAAAGCAAGGTAAACTTGCATCAAGACGCCCTTGTTCTCAAAGTAAAAAGAGAAAATTTCGTGGTAATCAATATTCTAACAAAAATCAAAATATTTTCGCTAGTTCATCGGGGAAGAAAATAAGATTGAGTACTAATGAAAGTTTTGATGTGAGTGAAAATAATTTTGCCACTTATTGCTTTATTTAGTTTTCTCTAGTATTTGCAGCATTGCAAACAATCGTTAAATGTCGAAAATGTGATTCGGATATTATTTTTTCGCGATGTGGTCAAAGAGGACTTGGTTTCAAAATTCAACTACAGTGCCGTTGCAAAGATAGATTTATAAACTCGTGTAATATGATCAATAATGCGTTTGAAATTAACCGTCGTTTTGTGTTTGTAATGCGTTTGATTGGCGTTGGCTTACAAAGTATCAACGTTTTCTGTGGATTTATGGATTTAGGAAAGGGTCTTAGCATCAAGACATATTATGATATCATAAACTCGATAAGTAAAAGTGTTAGTTCGGTATACGAGCTAGTGATTAGCAAAGAAGTACGAGAAGAGAAGGAGTTGAACGCTAAAGCTGGATTTCCGGAAAACGAATTGTCAGTTTCTGGCGACGGTTCGTGGTCAAAAAGAGGTTTTTCTTCTCTTCTGGGTATTGTATCGCTAATCGGAAAATATTCTAATAAAATTGTAGATACCGTCGTAAAATCAAGTTTCTGTAAAGCATGTAATGCGTGGAATGGCAGAGAAGATAGTGAGGATTATGAGGCATGGCACGAGACTCACGAACAAGAATGTCAAGCAAATCACCATGGTAGTGCTGGTAAAATGGAAGTGGATGGAATCATGGAAATGTTTCAGCGGTCATTGCAAAAACACAAGGTGAAATATGCTTTTTACATAGGTGACGGAGATACAAAGACTTTCAAATGTCTACTCGAAATTGCTCCTTACGGTAAAAATTTTACTGTGAAAAAAAGAGAATGTGTGTTGCATGTAAAAAAAAGGATGTATAGAAGATCCAAAGAAGCTAAAAAACAGCTTACCCAAATGAAAAAAGCTGAAAAACAGACTGCAAGTAAGAATAAGGCGGCAAAATCGAAAAGCAAGGGAAAGTCAATAACTCAACTGAAAACTGCGACTTTAACCGATAAAGTCATGAAAGATTTATCTCTATATTATGGATTAGCGATTCAACGACATCCTGATTCAGTGGAAGACATGTACAGAGAAATATGGGCTACTTATTACCACAAAATCTCGACGGAAAAAAAACCTCAACACCACCTTTGTCCCGAAGGTGAAGACTCATGGTGTAAGTGGCATCAGCATAAAGCCAAGGGAAGTAAATATTCTCATCCACCTGCTCTCGATGAAGAAACTCAAATGGTATTGAAGCCAATCTATGAACAATTGAGCCAATTTGATCTTCTCGAGCGATGTTTAGGTTCCAACACGCAAAATAATAACGAAAGCTTCAACGCTTGTGTTTGGCGTTTGACATCTAAACATGTATTTTGTGGCAAAAAAATATTAGAAATTGCTACTTGCATTGCTGCATGTACATTCAAGGAAGGCCAAAAACCCATTTTAAAAATTTTGGAGACAATGGGATGCTCAATTAGTCCAGAATGCTTGCGCTTTACCGAGCAGTGCGACAATACACGTGTCAACTAAGCAGAACAACGCAGCACAGATGCTTCGAAAGAAGCACGTATATCAAGAAAAGAGATCAGAGCAGCTGAAGACGAACTGTATGATGCAGAGGAAGGAATTATGTACGGTCATGGTATTGCCGATTAGCTGCAAAGGTAAGTAAATATCGAAATTCTCACAATAAATTCATATTCAGCGACCCCAAAAGCCCCTGAGTATTAAATTTCAATCATATACGATGAACTTTTTTATTTTCGTCCTCCATATTGGATCCGCCATTTTGAATCTTAAAAACCTAATGCCAGATTCGTAATCAGCAACCCCAAAAACCCCTGAGTATGAAGTTTCATCTCTATACGATGAAATTTTTTGCTTTCGTCCGCCATATTGGATCCGCTATTTTTAATTTTGAAAATCTGATGCCAGATTCGTAATCAGCGACCCCAAAAACCCCTGAGTATAAGGTTTCATCTCTATACGATAAAATTTTTATTTTTCGTCCGCCATATTGGATCCGCCATTTTGAATTTTGAAAATCTGATGCCAGATTCGTATTCAGAGACCCCAAAACCCCTATTGTTTGTATTCTGATAAATATCGATGAACTGAAAAAAAAGTCAGCTTTAAAAATGTTTCGAAAACTTTATACACATTTTTCTCAAAACTACATTTTTGCACCTGGCGTAGGTGATTACTCAAAAACGAATGAAGATATTGACTTGAAATTTTAACACGATATTCAGCATTTCAATGGCTATCGCCCGTATCTCAATCATGCTAAATTTTTAATATGAAGACACAATTTTGCCTTATTTATAGCGAAAAAAAGTGCTTTTTTTGGTCACTTGTGGAAAAAGTGGCGCCATTTCGTTAATTTACCTTAAAAAATAAAGTTCTTGGTACGGGCGATAGCGATTATCTTGCAGATTAAGAATATATTTTGTTTTTCTGTTTCCGACGAACGGAATGGCTGGAATCATCTACGCCAGCCAACAAAAAAAATATTACATGTGTTCGAAATTCATTTTAAAAATAAATAATAATAAATGTTTTTAATAAAACGAAAATTTTTTTTAACTCTCTTAAAACACACCTTTTAAGGAAAAAAGTTTTCCCAATTACATGTATTAGTTTATGAATAAAAAATTGTTGAAAATGTGCTATTTTTCACTCGTTCACAGTAGAATGCTCCCTTAATAGTTTAGTTGTATTACGTATAGTGTAAGTTACGTTGAAAATTCAAAATATGTGGAAGTTAATGTGTTAAGTATTATCGTAATACACATGTTTTATTACATATTTCGGTGTCGACATGGATTCTTGACAAACAGTAATGCATACAATTAAAAAAAACTCCTAGCTTCTTAGATCAACATAGATTTGTTTTATGCCATTAAAAAATAGCTGGATGATTCTAGGATGAGGCGACCCAACTATTTTATTTTGAGTGACCATTCTTAGTAAAAGGGTACATTAAGCTTGTGAAATTAAATATCCCTTTTCACTATTTGCCTTTCAACCAATTAGTTTTCAATAGTAACTTGTACCTGAAAATGTTAGTTAAGGGTTGCCTAATGCCTGAGCTGCAACTGCTCTCACAGCGAAATACCGTATACTTTATTTAGTGTCTTATATTCTACAGCTGTTATACCTGCGAACGAATCAGTTAGATCACAAACGTTTCCATATATAATATGAAAATTGTGTTATTTGTGAATCTTTATCTCTATAACTCTTTATCTTTTTCACTCTTTATCTCTCAAACTATTAACTTTTCAAAATATTTATCTCTCAAATTCTTTATCTCCAAAACCTTTTATCTCTCAAACTCTTTTTCTCCTAAACTGTTCATTCCATTAACTCTTTATCTCTTAAACTATTTATCTCCTAAACTATTTATCACTCAAACTATTTATCTCTCAAACTCTTTATCTCTAAAAATCTTTATCTCTCCTACTCTGCATCTCTGAAAAACTCTTTATCTTTTTAACTCTATATCTCCAAAACCTTTTATCTCTCAAACTTTTTATCTCTTAAACTATTCATTTTATTAACTCTTTATCTCTGAAAACCTCTTTATCTCTTTAACTCTTTATCTCTCAAACTCTTTATCTCTCAAACTCTTTATCTTTTTAACTCTTTATCTGTCAAACTTTTTATTTCTTAATCTCTCTATCTCCCTAACTCGAGGCGCATGAATATTCCCTAAAACCTATTTAGCCAAAATGCCATTTAACCTAAAACTATTCAACCTAAACTGCATTTAGCCTAAACTCCATTCAACCTAAATCCCATTTACCCTAAATTCTATTTAACCTAAATCCCATTTAACCTAAAATGTATTTAACATAAATCACATTTAACCTAAAATGCATTTAATCTAAAATGCATTCAGCCTAAATTATATTGAACCTAAATCCCATTTAACCTAAAATGCATTTAGCCTAAAATGCATTTAGACTAAAAAGCATTTAGCCTAAACTGCGTTCAACCTACATCCCATTTAACCTATATTCTATTTAACCTAAATCCCATTTAACCTGAAATGTATTTAACCTAAATCTCATTTAACCTAAAATGCATTAAATCTAAAATGCATTTAGCCTAAAACCCACTTAACCTAAATTTCATTTAATCTAAATCCCATTTAACCCAAAATGCATTCAGCCTACATGTCACTTAACCTAAATCCCATTTAACCTAAAATGCATTCAGCTTAAATTCCAATTAACCTAAATACCATTTCACCTTAATTTAATAATCACAATAATTTATTTAAACAATTGCTATAAACAAATTCTTTATTTAGGATGAAGTTAATCAATAGTTACAATAATTTGTTTAAACAATGGTTATAAATAAATTTCAAGTTTAATGCTTAGTTTTAATTATAGAAAATTAAAAATAATTGTTTAAACAATACAAAATTAATTTATAAATGTTGCGAACTTTTCATTTTTTAAATTAAAAAAGTATTCAACTTACAACATTTATCAAGTTCTCGTACAAGGGTGCCTTAGAATTTTCACAATGCTCTAAAATCTCTTTTCTCATTCTCTCTCTCTTTCTCTCTCTCTCAAACGAAGAACATCATCACACCTTTCTCTCTTTCAGGTTTCACACTAAAATCACAAAGTGTGAACTCACCTTGTGTTTCGCACACTACTGTTGTCCTTGTCTATTCCAGGCACATTCTATACCTTATTCTCTTTTTCTGTACGCACGCTATTGTTCTCTTTATCTATTCCATATTCTTCATCTCTTTTTCTGCTACGGACACTATTCTTGTCCTATTCTAACCCACGTTAATTCTAAATCTTATTCTCTCTTACTTGCTGAGAAAGCATAGCAGTATATCTATATCTATGACTAACTGATTTCTTATATTGGACAGTAATACATAAATGACAATGTATAAGAATATATAATAATGATACATCTTTTAACTCAACATTTACATAAACTTTTAATTTTTATATGATGTTGGGAAAACTTTTTGATTCCTTACAGTAACAGTTCTTTGTAACACGCGCGCAAGTGCGCGCGTCTGTCTTTGCTAGTTAAAATATAAAGAAACAGCAAACGCAATGGTGTATACACCACAATCAACAAAATTTGGTTGTTGTACTCTTAAAAAAACTACATTAGGTTTAAATAGATATGACTTGCATAAATATTCTCTTTAATCTTCATTTAAATAACCTTCATGAAGACTATTATAAACAAAACGTTCATTTCCATTATAGTAAGTGCAAATCCAGTGACCCAAAAGTCGATTTCCACTAAACAATATTTGAACATGTGATTTATTCTTATTAATTGCTTTTATTTTATCTAACATTTCTGAATATCCTGTAATTTGTTTTTGGAAACTACCACCTGATGCAAGTTCCAATAATTGCTGAAACTTATACATGTGATTGTCATTTAGCATTTCCCAATTACGAATAATATCCTTTCTTCATCATTTAAACTGAAGTATCTCTTCTTTAACTGAGATCTCATTATTCAAAAAAAACTTTAAAAAAAACTTTAAAAAAAACTTTAAAAAAAACTAACAAAAAATGAATTTTTTATGACTCACGATCTAACTCCATATTGACCTCTTTATCCTACATGTCATCAAAGTATCTTTATATTTCAAGCCTTAATGTTTTTTTGTTTCTGTATCTCATATGTTTATCTTATATCCATTTATCTCATATCATTATCTCATCTCTTTACCTGATCTCTTTCATTGTTTTACATGTTTATCTCATCTCATTGTCTCATGCTATTGTCTCATATTTTTACCTCATTTTTCTCATTGTCTCATCTGTTTATCGCATATCATACTCTCATGTTATTATCTCATATCTTTATCTCCACTTCTTTTATATAATTATATTATTAAAACTTATTTTACACTGTAACGACTATAACGACGAATTATAATGTTAAGAAGCATTATAATCACTTTATTATTTATTAAACATTCACAATTAATTTATTTATTGAACAGTTATCAATCACATCTCTAATGAAATCACAATTACATTTTATGGACATTTTTAACATTTCATAACACTAACACTTTATTGAAAATAAGAAGAAAATATAAAATTTGAACACTTTTTAAACATTGTTTCTTTAGTCAACACATTTTGCACACTTTCAGTTGAATCATTATCACTTTTTAAGAGTCACTTTATTATTTGTTATTATACACTTACAGTTAATTTATTTAATAAACACTTGGCGTTCAGAGTATTAAGAACTATACAACACAAACTCTTAATAAACAAAGCATATTAATACTATACACTTTCACATTAAACACATTTCTGTTATAAACACATAATAAAAAATACACTATAATAAGCATTCTTCACTTCCACATTATACACACTCAAGTTTTATTCATTAATAACTTTCACTACCATGCACTTCTATACCACGCACTAATGTATTTAGCTCTCTTTTCGTTATTTTCGTTAGAGCTTGAAAATTTTTCCAAAACCAATTATAAACTCATTATGAAAGAGTTGACTCAAAAACCGATGAACTTATTTTGTCTATTGTTCGTATTTAGAAAGAAAATTTTAAATTTGAAGAATATTTGAATAATGATGTAAAATTTACGAATTTAATTTAATTTCTCTCTTTTCAATAATACTCGAAAATTTATCTCTTTTCCTAAAGCCATTAGCCCTCATTATACAAGGGTTTGCTCGAAGAATAATGACACTCTGCAGGTAGTCTATTGTTTGTATTAAGAAATAAATTTTAAATTTCAGAGAATTTGTATAATGAGCCGAGAGTTTCCTTTTCCGTAAACTTTTAAGAAGTACCTTCTCTCCCTAACCAAGGAACCAGGTATAAAATATCCTGTTTCGTTAACTGTTTAACTCTTTTCCGTTTAACGCTGACCTTCAGTACTCGTTTCTTTTATAGGATAGATGGAAATTTTATAAATGGCTGTTGGTTTCTTTCTATCTCAAGCTCTTTCAGAATATTTTCATGTTTTCATATTAATATTAGTCACATTAGATAATAAAATTCTATTTGTCTATTGATACTAAAAATCTATCGGACTATCAACTGATATAATTCTACCAGATTTCTTTCCGTGTACTTATTTTCACGATTAGGAATATCGAAAAAAATTCTAAAAACTATTAAAAATGAAGGAAAGTAAATTTTCAAAATTATTTTTATTATTATGAAAAATAACTTATTTGAGGAGATTTTAAGATATACTTTATCGTTATAAGATATACTTTATCGTTATATTAAAAATTGACGTGTGAAAAATTTCTTTCTTAACAAATAAATTTGTTTAAATGTTAATGTTAGAAAATTGTTTCTTTTAAATTTAGAATCTGTAAGTTCTTTTTCAGAATAAAAGTAAAATAATTATCATTACAATAAAAAATGAGTGTTTTTAGACTGATCTTAATTACAAGCTATATTATCTTAGCTTAATTATTGTTATTTTATTAAAATACATTTGTAGGTATTATTTGGTAATTCCAAATAATTTAGTTGCTATTACAATGCAAGAAAACGGGGGGGGGGGTGTCGGTTTTGGATCACCCCCACTATTTTTACATAATGTCTTGCCGATCATTCATGTCAATGAAACCGTTTGAATTTGAAAATTACTTATTATAATCTATCAGATGCCACTTCTTTTAGTTTGATTCAAAAAAGGTGGAGCTTTATTCTTTTAAAGGGTATAATGTGATTGGTCCTTCTTATAGGTTTTTCTATTTCCATTCTCTTATTTGGAAATATCCACCAATAAGAATGAAAGTTGAATTTGCTTAGAAAGTTTAAAATTTCGAAAACCTGGGCGTCATGGGGGCGTGTCACATCTTCAAGTAGTGGTGTTCATCAGCTAGCATTTAATTGGTCGACAGGGTTTTATGAAACTACGTTTCAGTATCAGAGTTGGGAATTTTTTTTTTATATATTCAGCTTTCTATTTTAGATTAACAAAAAACTATTATTATAAATTTTTTTTTTTTTTTTTTTACAAAACAAGTTTAGGAGAGGAAAAAATGCATTTACGCACTTGTTCGTGTGGGACTCGACTAAAATTATTATTATTTTTTTTTTTTTTTTTTTTTTTTACAAAACAAGTTTAGGAGAGGAAAAAATGCATTTACGCACTTGTTCGTGTGGGACTCGACCACATGCTGTGGTAATACCTCACTAAAACAACCTCTCCCATTCTTGCCTTACGTATTCTTATCCGCTTTTGCTCCTTCCGTCCTGAAAGGTAAGCAATAGTGCGATTCCTTTGCTCGAGGTGTTTTCAGTTCACTGTTCTGTAGGTGTTCCTGTCCGTTGCCGCTGTTGTTCTTACGCGGTGGCCAGGAACGCTATTGGATGCTTTTTTAGAGCTACCTTCGTGATGTTATATTATGAAGAACAGTGCTGCCTGACCAGATGAAGAGAGCTCAGCAGAACTGCCTTCTGCATTCGACCTGCCAATGCGTCAGCTTGACGCTTGCAGGTTGGAACTCTTTGAAGGTGGCTAACAAATGAAGCCCTCATCCCCCCTAGACAGCCGAGAATAAGGACAACTAAATGGACTTTATAGCCTCTGTGTATTCTCCTCAATTCGAACAGCAGGTCTTGATACTTTTGCCGTTTCTCATCCTCCTTCTGAGCGATATTGCCCTCGGCAGGAGCCGAAAACTCAATCACGCAGATGATCTTACCTTTATGATCCTGGAGTACTATATCAGGCTTAGTAGCACTGATACGATGAGTGGTAGAAAACGAAAAATTCCAGTAGATTCTGCAATTCTCATTCTCCACAACAGCCTCCTGATCCTCTTGGGCGTATGGCAAGACAGGTTCCTTATCTACACCATATTGGTGTCGAAGATGGTAATACAATACCTTAAGTCCAGCATTGTGTCTTTCAATATACCTGGAACATGCATACGTCGGACACGCACTTAGAATGTGAGTAAGTGTTTCCGGATATTGTTTACATGCTCGACAGTTGTAATTGTCGACAGGTATCTGCATGACCATACTGCGATAATATAAGGTATTGATAACACCATCTTGGCAAGCAAATAAAAATCCCTCACTCTCCGATCTTAAACCAGCAGATTTCAGAAATCTAAAAGACAGATCCTTAGACAACTCCATCTCCCTAAGAATCTTATAGAATTGCCCATGAAGAGGCTTCCTAACATGTTGCTCCAATAGAAGTACATGTTCAGCCTGCTTCACTTGTCTTTTAAGCATCAAAGGTGTTAATGATGCCAATCCCTGTTCTGTATCGCTGGTATCAAACGGAAGACTAAGTTCATCTGCCGCTCTGTTTGCCGCTTTGTATAAAAATGCCCCATTATCTGCAATTTCATGATGGTGGACAAATTGCATAAGAGGATCATTACTGTTCATCACCGAACACGCCGCAGCTAATACAATACGGCGATGAAGACACTTTACACTAAGTAGACCTCTCCCTCCCTGATCGCGTGGAAGGTAAATTCGAGGTACAGAAGACCTTGGGTGATGACATCGATGTATTGACATCATCCTACGTGTCTCTCTATCTAGTAACTTCAGGTCATCCACATTCCACTTAACAGCTCCAAATGTATAGAGAAGTAAAGGAATGGCTAATGTATTTGTGGCTTGTATCTTATTCTTCCCAGATAATTCAGATGACCAAATTTTTCTAAGAAGACCTCGATATTTCTTTTGGAGATGATCTTTAAGCTTACAAACATCCTGAGTTTCCGATTGTGGAATCCCAAGATATGTGTAAGCATCCCCTACACCAAGATGTTGTATGGTGTTGCCACCAATGTGCTGAAGGTCCTCAGAGTTACTTTGTAAATCCGATGTTTCTCGTCTTCCTCTATTTAGATGAATCACGGCACATTTGTCCAATCCAAAAGACATACCTATAGCTCTGGAATACACAGCTACTGCAAACACTAAGATATTAAGTGCCTCCTTACTGGAGGCATAGAGCTTAAGATCATCCATATAAAAAAGGTGGTTGATCTTATATACTCTATTTTTTGGTTTGCCACACATGTATTCAGAGTGCTTTTCTCGAAGAACAATAGACAGAGGCAAGAGGGAGATGCAAAAAAGTAGAGGACTGAGTGAGTCTCCTTGAAAAACTCCTCTTTTATAGGTGACGATGTTAGTATTCACATGTTGTTTGTTCGATGTTATAACAAACCTTGTCCTCCACTTGAGCATTAGATCTTTCAAGCATCTCACAATGTTTGGATGTACCTGTAAGCATTCAAGAAGCTTGATAATCAATTCGTGACTCGTAGAGTCGAATGCTTTACGGTAATCAATCCAAGCCATTGACAGGTTGCGCCGATAAAATATCGAATCTTGGGTCACGCACCTATCTATCAGTAGGTTATCCCTACAACCTGCTAGGCCTCTCTTACACCCTCGCTGTTCACCTATTGCACTCCACACTGGCTCTATGGATGTTAATATCCTCTCTTTGAGGATACCAGTGAATAGCTTGTAACAGGTGTTAAGACAAGCTATTGGTCTATAATTCATTGGATTAGACAAATTTCCTGATTTTGGTAGAAGTACCGTTCTTCCTTCAACCAACCACTGAGGTACGTGATCTTCTCCGTTAAGAAAGCTAGAAAATATACGGGCCAAATGTTGGTGGGTAAAAGTGAACTTCTTCCACCATAGATTATTAATCTTGTCTGGACCGGGTGCTGAATAGTTCTTAGTTTTAGCAACTACATTTCTCACTTCCTCCTCAGTGATTCGTGAGCACTCTTCCATAGGGTGTTCAAGCCCCTGCCGATGACAGAAGCTACGAAAGAGTGGTATAGATGCATCTTGATCGTTTAGAGAACATGTGGTTTCGTAGATGTTCTTCCAGAAGTTTTCAACCTCTTCACGACTAGGTGGCTTTTCAACGGTTGGAGAAGGTACTGGGAACAGGCGGGACGGATTGATAGCAAAAGTGTTATTTTGCTCTATCCATTTTACACGCCGTTCTAATTGTTCTCTTATAATTACAAGAGTACGTATCTTCTCAATCCAATGCTGCTTGATATTCTGCAGCTTAGACTTCTTGAGAGTATGATGCAATCTTTTTAGAGATTGGGCTATGCCCAAAACTCTAGGAGTAAATGCTCTATTTGTTGCTAGATATGCAATCACACTCTGCAATTGAGTAGCCATCCGTCTGGCCACCCCAATCTTAAACTGTACCTGTTTAATTCGTTGTTTTGTTCTTGCAATGCGCTCAGAAACAGATTTTCTGTTGCTTTCGCGAAGCAAAGAAAACGCCTTTTCATAAACTGCACAGTTCAATGTCCAGAGGTCTACATCTTCTGAAAGGTCCGAAAGTTCTCTGTTCGCCGCTGCCAATTTGTCCATTTTAATGGAAACCTTGTGATGAATTTTGGTTTCTCTTGCGCCCACATTACTATGCTCGACCATTTGTTGTGTTGTGAGAACTGATCGTCTGTTCTCTACGGGGTCTCGATCTTCTTGAAGGAGAGCTTCATATCCCCTACCCAACAGAGAGGATATCTGATCTCTTAGATTCTGAGATGTTATTTGAGCGTATTGGGGATACATAGTGATCCATCGCTCATAACATCTCTTCATTATTCCTCTACGGTCAGGAGAAGAGTTTCGCCAACATAAGATGGCATCTCTCTTCATCTCCTCAGTCCATCGTAGACGCTCACGAGCTTGTCCACGGGCGTAGCCTGGTCGTCGCCTGGGTTCTATCCTATTGCCACTCCCAACTGAACCCAGGTCTCCATCCGAAAGAGACCTATTGTGGGTGGCACTGCGCGTTACAGTTGTCGTAACCGCAAGTTACCCTGTGGGGGTGGTTAACCCATCACAGGGTTGACAATTATTTCAGGTGTCAAGCCCTATCTGGTTATGGTCCGCGTCGGGTATTTCATTTCCCCGATACCACCTATATCTAGGAGGATCCCCCTATCCGCCACCTGGGGACGCGCCCGGTTGAGGTCCAGCAACCCCACCTTAGATGCCCTTTAAACACTCGGCCTAACAAACCAAGTCTTTCCACGATGTTTGGGAAAGGGCAACTAAGGACTTGACCAAATCGATCAAGCGTTTCTGTGATATCTGGTAGCGGATAGCACCAAATATCACAGAGATTCCGGGATTTTTTTTTTTTTTTTACAAAACAAGTTTAGGAGAGGAAAAAATGCATTTACGCACTTGTTCGTGTGGGACTCGACCACGTGCTGTGGTAATACCTCACTAAAACAACCTCTCCCATTCTTGCTTTACATATTCTAATCCACTATTGCTCCATCCGTCCTGGAGGGTAAGCAAAAGCGTGATTCATTTACTAGAGTTGTTATTTTCGTTTCTTACACTGTTGTTCTCACCCATTGCCGCCGATATTCTTAAGCGGTGGTCAAGAACGTTGTTGGATGCTTTTTTAGAGCTACCGAATAGGATCTTATAATGAACAGTGCTGCCGAACCAGATTTAGAGAGTTCAGAAGAACAGCCTTCTGCATGCGAACCGCCAACGCATTAGCCTTGTGCTCGCAGCTAGGAATTTTTTGTAATTGGCTCACAAATGAAGCTCGCATCCCTCCTAAACAACCGAGTACAAGAACAATTAATCTGACCCTGTAGCCTGGATATATTTTACTCAATTCAAACAGGAGGTCTTGATACTTTGTCCGCTTCTCATCCTCCTTTTGAGTGATATTGCTCTCAGCAGGTGCCGAAAACTCTATCACACAAATGACCTTACTTTTATGATCCTGGAGCACTATATCAGGTTTATTGGCGCTGATACGATGAGTGGTGGAAAAAGAAAAATTCCAGTAGATCTTACACTAATCATTTTCCACAACGGACTCCTGATCCCCCTGGGCATACGGCAAGATGGGTTCTTTATCTATACCATATTGGTGTCGAAGGTGATAATACAACACCTTAAGCGCAGCATTGTGTCTTTCTACATATCTGTAACATGCATACTTCGGGCACGCACTTAGAATGTGACTAAGTGTCTCCGGGTATTGCCTGCACGCTCGACAGTTGGTATTGTCGACAGATATATGCATCACTCGACTGCGATACACCAAAGTATTTATCACTCCATCTTTACAAGCAAAAAAAAATCCTTCAGTCTCCGATTTCAAACCAGCAGACTTGAGGAAAGCAAATGACAAAACCCCAGACAGTCTCAACTCTTTTATGAGACTGAAAAACCGTCCATGCACAGGCTTGTCAATATGCTCCTGTAACAGAAGCGCATGTTCTGCTTCCTTAACACGTTTTTTAAGCATTAATGGGGTTAAAGATGCTAAACCGTGTTCCATATCCCTGGTTTCAAATGGGAGACTAAGTTCACTTGCAGCTCTTTCTGCCGCTCGATATAAAAACGCCCCAACATTTGCAATTTCATGAAGGTGAACAAATTGCATAAGAGGATCTCTACTGTTTATGACTGAGCATGCTGCAGATAAAACAATTCTACGATGAAGACACTCTAAATTTAAAAGACCTCTTCCTCCCCGATCGCGTGGAAGGTAAATGCGAGGTACGGAAGACCTAGGATGATGACTTCGATGTATAGTCATCATCTTGCGAGTTTCTCTATCTAGTTCCTTTAACTCATTCACATTCCACTTAACTGCTCCAAATGTATAGAGTAGTAAAGGAATGGCTAATGTGTTTGTGGCTTGTATCTTATTCTTCCCAGATAGTTCAGAAGCCCAAATTTTTCTGAGAAGACCATGGTATTTCATATGGAGATGATCTTTAAGCCCACACAAATCTTGACTTTCCGATTGAGGAATTCCAAGATATGTGTAAGTTTCCCCAACACCAAGGTGATGAATGGTATTGCCACCAATGAGCTGAATATTCTCAGAGTCGCTCGACATTTCAGCTGTTTCTTGTCTCCCTTTAATTAAATGGATAACAGCACATTTATCTAATCCAAAATCCATACCAATAGCTCTGGAGTACTCGGCTACTGCAAACACCAGAATTTTTAATTCGTCCTTGCTGGATCCATATAGCTTAAGATCGTCCATATAAAACAGATGGTTGATCTTATGGACTCTATTTCTGGGTTTTCCACACATGTATCCAGAGTATTTTTCTCGGAGTAATACAGACAGAGGCAAGAGGGAGATGCAAAAAAGTAGAGGACTTAGGGAGTCTCCTTGGTAGAGTCAAATGCCTTTCGGTAATCAATCCAAGCCATTGACAGGTTACGTCGATAAAATATCGCGTCTTGGGTAATACACCTATCAATCAATAGGTTCTCCCTACAACCTGCCAGACCTCTCTTGCACCCTCGCTGTTCGCTTATTGCACTCCAAACTGGCTCGATGGATGTCAAAATCCTCTCTTTGAGGATGCCAGTGAATAGCTTGTAGCAGGTGTTAAGACAAGCTATGGGTCTATAATTTTTTGGAATAGACAAATCACCAGATTTTGGTAAGAGTACCGTTCGTCCTTCCACCAACCACTGTGGTATTGGATGTTGACCGTTGAGAAAGGTAGAGAATATTTGAGCCAAATGTTGGTGAGTTGAAGAGAACTTCTTCCACCAAAAGTTATTAATCTTATCTGGCCCGGGTGCTGAAAAGTTCTTCGTTTTAGCAACTATGTTTCTCACCTCCTCCTTAGTAATTGGTGGACTTACCTCTGCTGGATGGTCAAGCCCCTGTCTAAAACAGAAGCTACGAAAGAGTGTTAAGGATGACTCTTCATCGTTCACTGAATGGGCTTTCCCATATATGTTACTCCAGAAGTTTTCAATCTCTTCACGACATGGGGGTCTTTCGAAAGTTGGCGATAGTGGACTGAACAGGCGAGAAGGATTAGTAGCATAGGTATTATTTTGCTTTATCCATTTAACCCGCCGTTCTAAACGCTCTCTTATAACAACAAGAGAACGTATCTTCTCAATCCAATGTTGCTTGATGGTCTGCAACTTCGATTTCTTCAGAGTGTGATGCAATCTTTTTAGAGTCTGGGCTATTTCCAAAACCCTGGATGTAAATTTTCTTTTCGATTCAAGATATACAATCACACTCTGCAATTGAGAAGCATGCCTTCGAGCCACCCCAATCTTAAACTGTACTTGTCTGATTCGTTTAAAGGTCCTATCGACGCGGTCTGAAACAGATTTTCTGTTACTTTCACGAAGCAGGACCTTTGCTTTTTCGTACACAGCACAATTTAATGTCCAGAGATCTACATCCTCTGGGAGTAATGAGAGCTCGTTATTCCCTTCAGCGATTTTGTCCATTTTAATGGAAACCTTTAGATGTACTTTGGTTTCCCTAGACCTCATGTTCCCTTCCTCGGTCGTTGGTGTAGGTGTTACTGTCGGAACCTGAAGGTTCTCGGAGGGTTCTTCTTCTTCCTGCTGAAGAAAAGCTTCATGTCCCTTTTTTCGCAGAAAGGATACTTGGTCTCTTAAATACTGAGGTGTCATTTGAGCGTATTGGGGGTACATATTGACCCATCGCTCATGCAACCTTAGCATGTATCCTCTTCTGCAAGGACTACTGTTTTGCCAACATAGCATGATGTCCTTCCGAAGTTGGTCCGTCCATTTAAAACGTACTCTAGCTTGTCCCGGGTCAATGCCTGGTCGTTGCCTGGGTTCTGTCCTATTGCCACTCCCAACTGAACCCTGATCTCCATCCGAGAGAGACCTATTGTGGGTGGCACTGCGCGTTACAGTCGTCGTAACCGCAAATACTCTGTGTGGGAGGTTATCCCAACACAGAGTGGACAATTATATCGGGTGCCCACCCCTATCTGACTTTTGGTCCGCCCCGGGTATTCTAATTTCCTCGGTACCTCCCATATCTGAGAGGCCTTCCCCTATCCGCCACCTGGGGAGGCGCCCGATTGGGGTATCAAAAACCCCATCTCAAATGACAATCAAGTACCCGACCCAGTCGGCTAAGAAACTCTGTGATATCCCGTAAAGGGTACCGTAAAGGCCATTTCGGGTGGTGCTCCAGGTGAGGATTATTTATAATTATTATTATTTTTTTTTTTTTTTTTTTACAAAACAAGTTTAGGAGTTTTGTTTAATTATTATTATTATTATTATTATTATTATTATTATTGTTAAAAGAATATTATAACAAACAGATTAAAATAACTAATAATCTTCTGTAATGAATCAAATTTCTTTTGACAAAAATTGTAAAAACACCGACATATTATAAGAAATTTGTAAGAAATTTAAATACCTTATTTATTTGTTAGTCATAAACGCAAAGGTCAGGTTTTTACCTGGACCCCGTTAGAAAAATACATGTTCCTTTATTTTTCTAAAGGAATACAGACAAACATTACTTATTTTAATCTATCAGATGACACTTCTTTTAGTTCGCTTCAAAAAAGGTGGAGCTTTATTTTTTTAAAGGGTATAATGTGATTGGTCCTTCTTATAGGTTTTTCTATTTCCATTCTCTTATTTGGACATATCCACCAATAAGAATGAAAGTTGAATTTGCTTAGAAAGTTTAAAACTTAGAAAACCTTGGCGTCATAGGGGCTTGTCACATCTTCAAGTAGTGGGGTTCATCAGCTAACATGTAATTGGTCGACAGGGTTTTATGAAACTACTTTTCAGTATAAGAGTTGGGAATTTTTTTTTATATATTCAGCTTTCTATTTTAGATTAACAAAAAACTATTATTATAAAATTATTATTATTATTATTATTATTATTATTATTATTAAAAAAATATTATAACAAACAGATTAAAATAACTAATAATCTTCTGTAATGAATCACATTTCTTTTGACAAAAATTGTAAAAACACCGACATATTATAAGAAATTTGTAAGAAATTTAAATAACTTATTTATTTGTTAGTCATAAACGCAAAGGTCAGGTTTTTACCTGGACCCCGTTAGAAAAATACATGTTCCTTTATTTTTCTAAAGGAATACAGACAAACATTACTTATTTTATTTTATCAGATGCCACTTCTTTTAGTTCGCTTTAAAAAAGGTGGAGCTTTATTCTTTTAAAGGGTATAATGTGATTGGTCCTTCTTATAGGTTTTTCTATTTCCATTCTCTTATTTGGAAATATCCACCAATAAGAATGAAAGTTGAATTTGCTTAGAAAGTTTAAAACTTAGAAAACCTGGGCGTCATAGGGGCGTGTCACATCTTCAAGTAGTGGGGTTCATTAGCTAACATTTAATTGTTCGATAGGGTTTTATGAAACTACGTTTCAGTATGAGAGTTGGGAATTTTTTTTTTTATATATTCAGCTTTCTATTTTAGATTAACAAAAAACTATTATTTTAAAATTATTATTATTATTATTATTATTATTATTATTATTAAAAAAATATTACAACAAACAGATTAAAATAACTAATAATCTTCTGTAATGAATCATATTTCTTTTGACAAAAATTGTAAAAAGACCGGCATATTATAAGAAATTCGTAAGAAATTTAAATAACTTATTTATTTGTTAGTCATAAACGCAAAGGTCAGGTTTTTACGTGGACCCCGTTAGAAAAATACATGTTCCTTTATTTTTCTAAAGGAATACAGACAAACATTACTTATTTCAATCTGTCAGATGCCACTTCTTTTAGTTCGCTTCAAAAAGGGTGGAGCTTTATTCTTTTAAAGGGTATAATGTGATTGGTCCTTCTTATAGGTTTTTCTATTTCCATTCTCTTATTTGGAAATATCCACCAATAAGAATGAAAGTTGAATTTGCTTAGAAAGTTTAAAACTTAGAAAACATGGGCGTCATAGGGGCGTGTCACATCTTCAAGTAGTGGGGTTCATTAGCTAACATTTAATTGGTCGACAGGATTTTATGAAACTACTTTTCAGTATGAGAGTTGGGAATTTTTTTTTTATATATTCAGCTTTCTATTTTAGATTAACAAAAAACTATTATTATAAAATTATTATTATTATTAATATTATTATTAAAAAAATATTATAACAAACAGATTAAAATAACTAATAATCTTCTGTAATGAATCACATTTCTTTTGACAAAAATTGTAAAAAGACCCACATATTATAAGAAATTTGTAAGAATTTTAAATAACTTATTTATTTGTTAGTCATAAACGCAAAGGTCAGGTTTTTACCTGGACCCCGTTAGAAAAATACATTTTCCTGTATTTTTCTGAAGGAATACAGACAAACATTACTTATTTTAATCTATCAGATGCCACTTCTTTTAGTTCGCTTTAAAAAAGGTGGAGCTTTATTCTTTTAAAGGGTATAATGTGATTGGTCCTTCTTATAGGTTTTTCTATTTCCATTCTCTTATTTGGAAATATCCACCAATAAGAATGAAAGTTGAATTTGCTCAGAAAGTTTAAAACTTAGAAAACATGGGCGTCATAGGGGCGTGTCACATCTTCAAGTAGTGGGGTTCATTAGCTAACATTTAATTGGTCGACAGGATTTTATGAAACTACTTTTCAGTATGAGAGTTGGGAATTTTTTTTTTATATATTCAGCTTTCTATTTTAGATTAACAAAAAACTATTATTATAAAATTATTATTATTATTAATATTATTATTAAAAAAATATTATAACAAACAGATTAAAATAACTAATAATCTTCTGTAATGAATCACATTTCTTTTGACAAAAATTGTAAAAAGACCCACATATTATAAGAAATTTGTAAGAATTTTAAATAACTTATTTATTTGTTAGTCATAAACGCAAAGGTCAGGTTTTTACCTGGACCCCGTTAGAAAAATACATTTTCCTGTATTTTTCTGAAGGAATACAGACAAACATTACTTATTTTAATCTATCAGATGCCACTTCTTTTAGTTCGCTTTAAAAAAGGTGGAGCTTTATTCTTTTAAAGGGTATAATGTGATTGGTCCTTCTTATAGGTTTTTCTATTTCCATTCTCTTATTTGGAAATATCCACCAATAAGAATGAAAGTTGAATTTGCTCAGAAAGTTTAAAACTTAGAAAACATGGGCGTCATAGGGGCGTGTCACATCTTCAAGTAGTGGGGTTCATTAGCTAACATTTAATTGGTCGACAGGATTTTATGAAACTACTTTTCAGTATGAGAGTTGGGAATTTTTTTTTTTATATATTCAGCTTTCTATTTTAGATTAACAAAAAACTATTATTATAAAATTATTATTATTATTAATATTATTATTAAAAAAATATTATAACAAACAGATTAAAATAACTAATAATCTTCTGTAATGAATCATATTTTTTTTGACAAAAATTGTAAAAAGACCGGCATATTATAAGAAATTCGTAAGAAATTTAAATAACTTATTTATTTGTTAGTCATAAACGCAAAGGTCAGGTTTTTACCTGGACCCCGTTAGAAAAATACATGTTCCTTTATTTTTCTAAAGGAATACAGACAAACATTACTTATTTTAATCTATCAGATGCCACTTCTTTTAGTTCGCTTCAAAAAGGGTGGAGCTTTATTCTTTTAAAGGGTATAATGTGATTTGTCCTTCTTATAGGTTTTTCTATTTCCATTCTCTTATTTGGAAATATCCACCAATAAGAATGAAAGTTGAATTTGCTTAGAAAGTTTAAAACTTAGAAAACATGGGCGTCATAGGGGCGTGTCACATCTTCAAGTAGTGGGGTTCATTAGCTAACATTTAATTGGTCGACAGGATTTTATGAAACTACTTTTCAGTATGAGAGTTGGGAATTTTTTTTTTTATATATTCAGCTTTCTATTTTAGATTAACAAAAAACTATTATTATAAAATTAGTATTATTATTAATATTATTATTAAAAAAATATTATAACAAACAGATTAAAATAACTAATAATCTTCTGTAATGAATCACATTTCTTTTGACAAAAATTGTAAAAAGACCCACATATTATAAGAAATTTGTAAGAAATTTAAATAACTTATTTATTTGTTAGTCATAAACGCAAAGGTCAGGTTTTTACCTGGACCCCGTTAGAAAAATACATTTTCCTTTATTTTTCTGAAGGAATACAGACAAACATTACTTATTTTAATCTATCAGATGCCACTTCTTTTAGTTCGCTTTAAAAAGGTGGAGCTTTATTCTTTTAAAGGGTATAATGTGATTGGTCCTTCTTATAGGTTTTTCTATTTCCATTCTCTTATTTGGTATTGCCACATCTTGTGGCAATACCGCACTAAAACAACCTCTCCCAATTCTTGCTTTACATACTCTTATCAACTTTTGCTCCTTCCGTCCTGGAAGGTAAGCAAATTTTTTTTTTTTTTTTTTACTCTGTACAGTTTCAGCATTCTGTTCTTTGGGTCTTCATGTCCATTGCCGCCGATGTTCTTATGCGGCCGACATAAAATTGTTGGATGCTTTTTTAGAGCTACCTTTAAAGATGTTTTTTTTTACAAGGAACAGTGCTGTCGGACGACAAAAAGAGAATTCAAAAGAACTGCTTTTTGCATTATACCGGCTAACAAATTGGCTTGACGTTCGCAGGTTGGGATCTTCTTCAGTTGGCTCACAAATGAAGCCTTCATCCGTCCTAAGCAGCCGAGAATTAAAACAATCAAATGGACTCTATATCCTGGATGCATTTTACTCTATTCGAATAAGAGCTCTTGATATTTGATCCGTTTCTCATCCTCCTTTTTAATGATGTTTCTCTCGGCAGGAGCCGAAAACTCAACTACATAAATGATCTTACTTTTAAGATCTTGGAAGACCATATCAGGCTTGGTGGCACTGATATGATGAGTGGTGGTGAAAGAAAAATTCCAGTAGATCTTGCACTGGTCATTTTCTACAACGGATTCTTGATCCCTTTGGGCATACGGCAGAATGAGCTCCTTATCTATACCGTACTGGTGACGAAGGTGGTAATACAAAACCTTCAGTGCAGCATTGTGTCTTTCTATATATCTATTACATGCATAAATCGGACAGGCGCTTAATATATGACTAAGTGTCTCCGGGTATTGTTTGCATGCTCGACAGTTGGAATCGTCAACAGGTATATGCATCACACGGCTGCGGTACACCAAAGTATTAATCACTCCATCCTGACAAGCGAACAAAAATCCCTCTGTCTCCGATTTTAATCCAGCCGATTTAAGGAATGCAAAAGACAAACCTACAGACAATCCCATTTCTCTGACGATATTATAAAATTGTCCGTGAACAGGCTTACTAACATGTTTTTCTAAAAGAAGTACATGTTCTGCATTCTTTACATGTTTTTTGAGCATCAAAGGTGGTAATGACGCTATTCCATGTTCGATATTATTTGTGTCAAATCGAAGATTAAGTTCCTTTGCCGCTCTATTTGCCGCTTGATATAAAAATGCCCCATTATTTGCAACTTCATGATGATGGACAAATTGCATTAAAGGATTCGTACTATTCATCACTGAGCATGCCGCAGCCAGTACAATACGGCGATGAAGACATTCTAAACTTAGTAACCCTCTTCCTCCCTGATCTCGTGGAAGGTATATTCGAGTTACGGAAGACCTTGGATGATGGCATCGATGTATTGTCATCATCTTGCGCGTTTGTCTATCCAGTATCTTCAGCTCATCCACATTCCATTTCACAGCCCCAAATGTGTGGAGTATTACAGGAATGGCTAATACATTTGTGGCCTGTATCTTATTCTTCCCTGATAATTCGGATGACCAAATTTTTCTGAGAAGACCTTGATATTTAATTTGGAGTTGATCTTTAAGCCCACGCACATCTTGAGTTTCCGATTGTGGAATTCCAAGATATGCGTAAGTTTCTCCTTCACCAAGATGATGAATGGTGTTGCCACCAATAAGCTGAAGATCGTCTAAATCGCCTGATGTTTCAGATGTTTCCAGTCTTCCTCTATTCATATGGACAACAGCACATTTATCAAGTCCAAAGCTGATTCCAATTGCACTGGAATACTTGGCCACTGCAAACACTAGAATTTTTAATGCTTCCTTACTGGAGCCATAGAGCTTAAGATCGTCCATGTAAAACAGGTGGTTAATCTTGTGAACTCTATGTCTTGGTTTGCCACACAAGTATCCAGAGTGTTTTTCACGAAACACAACAGACAGAGGAAAGAGGGAGATACAAAACAATAGAGGACTAAGAGAGTCGCCTTGGAAAACTCCTCTTTTGTAGATGATGACGTCAGTCATCACCTGTTGCTTGTTTGATGTTAATACAAACCTTGTTCTCCATAAAAGCATAAGCTCTCTCAAGCATCTCACTATGTCTGGATGAACCGCAAGACATTCAAGAAGCTTAATAATAAGCTCATGACTGGTGGAATCAAACGCCTTACGGTAGTCAATCCAAGCCATGGACAAGTTTCGTCGATAAAATATCGAGTCTTGTGTGACACACCTATCAATCAGTAGGTTCTCCCTACAACCTGCCAGACCTCTCTTGCATCCTCGTTGTTCGCCTATTGTACTCCATACTGGTTGAATAGATGACAAAATTCTTTCCTTAAGGATACCAGTAAATAGCTTGTAGCAGGTGTTAAGACAAGCTATTGGTCTGTAATTCTTTGGACAAGTCAAATCTCCACATTTTGGCAATAGTACCGTCCATCCACCAATCACTGTGGTACGGGATGTTCTCCGTTGAGAAAAGTTGAGAATATGCGGGCCAGGTGTTGGTGTGTTGAAGTTAACTTCTTCCACCACATGTTGTTAATTTTATCTGGCCCAGGCGCTGAAAAGTTTTTAGTTTTAGCGATTACATTTCTCACCTCCTCCTTAGTAATTGATGGGCATTCCTCCGCATGATGGTCAAGCCCTTGTCTAAGACAAAAGCTACGGAAAAGAGGCAAAGAAGCGTCTTCTTCATTTAACGAATATGAGGTTTCATAGATGTTTTTCCAGAAGTTTTTGATCTCTTCGCGACATGGTGGTCTGTCAACGACCGGCGATGTTATACCGAATAGGCGGGAAGGATTAGTTTCGAAAACATTATTTTGTTTTATCCACTTAACCCGACGTTCTAAACGTTCTCTCATGACTACAAGAAAACGTATCTTCTCAGTCCAATGCTGCTTGATGGTCTGCAGCTTAGATTTATTCAAAGTATGATGCAATCTTTTCAGAGATCGGGATATTTCTAACACTCTAGGTGTAAATCTCCGATTCGTCTCCAGATAAGCAATCACACTCTGAAGGTGAGAAGCATTCCGTCTAGCCACCCCAATTTTGAACTGAACCTGCCTAATTCTTTTACAGGTCTTGGCAACGCGTTCTGAAACAGATTTTCTGTTACTGTCACGAACCAAGGAAACTGCTTTTTCATACACTGCACAGTTCAATGTCCAGAGATCTACATCCTCTGGAAGTAATGAAATTTCTCTATTCGCTTTAGCCATTTTGTCCATTTTAATGGAAACCTTAAGATGGATTTTGGTTTCCCTTGCTCTTATGTTTACATACTCAACTGTCTGCAAAGGTGTTGTTGTGAGAACTGATGGTATGTTCTCAGAGGGTTCTTCTTGAAGAACTTCATGGCCTTTCCTTTGCAAAAAGGATACCTGATCTCGTAAGTACTGAGGTTTCATTTGTGCGTATTGGGGATGCATATTGCTCCATCGCTCATGAAGCCTCAACATGTAACCTCTTCGGTCCGGAGAGCTCTGTCGCCAACAGTCTAAGATGTCCCTTCGAAGTTGGTCCGTCCATTTTAAACGTGTACGAGTTTGTCCCTGGTCGAAGCCTGGTCGTTGCCTGGGTTCTATCCTGTTGCCACTGCCAACTGAACCCTGGTCTCCATCCGAGAGAGACCCATTGTGGGTGGCGCTGCGCGTTACTGTGGTCGTAACCGCAAAAAACTATGTGTGAGTGGTTAGCCCAACACAAAGTCGACAATTATATCGGGTGCCCACCCCTATCTGACGTTGGTCCGCCCCAGGTATTTGAATTGCCCGGTTCCACCCATATCTAGGAGGATTTCCCCTATTCGCCACCTGGGGAGGCGCTCGATTGAGATGTCAGAAACCCCATCTTAGATGCCACTCAAACACTTGGTCAAGTGGACCAAATATTTCCTTGGTGTTCGGAAGAGGGCATCTTACCTGACCTAGCCGGTCAGGCAATTCTGTGATATTCGGTAACGGACGTTACCATTTACCACAGAGATATCGAGTTTTAATTATTATTATTATTATTATTAATACTAGATCAAAAACTGCGCGCTACGCGCGCCATGTCATGGTGTCATTTTAACATATGAATAAATAAAGGGTAGCTTATAGGATATGATGTAACGGGAATAGGGTTGTAATAATTATATCACTATTGTTCTGAATTCTATTTTATATTTTGTCACAAAAATCGTTAGAATTACCTGAACTATCAATAGAAAGGTCTGTTTAACTTGAACTTCTTTAAATGTTGACTAAATATTAATTTTCCACAGTTTCCTCTTTTTTGACAATTGTTAAAAATAAATTGTAAGCATATATCAGAAGAAATAAAATAGCATTTACAAAAAAAGTGAAAAAAAATGTTATTGAAGATAGATCGATATAATATATGACAAATGCAAGTTTGGTGATTTGAAAGTTCGAATAAATGCAAGTTCGGTAATTTAAAAGTTCAGTCAAATGCAAATTCGGAGATTTTAAAATTCAACCAAACGTGAGTTCAGTGATTTCAAAGTTTGGACAAATGCAAATTCGGGTGTTTCAAAATTTTAACAAATGTAAGTTTGGTTATTTTAAAGTTCAGACAAATGGAAATTCAGGGATTTAGAAGTTCTTACAGTTCTAAATGTGGGTAGTTTAATATTTTGCTAAATACGAGTTCGGTGATTTGAAAGATTGAAAAAATGAAAATTTAGTGTTCGGACAAATGCAACCACAAGTTTGGAGTGTAGAAGTACCAACAAATACTTTAGCGTTAGGAACTTCAATAAATAAATAAAATACGATTTCGAGAAGTTGAAAATTTTAAGAAATGCAAATCGCAAATGCGAGTTAAGTAATTTTAAATTTATAACAAATACGAATTCGAAAAGTTAAAAGTTAGGCCAAATGCAAGTTCTGATAATTACATATTTGAGAATATTTTGTTTACGGTATTTCACTGACAGAGCGATTGGAGCTCAGGAATTAGACAAGCTCTATTTGACATAACTTTTAGCTACAAGACAGTTTTAAAAACCGTGATTGGTTGAAAGGCGAACATTGTGAAGGAATTTTAGATTTCGTAAGCTTAATGTATGTTTTTACCCAAAAAGGGGTGTGAACTAACCATCTTTGAGCCCTAAATGTGTTTTTCGTCTCCTAGGACCGAGCGAATTAAGCAAAAAAAAACATGTATGATGCCTTGATTATACTAATTATGAAAGAAAATTTTGAAACTTTATGGCTATAAATATCTATTGACAGCGACGTTTTATTTAATGATGGAATAGAAAAAAATTTAATTTTTTCAAACAATATAAAAAAACAAAGAACATGTAAAAATAAACAATTATTTTGCATAAATAGGTTCCTCTTATTCTTTATCTATTATGGATCAATTTATTTTACTCCATAAACAATTAAATCGATTTCATCAAATTTTTAAAATTTAGGTTATGTAAACACTTTGACTTAAAATCAATTTTGGCCACTCAATATTCACTACATATATTTACAAATTTGTTAAAATTAGTTTACCTTGTACTAAATGTACAAGGTAAATAACACAACCTATATATATATATATATCTAAGGAAAGAGAAAATATCACTTATTGCTAAATGAAAATTTTACTTATTCATAAATTAAAAAATTGTACATTAATTAAAAAAAGTTATGGTTTACTTAGTCATATATTTATAGAGCAGTGAACCAACTCTCTTCGAACATCCACAAAAAGTAAGGTGCGCGATAAATTAAAATAAGTTTTGGAATCATGTTTTATTACATATATTTACCTTGCAATAACAGCCATACTTCGACGTACGTATTACTTTAGTAACAAATCATAATGACTAAACGAAAAAATTATTATATTTAACACGCGACAAAAATATTGGAGTATTTTTTTTAACAAATAAAAAAGTGCTTGTCCTTTTGCTTTCTAAATAAACTTGGTAATAAAAAGACCCTTTGAACTTTTAGTTTATGTATCATGACATGCTAACTGACAAATAACCAGACCTATAAGTGAAAGAGATTCAAAATGTCGAGAAGTAATCTATATCTCCTCATGATCTATCTCTCCTCGAATTACCCTATGACTATTTTTTAATTAATTAAGTTGTTTAGAAACAGGAATGTCTTTAATTATTTATAATTATAATTAAAGATGTAATTTTAAATTATTTTTTTTTTTTTGAAATTTAAAATTTTAAATGTATTAAATTTTAATCTTTAATTAAAGTCGAAATTACATTCTAAATGAGCTATACAAAAAGTAATGTTAACTGTAATATAGAAACTTATATTTAAATTTCATGACAATATAACAATACATTTCATAATTTTATTAAACATATTAAAAATTTTTTTTATAAACATAATTCTTAATATATTTTTCACTTCTTTGATTACCTAGATATAGTTTAACTGAATTAAAAGAGCGAACCCTTTACAATGATACATACAATTGACCCTGATTAATTACATATTTTCTTAAATCAATTGCAATTTTATTAAATGTCTGTCCTTAATATTTATTTATAGTAATAGCGAAGGCTAGTTTGATTGGAATTTGTCTTCTCTTGAATGTAAAAGGATAAAAATTCTCACAATATAATAATATACGATGTATAAATACAATATTCCCACACTTATCTCCGGTCAATATTTCAGCTTTAATTACATGATTTGGTAAATCTAACACCAATAATCTTGTTCCGTTACATAAACATTTATTAATGCTAAGGTTTTTAATTAACATTACACCTGAAGGTATTCTCAAATGTAATAAATGTGGTGGTAAACCAGATGGCCATAAAGTGTTTAAATATTCTGGTAAAATAACATCATGATTATTAACATTATCAGAATTATCTATAGAATTATCAATAATTCTTTGTAGTAAATGAACACAATCTTTAACATAATTATTTGTACCATTTCCTATTTCTAACAGAAAATCTATAAACTCTGTTTCTTCTGGTAAAGCTCGCATGTTTTCAGATAATGTAAATATTAAAAATTTCTTTCTCAATTTCCTCTTTTTAATAAACAAGTTCATAATTTAATATTTTGTACCTCTTTCTTTTATTGGTAAAACTTGTCTAAAATCACCTCCTAAAATGATTATTTTACCACCAAAAGGAGTATCGATTTGCATGATTTCTCTCAATGTTCTATCCATAATATCTAAAGCATACCTTGGTGCCATTGGATCTTCATCCCAAATAAAGACATTACAACTTTTAAAACCAAACCTTCTTTAGACTGTAGTTTAATACTGGATGATAAATCACTATATAACGGCACAGGTAATCCCAATACTTTGTGAACAGTTATATACATAGAAAGTAAAGTTGCAGCTATTCCTGTAAAAGCCACATTACAAACATTTTTACCTTCACTTCTTAGTAAATGCCACAAAGTTATGTACATAAATGTCTTGCTAGATCCTCCAGAACCATCCACATATAAGTTACGACAAGTTTTTTTGCCACAATTATTTACTGCATTTAATACAGAATCAACAACAATCTTTCTATCTTTCTATCTTTCTTTGCCTTAGACTCTTTCTTCGTCAAAATTCACAGAAAAATAAATTTCTAAATTCTCACATTCATCTTCAACATCGGTTAATCCAGGAAAATCATGAAGGTGATATCCTTCTTCAGACAAAAATTCTCTTATATTAATATATGCCTTATTTTCAGCTATTACATTATCAAAATCTCTGACATAATCTTCTGACATATGAGCTTTAAACTGTTTCCTAAGTTCACCTGCATTTATTGGACGACAGTGAAATAAAATCCTTATAAATAATTCACGAAGTGAATAAGGCATCATCCACAAAGAAGCTTCCTCTAATGTTTCTTTCCATTCCTGATCATTTTCAATAAGTCCTAATACTAAACAAGCAGACGTAAAACTCTGATGAATTACTCCATCAACAGTTCTTAATGATTCATATGAAATTGCACTTTTTACTGTAAAGAGTAACAATCTAAGATGAAACAATTCTAGATCACTTGTATTAACAGAATACATTGTTCCTATCACTTTCTCTTTATTACTTCTCTCGATCCACTCACATTCCTTTTTATCCCATCTGTAATATTCTGGAATTTCAGTATAAAAAAATTTATGAGAATTAGCATTACGTTTATTTAAATTAAAATAATCAGATAACTGTGTATTTTTGTTAAAATGAAATGATATTTCTTGACTTCCTTGTTTTTGTTGAATAAAAACATATAGTTCATTCGGTAAATGCAGCGGTGAACGACATATGCTATGACTTTTTTTGGATAAATGTTTACTTAAAACTCTCCATGCAGCTTCAACTGGACCTACATATCCATTTTCTTCATAATGATTTATTTCATTATGATAAATAGTAGATTCTCCATTACTATTGGTAATGATAATTGATGCGGAATCATGACCCTTTTAAATATTTATTTATATAAATATTTCACCGACTTAATACTTGATACTACTTCAACATTTATTTGACAATTAAATTTTTTGACAATTAAGAAAATAAGGTACACTATAACGATTGTCAACAACATAACCATTTGGGTTCATATATAAGTTTTACCTGTATCTCTTAGAAGATATGCGACATAAAAATTAGCTTCTACGCTAGTTTCTTCTTGTAAAATTGCAGGAAAATTTTTAGAACATTTTCCATCAACTAAAACACCAATCTCCACAAGGACCATAAATATTATTTGCCATTATAATTTCATGCAATGTGAGATTTACATTCTTGTCAGGTATCTCAGCTGAAATGTAACGATCAACAACTTCTGGTGATAATATTTTAGAATAATTTGTGGAAATCACCAACAAAAGAATATTAGGTAATCCCAATTTTCTTAACAAACAAAATACTGCTACTTATATTAAGTTAATTGTATGCAAATCCATGTAACTAAAAAAATAACTACAATATATAGTTTACAATTTAAAAAGCAATTATTTAAAAATTGCAGAAATATGTATTTTAAGAAACATAATAAAAAGCAAATCGATCATATTCAACGATAAAAACATATCCGCACAGCATTCTATAAACTATGCACCTGCGCAATGGCATCCTTAGGTAGTTACGCATGCGCAGTAGTTTTCTCTTAACTCTAGACATGCGCAGTTGTTAAAATTTGGACGATAAATGACAGTTAAACTTTGTCCAAGCGAAAGAACATAGAAAAACAAATTAACAAAAAAGTCATATACATTGTGTAAAACATACAATTTTTAAGAGTAAATTGCACATACAACATTTTACGCATAAAAAACAATGAAATTTTATTTTTCAATGGACTTAAAAAAAAAACCTGAACCTACGCCTTTAAGCGTCTACAGAAATGTCTAGTGTCTCTCTTAATGTTAAACCTACCTAATGCATTTGTGTCTCTCGGTTGCACAGCGTCTACAGAAAACAGCTAAGTAATTTCTTATATAGGATTACCATGTACTATTTTGTGTATTCTTGGAGAACTTTGGAACTCTTTATTTAAAGTAAATAAGTAAATTTCTAAAGTGATTTTTTACACAATAATTAAATGGAAGATTTTCTGAGAGTATGTTAATTAAATTTAACCCCACCCCCCCAGTACTCCTAGAAAATTGTTTTTTAAAGTATGAAAGATTAAAAACTTACAAAACAAAATTTGTTATATTTTATAAATATCTTAGAGAAGAAAATAATAAATTTTATAAAATTAAATACATTTTAAACATATTTATTAGTTTTTATCTTCAATAATATAAATTTTGTTCGTAAATTTCTTAAATTTCTTAAATTTGAAAATTTTGATTAAACATAAATATTGTTTTCTATTATTGGTAATTAATTACAGTAATAATAAAAAAAAACACTGCGCATGCGCAATTTTTAAATTTCACAAGAGCACATGTGTGACTACTACAGTGCATCACTGCGCATGTGTAACAACAATAATGAACTACTGCGCATGCAAAATGACAAGGTTTCGAAGTGCGCACATTTAGACAGTGGTAGTGCACTACTGCGCATGTGCAACAATATGTTGAGCATGCAAAAATGTTAAATGTAACATGCTTGACACGAATAGTGCCAGTGCGCATTGTTACACATAATAATAACATAAAAAGCTGTACAGTTTAAGTTGCCTATTAGGGAAAGCAGGTGAACTTTGTAGTGTACGACGACAATACATTTTATGGTGGAAAATACAAAATTTTAATTAATTGTCTCAAAAAATTATTGAAAAAAGTGTAAAATCAGAAATTAAATAATAATAATCTTCGTAAACTCCTGAAGTTAGTTACTTTTTATATTTAATCATTTTTTCTGTCCACGTTTTAAATTCTGAAGTGAAGTTAGTTAGTACTAATATTTATTCATCTTTTTCTGTCTACGTTTTAAAAACTGAAGTCGTGTTTTACTGGTTTTTAGGGGAGAGTCGGGTAGCCCCGGACAGCGGGCAGCCCCGGACACACGTGAAATAGAATAAACCAATTACTTTCTAAGTCTAAAATCACATTTGTATCGTTTAAAATGTTCATCAAATGTAATTTTGAAAATATGGTCTATTATCATTAATGGGATTAATAGAAAATCGTATTTTCATGTTCACTCCTTTTAAATCAATGACTTTTTAAGAATTTAAGACCATATTTAATGTACAATTTTTACTTAAAAATCTCAAATATAATCTTCTTTCTTTACAGCAATGCCTAAATGTACTTTCAGACAATGAAATCTGTTAATATTGTTTGTTCATTTAAAGTTTCTTTCTTTTTATAGCAAATTTACTGAAATATATCATCGTCGGGTAGCCACGGACAAATTTTGTCGTATACTACCAGACATAATTTACATAGTAGAAGTCACTTGTTTCTGTCAGAAAAAAATTTTAATGTTTATCTTTGGTTAATTGCGAAATATATAAGATTAAGAAGAAGTGTTTAATCCATAATAAAAGTATAGGAAATGTATAAATAATAGTTACAAATCAGGTATTCTACTTCAAAAGTACTTTTTAAAATTTTTAATTAACAATTTTCTGAGTGTCCGGAGCTACCCGACACTTTTTTTTTATAACCATTTTTAGCGTAATATATTTCCTTAATTTTATTAATTCCAATAGGTTTATTTTTTAAATTTGCTTTTTAAAAGTGTTACTAATGATGTTAAACTTATAAAAAACCTGAAACATAAGTTTTATGAACATTATTTTACAATTTATAACTAAAAAAGCTTAAGTGTCCGGGGCTATCCGACTCTCCCCTAATTGTCATTTTTTCTTGATTTTCATCAATTTATAATTATATTCATTATGTTGGCATTTTTTTTTTAAATTTCAATTATTTATCCGATATTGCAATTATTTTCATCAATTTTAGTTATTTCTGCGATTTTTTTAATTATTATCTTTAATTAACAATTTTTAAGTAATTTTGTAATTATTATTTTTTTAAACATATATTCTACTTTTCAGTTATTTCGCTCAAATATTATTGATTGTTTTTAATTTTTCATATTATTTAAATTATTTTCATTATAATTTAATTTTCTTTCTCAATCTTAAATTATTTTCAGCATATTTCAATTATTTTTGTCAGTTTTTAATTAATTTTACCATTTTTCAATTATTTTTCTCGATTGTTAATTATTATTCTCATTTTCTAGAATTATTTTCTAAGATTTTTAAGTATTTTTCTGAAAATTCAAACATTTTCTTCAATTTCCAAATATTTTCATTTGTTATCAGAATTTCACATTTTTTTCATTAATTATCGTAAATTTCAATTACTTTTAGCTTTCTTCCAGACTTTTCTCCAATTTTTAGTTTTTCTCATTTTATAAAATAAAAATCTAAAATTTTTTAAGTATTTTTCTCAAATTTCTATAATTATCTTCAATTTTCAATTATTTTTCTTTGTTTTCATAATTTCCAAAAAATTTTATTAATTATCGTAAATTTCAATTATTTTTAGCATTCTTCCAGTCTTTTCTCCTATTTTTAGTTATTTTCTTTTTTTAAATTGAATTCTAAGATCTTCATGTATTTTTTTCGAATTTCAATTATATTTTCTTTATTTATTTAAATAATTTAAATGTATCATATTTCAATTCTTTTCGTCAAGTTATAAAATTTAAAAACATTTTTCAATTATTTTCCAAAATTTATTTTCTTTAATTTTCAATTCTTTACATTTGTTTCGTAATTAAAAATATTTTTAACTTTTTATCTGACTTTACAATTATTTCATTATCCATATTATTTTCTTCAATTTTTAATTACTTTCGTTTTTCTCTTGTTCTTTTTCATAATTGCCAAAAAGTTTTTACTTATTTCTCTTTAATTAAAATTTGTTCTGTTCAATTTTAAATTATGTTTATTTTTTTTTTCTTTACTCTAATTTTTAATTATTTTCGTTTATTTCAATGAATTTCTGAAAGTTTTAAGCATTTGTCTCAAATTTTGTTTATCTTTCTTTTATTTAAAATACTTTATGTAATTTGTTTAATTATTTTTTTAAATTTTAATTTATTTATCTCAATTTTTAACCATGTTTTTTCAATTTTCAATTATTTTCTCTAATTTTTCATTATTCAATTTTGTTTTATTTATTTATTTATTTATTTACCACAAAACACCCGCAGTCCAAGAGGACCATATAAGGGTAACTACATATTTATCATACAAAATAACAGCTATTAATTTATTTTTAAGATTCTGAAGTATTTTTCTCAAATTTAAATTATTTTCTTTATGTTTAAAACGTTTTTATAATTGTTTAAAGTACTGTCCTCAATTTTTAATTGATTTCATTTTTTTTTATTAATTTGCAAAATTTAATTTAAAATATTTATTTCTTCTTATTAGATAAATATTATTTACCGATTTGTTATATTTATTATTGTATTTTATAATTACTAAAATGTATGAAAAATTAATCGCGCGCTGGCGCGCGTTTTATTTTGCTAGTATGAAAATAAATACATTGAAATATGGCAGGTGTCCATCTTGGAGTACAAGACATCATTTTTTGAGCCCCAGTAAAAATTTTTGTACAAACACAATATTAGTAAATTATATTAGAAAATTATTATACGATAAATAAATAATATTATAACCTTAAGTACTTATTCTAAATCACAAATTTAAATAACGATACCAACTTAAGGAGGTTCTATCGTAAAGAGAATTAACATTACCATTTTCATCAAATTTGGTACACTGATAGACAAAGGTTTTATAATGATGCAGTTAAAATTTTGAGACTTCAATGTACTTGTGAAAAAAGTTATAAGCGTTTTTGTTTTTTAATATTTTTGAACATTTAGCATTGAGTCTTATGGGAAATCAGTAGTTTTTCATATATATTTATTTGCCACAAAGTATTTAGCATTACCAAATTAATGAAACTTTTTTTAATACATCACAGATGTATAAGGATTAAATATCTGATGAAAAAAGTGTCATTATGTACCTGTGAGAGTTGCAATAAATTAATTTGTACAAATATTTCACGTTTTACACGATACAGTTCAGACGTTCTGACATTTTAAAATGATGATTTTGATCACACATGAAAAATAGTCATATTTAAAAAGTAAATAATGTAAATAAAGTTAATAAATACAATTGTTTAATTATATATTCGTAAAATTAAATTTAAACCTAACCTCAAAATAATGGTCTCTGTTTTGACTAGTACCGTCATACCATAGAACCTCCTTAAAGAAAAACTGCAACAAAACTTTTTTAGACGAAAAATCAGGTAGTATGTGTAGAACAAAGAAACTGTTTTTTTGTTCAAATGCGCATAAAAATCGTCGTCTTTATAAACAACAAAAATGAAAGAAAACACAAGGCGCTGTCACCTTGAACGAAAATTTTATACGAAATGTCCATCTTGGCGCCCTGTCCATCTTGGGGCCCTCTCCTCTACATTTACAAAATAAACAACCTAGAAGGTTACGTTTGACATGTAAACAAACCTACTTCATTTTATAAGATTAACACTTACTTTATAATTTTACTCCAAAATAAACTTCGGACATGACAATCACTTATGCATATGTGCATATATGTATATGCGTTGGTGCATCTAATTACTCTAAACGATATTCACATCACACATGCAGAGGTTTGCACATAGGCGCCTCATAATAACAATCTGCATTTCGTCTCTCTCAATTTCGGGGATAAAGGAAACAGAACAAACCAATCAGAACTTGCTTTCCAATATGAGCAATTATCTGATTGGTCTATTCTGGTCGATTTTTCTAAACCCCCTGAACCTACGCCTTTGAGCGTCTACAGAAATGTCTAGTGTCTCTTTCCATCTTTAAGCTACTTAATGCATTTGTCTCTTTTCCTGTAGACGTAGTGTCTACAGAAATGTCTAGTGTCTCTCTCAATCTTTAACCTACCTAATGCATTTGTCTCTCTCGCTAGCACAGCGTCTACAGAAAACAGCTAAGTAATTTCTTATATAGGATATTTGAATAAATAAAAAATAAAAATAAAAAAATATATTTTATGCCTCTTGTTGTATGTTCTAATTTTGATGTCATGTGTTAGATACTTTTACTCTGAGTTCCATGTTTTGAGTTATCTGTCTTTAGTTTTTTATTTGTTTGCTTCTTTTGGTAGTATTAGGTAGTTTAAATATTCAAACTAATATATATTAGGTTTAACTCCTAATGTTTCAATTATTACCAGTTTCGTATTATATCTTGAGTTGCATGTCTTATGTCTTTTGTTTCTTAATTCTAAGAACCTGAAATTAATGTATTCAATCTTACATGTTCTTAGTTGATGTTTTTTCTAATCTTACATTTTAAGTAATTCGTTAAAAATGTTTAGGTTCTATGCATTAGGTCTTTTTTCTTGATGGGTTATATCTGAAGCCTTATGTTTCGAGTCTGAATTCTTTAGTTCTATTGTTGATTTTGATGTTAATAATCTTGTGTTGAAAATCTTATGCCTTAAGTCTTATGTTTTAGGTATTACCATCTCATGTCTTCAGTTATATGTACATGTCTTATGTCGTAGGTAGAGAATAAGTCTTATATTTTAAATAATTTATCAAAAATTTTAGGTTCTATTTCTTATATCTCTTTTCTATGAGTGTTACATCGTGTGCCTTATGTTTAGAGTCTTAAATTTGAAGGTTTTTTGAGTTTTATGTTGTTAATCTTACATCTTAAGGCTTATGTTTTAAATGTTCTGTCTCATGCCTCAAGTTTCATTCTTGACGTAATTTGTTTTTTAACTCTTAAGCTCTGAAATTGATGTATTGAGTTACTTGTTCTTGGTTTTATGGTTTAATTCTTAGGTTGATTACTGTTCAAGTCTAATATTTTATGTTATTTGTAGAAATTTATAGATTATATGTTATATAAGTGTGCTCTTTTTGTGTGTTACACCTCGTGTCTTATGTTTCGAGTCTGAAGGTTCAAGTTTTATTGTTGAGTTTGTTGTCTTGTGTTTTATTTCTTATATTTTAAGTTTGATGTATTCAGTCATATGTTTTCAGTTTTATGATTTAAGTTTTACGTTCATGAAGGACCAAGAATTATATATTTTTTAATAACTTATCGAAAATTTTAGGTTTTATGTACTGAGCATTTCTTTCTTGGGCGTTATATCTTTTGTTTTATGTTTCAATTCTGAAGGTTTAAGTTAAGTTGTTGAGTTTTATGTTAATAATGTTATGTCTTTAGGCGCATGTTCAAAAGTTTTTATCTCATGTCTAGATTTTCATGTCTTGTGTCTTGAGTTATTTGTTTTGATTCCCATGCTTTGAGTTATTTGTATTGAGTCTTATTTCTTTAGTTTTACTATTTAAATTTTAGGTCTATTACGATCCAAGTCTTATATTTTAAGTAACTCATCGAAATTTTTAGGTTCTATATATTGAATATTTTTTTTCTTGGGTGTTATATCTTGTGTCTTATATTTTGAATCTTATTGTTTGAGTTTAATTATTGAGTTTATGTTGATAATCTTATGTTTTTATGTTAATGTTTGATGTTTATATCTCGTGTCTTAAGTCTTAAGTCTTATATTATCTGTTTCGTTTCTTATGTTTTGAGTTTGAGTCTTATGTCTTTAGGATTATAATTTGAATCTTAGGTTGATTACTACTTATATCTTACGCTTTAAATAATTTGTTAAAATTTATGGGTTCTATGTATTGAGTCTTATTTCTTGAGTATTACATCTTGTGTTTTATGTTTTGAGCTTTAAAGTTTGACATTTATTAATGAATTTTATGTTAATAATTTATGTCTTAAGACTTATGTTTTACAAGTATTTGATCTCATGTCTCGAATAGTAAATCTTATGTCTTGTGTCATGTTTTCTATTCTTATACCTTGAGTTTCATGTATTGTTGTTGTTATATCTTATGTTTGATGTTTCGAATTTTAATGGTTAAGTTCAATTGTTGAGCTTTTATGTTAATAATTTTATTATTCAGACTTAGGTTTAAAGTTTATATCTCATGTCTTGATTTATATGTTTTAAGTCTTCTATTATGTGTTTCGATTCTTATGCTTTGAGTTTGAGTCTTATGTCTTTAGGAGTATGATTTGAATCTTAGGTTGATTACTACTTATGTCTTACGGTTTAAATAATTTGTTAAAATTTATTAGTATTACATCTTGTGTTTTATGTATTAAGTATTTTTTTCTTGAATATTACATCTTGTGTTTTATGTTTTGAGCTTTAAGGTTTGAGATTTATTGATGAATTTTATGTTAATAATTTATGTCTTAAGGCTTATGTTTTAAGTATTTGATCTCATGTCTCGAATAATAAATCTTATGACTTCTGTCTTAAGTCTTCTGTTATGTTTTTTAATTCTTATGCTTTGAGTTTGATTCTTATGTCTTTAGGATTATGATTAGAATCTTAGGTTAATTTCTATTTGTGTCTTACGGTTTAAGTAAATTGTTGAAATTTATGGGTTCCATGTATTGAGTCTTGTTTCTTGAGTATTACATCTTGTGTTAAGATCGTTAAATAAAACCTAACATCTCTTTGAGATTTATTGATGAATTTTATGTTAATAATTTATGTCTTAAGGCTTATGTTTAAAGTATTTGATCTCATGTCTCGAATAGTAAATCTTATGTCTTGTGTCTTAAGTCTTCTGTTATGTGTTTTGATTCTTATGCTTTGAGTTTGAGTCTTATGTATTTAGGATTATGATTTGAATCTTAGGTTAATTTCTATTTATGTCTTACGGTTTAAGTAATTTGTTAAAATTTATGGGTTCTATGTATTAAGTCTTTTTTTCTTGAATATTACATCTTGTGTCTTATGTTTTAAGTTTCAAGGTTTGAGATTCATTGATGAATATTATGTTAAAAATCTTATGTCTTGAGGTTTTTGTTTTAAGTATTTTATCTCATGTCTCGAATAGTAAATCTTATGTCTTGTGTCATGTGTTCTATTCTTGTACTTTGAGTTTCATGTATTGTTGTTGTTAAATCTTATGTCTTATGTTTCGAATCTTAATGTTTGAGTTTAATTGTTGAGCTTTTATGTTAATAATTTTATTATTTAGACTTAGGTTTACAGTTAATATCTCGTGTCTCGATTTATGTCTTCTGTTATGTGTTTTGATTCTTATGCTTTGAGTTTGAGTCTTATGTCTTTAGGATTATGATTTGAATCTTAGGTTAAATTCTATTTATGTCTTACGGTTTAAGTAATTTATTAAAATTTATGGTTTCTATGTATTAAGTCTTTTTTTCTTGAATATAACATCTTGTGTCTTATATTTAAATTCTCAAGGTTTGAGATTCATTGATGAATAATATGTTAAAAATTGTATGTCTTAAGGCTTACATTTGAAGTATTTTATCTCATGTCTCGAATAGCAAATCTTATGTCTTGAGCAGTGGCGGTTTTACGTGGGGGCGATTGGGGCGACCGCCTCCCCGGAGAATCTTATATTTGTATAAGAGAGAGAGAGAGAGAGAGAGATAGTACTATGGTGCTATCTCTTTCTATCTCATATATCGCCCCTCCCGAACACGTTGCCTAAAGCCGCCCCTGGTCTTGTGTCATGTGTTTTATTCTTGTACTTAGTTTCATGTATTTTGATGGTAATGTTTTATGTCCTATGTTTCGAATCTTAAGGTTGAGTTTAATTGATGTGTTTTATGTTAATCATTTTATTACTTAGACTTATGTTTGAGGTTTATATCTCATGTCTTCATTTATTTCTTGTGTCACTATCCTAGTCACATTCTTTCTTATAACTAAAAATCCATGGAATGTTTAACAATGCTTCGAAATGTACTTTAAGAATAAAATCTCTTAAATAACCGATATTTTAATAAACAAAACTTAGAAAGTAATAAATTGTATTCTTGATAAATTAAGAAATAAAATGCATGATTTTAAAACTGTCATATAGATCTGCTCTCGAATGTACTATAAGAATAAGAAGCCAAAACAGGCAATGGAATGTTATCAGAACCGGAAATTATAAACACGATTGCGCAACACCTTTCAAACTGTACTCTTTTTCTATGCACTGAGAAAAATAGATGGTAAGAACTTTACTATATTTGATGGTAGAGACGTTATGTTACACTCTACCATCAGAGATGCTACACCGTATCATCTAGATGCTACATCGTACCATCCAGATGCTATCAGATGCTAACCAGTACCATCTAGATGCTATCCCGTACCATCTAGATTCTTGTCCGTATATTTAAGATCAGATATTGTATCTGCTATCATCTAGATGGTACCCCGTAGCATCTATTTTTCTCAGTGTGCACTGCTAAAATTTAATTAGACTTATATTAATTTGGCACATTCTTTTACTTGGTTAAAAATTCCTGAGAGAAATAATTATTAAACTCAGAAAGCAATAAATTATATTTTGACAAATTCTTAGAAATCAAAAATCATAAACCATAAATCTTAAAATCGCGAAACATTAAACGAGCCTTCAAATTGCTCAGATATCATAATTGACGAAACAAAGAGACGCGTGTCGAACCTTGCGTAATCGCGAAACATGATAATAACCATAACATTCCTCAGATAAATAAATGCCGAAACATTATTTGACAATCTTAGAACATTCTATATTACTATATACAAGTCATAAATTTTAAAAACATTCCTCAGATAACATATTATATTAAATACCTATCGAAAGACAAGTGTTGAACCTTGGTTATAAATTGCGAAATCTGAAATTGCTTAATTATAATGTCTGCGCGGATCTCTGGAATCTTGCGCATGCGTAAATCTCTGACTTCTGCGCAGAAATTCAAATCTCCCGCGCTCGCGCATGCGCAGATCGATTTTAGTGGGGTAGAACTCCCCCTGCTTATCTACTAACTTATTTTTAAGAAAATAAATAAAAGTTAACACTTTATTAGCGTAAGTTTTTTAAATCAGCAGTAGAAAAAAGGCTTTCAGCGATGAATTTCTTGCGACAATGAAAACCCATAAAAATTCATAGAAAACCATGAAAAACCTGTTCATAATTTTTTTCTTGCATTTTACTCTCGTCCAGTACATGTAAACTCGAAATTTTCAATACAAAATTTAAATCCTGTAAAATTTTCTGTAGGGGAGAGTGGCCATCAATGTACCGGCTTTTTTTCAAGGTCGTAGTACTTATTGAATTTCACCAATTTCAAGCACTTCTTTGCATCAATATAAAACTTCAACACTTATCTAGGTAATGCACACATCCCTCGCACGGAGCGAGCACACTTTGGGAACAAAAAGAGTTCCCATAATATCCCCAAAGTGTTCCCGTTTTGTCTTAATGCAAAAAATATAAATAAATATGAGTAAAATTGTCTGGGAAGCAATTGTTATGATGGGACTTATTATTTTTGTTGATGTGAATAAGAAAAAACAGTGGGTTAATTGTTAATTAAGAAAGAAAAGTAAAAAATGTTGAAGTTTACTGTTTACGGGTTTTTCTACACCAGTTCGTGTCGACCAATCAGAGATGACCATCTGTTTCATCGCGCGAAATTGAAATTCGTCTTTTCGATTTGAACAATTTATAAGGGTAAATAAATTGAAATGTTCATTAAATTGATGAATATAATAACTATTGTTTAAAAAACTAAGTTTGAAATTATGTTTAATAATTGATGAGTAGGGATCCCTCGGAATTAAACAATTGTCAGTAATAATGATGAAAAGTCTGTTGATAATTACTTTCCCCACGTAATTGAAAAAATAAATATAATTATTTTCATTTTTCCACATAATTAACGCAATAAATGTCATTTTTTACTTTTGTTTAGAAATAAAAAGTTATAATTACCTTTGTTGAGAAATTAATTTATTGGATATATTCTCAAAATTATCTTTTTTTTATTAGAAAAAAGCAATTAATTATGTATTTATTTTGTTTATTTATTTAAAAGTTTTAATCTATTTAAAGTACATTACATCCTATGCTGAATATTTATAAACCTGGATAATATTCAATAGGGGCAAGAACGCAACCCGACTTAAAGAGAAGATCAGAAAAAAGAGATTCAACAGGGGCTGATATTCAATTTTTGTTTAAAGTGGGTCGAGTCCATACCAAGTGATCACACCAATTTCAGTCATATTGAGTAATATTTACGAAATTGATATTTTGGGTTCCTTTAGGAGTAAAAAAAATAAATTTTAATTATTTTTAAAAAATTCAAAATATTTTCGAAAATATTCAAATTCGAAATTTTATGTACTATTTTTTTTGTGTTATCATAACTTCTGTAATTTTGAAGCAATTGAGATCATTTTTTTTTACATTACTCGTATTTAAATACTCTTTCAAGAAAAATTATAATAATTAAGAAATTGTTTATAATTAAATTTTTATTAAAAAAATTAAATTATTTATTTAAACAAAATCTAAAGTATATCATCGTTCTTTTTCAAAAAATTTATAAACATAGCCTATAATGTGCTTAAAAATTTAAGCCAAAGAAAAAGATGGTATGTATTATAGTTTTTGAGAAAAAAATTATTAAGTTATGCTAGCGCGGCGCGGACCGGTGTCACCGCTACTCAACGCGTAGTTCCGTAGTAACCGAAATGTATGTATATTTTTACATAATGTAAATATAGTTAGTGTATTATATTTAAATTATAAGCTTCAGAAAGTCACACTGATCTTTTCATAGTACATGGACATCAAACTTTAGAATTAAAAAAATCGGAGAAAATAATTAAAGTAAAAAAAAGTAATTAAAAAATTGGTAATTTATAGAAAAATAATAAAAATAACTAAAAATTGGGAAAATTATTAAAATTTAAGAATAATAATTGAAAATTTGTTAAATCAATTGAAAAATAATTAATATAATTAAAAACTGGTAAAAATAAGTGAAAATAAGTGAATAATTAAAATAATTTAAAACTGAAGAAAGAAAAATAATGGACTGGTAAAATTATCAAAATTCGCGATGTTCAGGGGTGTTAATTTTTTTTCTTATGCAATTTTAGACCTAAAATTTGAAATTTTTTTTTACAAACATTGATTAAAAATAGTTATTTATAATAATCTTCAAATTTCATTCATTAATTCAATCTGTCAACACCTGCGAAGTTTGTCAGTACTTCGCAGTACTGACAAATTTTATGTTTCATACTTTATGTTTCAAATTTTTAATCATTTTTCTCCTTATAAAATTTTGTCATCTTTTAAATTTATTATAGTTTTCATTTCTTTCAACTATTTTCAAACTATTTTTATCATTCTTTAAGGGGAGAGATAGGTGAAATTTTAACATAACAAAATTTTTGATGCTCAGAGGTGTCATTTTTTTTTCTTACATCAATTAAGATGTAGAATTATGGTATTACATAAAAATTAAAAAACAATATTTTTTTGGTCATTTTCGAAATTTTATTTTTCAAAATCCATACGATGGATTGTAGAAAATCATTTAAAAATCCCACAAAAAAATTGTCGATGGAAAAAATTAAATTGTGAAAGAGGTTTAATTTTTAAAATTTAAGTTTTTCTTAGAATAAATTTCTCAAACTCCGCAAATTATTTGTTTCTCTATTTTTGACATTACCCCATAATTTTAGGTCTAAAATTGCATAAGAAAAAAAATTAACACCCCTGAACATCGCGAATTTTGATAATTTTACCAGTCCATTATTTTTCTTTCTTCAGTTTTAAATTATTTTAATTATTCACTTATTTTCACTTATTTTTACCAGATTTTAATTATATTAATTATTTTTCAATTGATTTAACAAATTTTCAATTATTATTCTTAAATTTTAATAATTTTCCCAATTTTTAGTTATTTTTATTATTTTTCTATAAATTACCAATTTTTTAATTACTTTTTTTTACTTTAATTATGTTCTCCGATTTTTTTAATTCTAAAGTTTGATGTCCATGTACTATGAAAAGATCAGTGTGACTTTCTGAAGCTTATAATTTAAATATAATACACTAACTATATTTACATTATGTAAAAATATACATACATTTCGGTTACTACGGAACTACGCGTTGAGTAGCGGTGACACCGGTCCGCGCCGCGCTAGCATAACTTAATAATTTTTTTCTCAAAAACTATAATACATACCATCTTTTTCTTTGGCTTAAATTTTTAAGCACATTATAGGCTATGTTTATGAATTTTTTGAAAAAGATCGATGATATACTTTAGATTTTGTTTAAATAAATAATTTAATTTTTTTAATAAAAATTTAATTATAAACAATTTCTTAATTATTATAATTTTCCTTGAAAGAGTATTTAAATACGAGTAATTTAAAAAAAAATGATCTCAATTGCTTCAAAATTACAGAAGTTATGATAAAACAAAAAAAAATAGTACTCAAAATTTTGAATTTGAATATTTTCGAAAATATTTTGAATTTTTTAAAAATAATTAAAATTTATTTTTTTTACTCCTAAAGGAACCCAAAATATCAATTTCGTAAATATTACTCAATATGACTGAAATTGGTGTGATCACTTGGTATGGACTCGACCAGTGGTAAAATTAATTCGAAAATGTTAAGTATAATAATTTCTTGCGTTAAAATAACATTTAAACATTCGGATGAGAAAATTGTCAAGAACAAAATAAATTTTCATGGGTTTTTAAGGTAAAATTATAAGATGGTAAAAATATATTGATTCAATATTATAATAAATATTTATTTATTACATCTGATTATATAATATTTAAATTAACTCAGCGATTTATATTATACCAATAATATGCTTACAAACAAAGTTTATATCCAGCTAAAAACTTAGTAAACCGTTTTTTAAAACTAGATAATAGGTACTTTTTTCTGAATTTCATATGACAAAAAGAAGTTATAAATTCCGAAAAAGAAATAAAATTTATACCATAATGATATGCTTACTGAATGTAGGAAATTTTTGAGTTTTTTATTTTAAAACTAGATTTTTAAAAAATTTGGTCGCAACAGCCTTTAGTCGAAAGTCAGTGGATTGATTCTAATAACATCATTGTCATTCTCTGACATTCATTCCGTAAATAAAACAAATTACTGCCTTGATCTTCTGCAATTCAGAGAACGTTTTCAAGTTTAAGGTTAATCGAGCCTGTGAATAAAAATGTACTTACTTAATTTGCATGTTGATTTTTTTCAAACTTCTGGATAAATTAGTCAATGTAGTTTGAATAGAAATAATAGAGTAGTACAAGTGCGGAAACTATATCAGATGTAATATCAGATGTAATAAATAAATATTTATTATAATATTGAATCAATATATTTTTACCATCTTATAATTTTACCTTTAAAACCCATGAAAATTTATTTTGTTCTTAACAATTTTCTCATCCGAATGTTTAAATGTTATTTTAACGCAAGAAATTATTATACTTAACATTTTCGAATAATTTTACCACTTTAAACAAAAATTGAATATCAGCCCCTGTTGAATCTCTTTTTTCTGATCTTTTCTGTAAGTCGGGTTGCGTTTTTGCCCCTACTGAATATTATCCAGGTTTATAAATATTCAGCATAGGATGTAATGTACTTTAAATAGATTAAAACTTTTAAATAAATAAACAAACACTGAGAAAATAAGCCTCTAGCCAAGCAGCTTTATTTCTAGGTTAGGGTTCTTCGGGACAAAACAAACAAAACACCGGCGATGACAATCAAACTTCTAGGATACCGGAGCATATGCTCTGCTAAAATCAATTAAGTGCATTGCAGGTGCTATATCAACAACCTCTCTCTGCTAAATTTAATCATAAATTGGTTGTATTTAGTCAACTTATTTTCTCAGTGAAATAAATACATAATCAATTGCTTTTTTCTAATAAAAAAAAAGATAATTTTGAGAATATATCCAATAAATTAATTTCTCAACAAAGGTAATTATAACTTTTTATTTCTAAACAAAAGTAAAAAATTACATTTATTGCGTTACTTATGTGGGAAAATGAAAATAATTATATTTATTTTTTCAATTACGTGGGAAAAGTAATTATCTACAGACTTTTCATAATTATTACTGACAATTGTTTAATTCCGAGGGATCCCTACTCATCAATTATTAAACATAATTTCAAACTCAGTTTTTTAAACAATAATTATTATCTTCATCAATATTATTGAACATTTCAATTTATTTACACTTATAAATTGTTCAAATCGAAAAGACGAATTTCAATTTCGCGCGATGAAACAGATGGTCATCTCTGATTGGTCGACACGAACTGGTGTAGAAAAACCCGTAAACAGTAAACTTCAACATTTTTTACTTTTCTTTCTTAATTAACAATTAACCCACTGTTTTTGTCTTATTCACATCAACAAAAATAATAAGTCCCATCATAACAATTGCTTCCCAGACAATTTTACTCATATTTATTTATATTTTTTGCATTAAGACAAAACGGGAACACTTTGGGGATATTATGGGAACACTTTTTGTTCTCAAAGTGTGCTCGCTCCGTGCGAGGGATATTATACACGATTTATTTTGATTAAATAATAAAATTTAGGATTTTTCTAAAGTAACAAGCTATTTTCATTTTTAACAACCTGGGTACACAATGAACCACCTCTATAAAAACACTAAAAATGTTCAACAATAATAATATTGCAATTTTCACTTTGTAAAAAAACTTATTTTCTATCAAATACTATAAAAAATATTACTTAACACTTCTTAATTGATAATGTATAACATAAATATACCTCAAATTTAAGTTAACTAGCTAAAATGGCATTTTAGTTTTGCTATGTTGAGAAAAGTACCGATAACAATCGCTGTAACATGCTGTACGCATGCCTAGTTTTATAATCAAGCATACCACTCTGGAAATCGAAAATACACTGAAATTCCAGGTGGTTCATTGTTCCCCGGTACATTGAATCAACATGACATTTGCAACAAAAATGGTTTTTTATAACTTTATCCAATATTTCAAAATCATTATCTCATTAGAATATTGTAGTTAAGGCCCAAAACAAAATAAATCGTAAGTACATTTATTTTTAAATGGCCTTATTTCAATTAAAAAACGTGTTTGTATTTTAGGTAAATTTTTTCTTCAGTACATCAAAAACAGTTTTTTCCAGTTTTCTCTGTAAAGAATAAATCCACACGTCTCAAATTTATGGACGTAGTGTGATTACGCAAACTTCATTTATATTTAAAATTAGGAGAAGTTTTATTTAATTGTTTCTGAGAAAATTGAAATGGTTCATTGAAAAAACTGGTACATTGATGGCCACTCTCCCCTAAATTAAAAAAAAAAATTAAACAGTTTATCTTTAAAAATGTATGAGTTACGACCTTCTAGAATCATTTTTTTGCATAAAATTTCTTTAAAAGGAAACAAATTTTCAGTTTTTACGAAGTAAATAGTTTCCTATGCATCTAACGATACTACTGTCAAAAGATAAAGTAAAGTTGGTTAACTTTTAAGCAAATTAAAAAAAAAGAAAAACTCTCTATCTTCATTAGGACTAAACTTATGGTTTTTTAAAAATGAACATTTTTATTTACTTTTCATAAATATCTCTTTTTGGCAGTTCTACTTAGTTTTAAATTACCAATATTTTAAAAAAAAGTCGTTGCTAAGGATAAGGATTTTATTATTTTAAGGTATTTTGTGTGTTTTGTTCTTTAATACACACAAAACCTAAAAAGCTCAAAACGTTGCATAATGATACCGTTTTTTCGATTTATTTTACAAATTAAGATAAAAAATGGCATTATTATGCAACGTTTTGAGCATTTCAGGTTTTGTGTGTAATATATGTATTAAAATTTCGTAGTTCTGTCATACAATAAACTTCATTCATTCTAAATATTAAAGGTATTTACAAAATGTTCATTAAAAGTTTTCTGACTTAGTGTCTGACTTCTATCAATTATTTTTTAAAATATTGGTAATTTAAAACTAAGTAGAACTTATAAAAAAAGATATTTATCTAAAGTAAATAAAAATGGTCATTTTTAAAAGACCATAAGTTTAGTCTTAATCGAGATAGAGAGCTTTCCTTTTTTTTAATTTGCTCAAAAGTTTACCAACTTTACTTTCATCTTTTGACAGTAGTAACTTTAGATGCATAAAAAACTATGTATTTCACAAAAAAAGAAAATTTGTTTCTTTTTTAAGAAATTTTATGCAAAAAAATGATTCTAGAAGGTCGTAACTTATAAATTTTTAAAGGTAAACTGTTTAATTTTGTTTTAATTTACAAAAAATTTTATAGGATTTAATTTTTGTACAGAAAATTTTGAGTTTACATGTACTGGAAGAGAGTAATATGCAAAAATCTAAATTGTGAACAGGTTTTTCATGGTTTTCCATTAATTTTTATGGATTTTAATTGTCGCAAGAAATTCATCGCTGAGAACCTTTTTTCTACTGCTGATTTAAACAGCTTAAGCTAATAAAGTGTTAACTTTTAGTTATTTTCTTAAAAATAAATTGACTAATATTTAAAAAAAAAAAAGAAAAAATTAGTTTTCTCAAAAACGGCTAAAGCGATTTTTTTAATTAAAGGTAAATTCATAAGGAATTTAACAATATTAATAAAATTTCAGTCAGAGAAGAGAAAGTAAATAAAAAATGTAATTAAAAAATTTTTATTAATTTTTTTGTATAATTTTTTTTTTTTTATTGACTTTATTTTAATTTAAAAGTATATGTGACTTGGAAAGTTAAAAGGGACGACCTTACGTCAAAAAAATCGATTTTTTGATGTTTAGTTCATTCAAAAGAGTGAAATTTTCTCTTTCAGAATCACCTATCAGTAAAAAAAATCGATTTTTTGACGTAAGGTCCCTTTTAACTTTCCAAGTCACATATATTTTTACCTAAAACATGTGTAGGTTTCATCAAAATCCATTTGTAATATTTTCAGATATTAACAATTTTGTTAAATTAATGTTGATATTCATAATGGCGTATCTTCTATAATTTTAAATTTTTTTAAAAATAATTTGGTGGGAAAAAGTTTTTCATATAGCAGTATGATACAACGAAGTTTCAAGAAAATCGATGAACCCTTTGACAACTCTGGTAGTTCTGACGTGAAAAGGCCCTTATAGTAGCCCTAATAGCACCGAAGTTTGCGGAAAGCTAACGGGAAACCATAAGCGTAACTAGAATATTTTTGTAGGGTGGGCCCCTTCATATGTAAGCCGGGACCCGGCCCACCCTACATATATATATGTGTATATGTATATATATTTTTCTAGGGTGGGCCAGTGATTTTTTTAGGTGGGCTGGCCCACCCTGGTCCCCATGTAGTTACGCCTATGCGGGAAACTAACCGTGTTAGGTTTGATAGCTTGCACTGTTAGCTTCCTGATCGCTTCAGGGAAGCTATAAATGTTCTCCGTTTTATAGTTTCCGAAGTTAGCTTCCAGAAAGCTATAAATGTAATTTATCCGAAAGTTATTTTTGGTAACTTTACACAAAATTTCTATGATAAATGAAAAAATCTATTTACATGCACAGTCGTTTTCTACTGCTTTCTATAGCAGCTACAGCTGCTATAGTTTGCTTTATGCAAACTTTGTGCAAACTTACTAAAAAGACTTTCGGAAAAATTACATTTATAGCTTTCTGGAAGCTAATATCGGAAACTATAAAACGGAGCCCAAGTAGCACGTAAGATTACGTGAATATTGCAGCAATATTACATTGAATATTACTGATATTGCGGGTAATGTCACGGTGATATCAACGTAATGTTAAAATGTCCTCGTCAAGGTGACATTACAGGGTAATATTGAGGTAATATTAAAGTAATATTAAGTTAATATTACGGGAATGTTACAAATATTACTGTAATATTAAAGTGACATTGTGGTAATATTACAATTAAATATAATGTAAACAAAATTTTGGGGCGTTGGGTCTTGAACTTTTGTAAAGTGAATCAACTGACCAAGTAGGTAGACGCCTTAAACTACTCGGCTACTTAACTCTTATAATATACTTCAGAAAGTCTCTTTATATTTTACTACACATTTGTAATATTACTGCAATGTTACAAGCAGTTTGTAATATTGCTGCAATATTACAAGCAATATTACAAGTTCGTAATATTGCCTCAATATTAACTCAATATTACTGTAATATTAACTTAATATTACTGTAATATTAACTTAATATTACATTGTAATATTACTGTAATATTGCCTCAATATTATCGTGTAATGTCACCTTGACGCGGACATTTTAACATTACGTTGATATCACCGTGACATTTATTACCCTCAATATTAGTAATATTCAATGTAATATTGATGCAATATTCACGTAATCTTACGTGCTACTTGGGAGGACATTTCCCTACTCTAAAAACGTGCGTGAGATCTATCTTAAGAATGTAGGAATGTACTTATATGATACAGGGGCGGTCAAACGCCCGGGCAAGCGGGCGGCTGCCCGGGGCGCCCATGTCCTGAGGGTCCCAAAATTGTTGTAATACAAAATTCAAATTTTTTTTTTAAAGAGTTTATTGTATAAAGATCAGACCAGAGATTGTATGGAGGCTCAGGGAGGCCCGACCTCCCCATTTTTTTAGGGTAGGCCGGGCCTTTCCACTTATTCTTGTAGCCGAAATTTCACATTTTCGAATTTGTTTTCAATCGAATTTAAATGAATTCGAATTTTTACCTAAAAGAAGTTTTAGGCCATAGAATTTATATATAAAAGAATTTTCATTTAAAAGAAATTCAATTTAATCGAATCTTAATTTAGAAGAATTTTCATTTTATAGAATTTTAAGTTAATCGAATTTTTAAATGACAGAATATTCATCTGACCGAATCTTCATTGGTCCGAAATTGTATTAGTACGAATTCACATTTGATAGAAAACTTAAAATGCAGAATGTTCATTTGTCCGAAATTGCAAATGGCCGAAAGACGATCCGACAGAAATATTTCTATCAAATGTGAATTCGTACTAATACAATTTCGGACAAATGAAGATTCGGTCAGATGAATATTCTGTCACTTAAAAATTCAATTAACTAAAAATTCTATAAAATAAAAATTCTTCTAAATTAAGATTCGATTAAATTGAATTTCTTTTAAATGAAAATTCTTTTATATATAAATTCTATGGCCTAAAACTTCTGTTAGGTAAAAATTCGAATTCATTTAAATTCGATTGAAAACAAATTCGAAAATGTGAAATTTCTGATACAAAATAAAAATTGTGGGGGGGGGGGGCGCTGAAAAGTACTTTTGCCCGGGTAATAATTTTACGTCGGACCGCCTCTGCTTATATGTATCCTATAAGGTGGTCCAAAAATGTAAAGGAAAAAAAATTTTTTGAAATGTTTTGCTGCTACCCCCCAAAAAGTTTCCAAATCGAAAAAAAATACCTATATTTTTTTTTTTTTTTTGAAATCGGACAATATTTAGGGGTAGCTCAAACCCCCTGAAATTCCCCATTGATTTTACATGGGAAAAACGAACTTTTTCGTAAATTTGCAACAAAATCTACAAAAATCACTCAAAACAGCCATACAGCGAATCACATCTTGAAAAGTCCTGGAACAACCATAGTCCATAATTTATTTAATAATTTATTAATATTAACTATTTTTTATAGGGTTATAAACAACCCCCCTACACTGTAAAAACAGGTGTCTTACAAGTGTCTAATTTTAAGACATAAGACGTTTAGAAAGCGTCTTACAGGCATTTTTAAGACACTATCTCAATGGTTCAAAATTAAGACACCTCAAAATGTCTTAAAAGTGAGGACAAAATAAGACACTTGTTTTTAGAGTGTAAATGCAAAAAAATGATAATTTTTTTTAAATTACAAATTAATAGTTTCTTTAGGATTTTTCAAAAAAATTGTTACATATCGTCAATTTACGTATGTTTATAGATATTTTTATGTATTTTTAATTTGTTTAAACAATGTATTATTGTTAATTTGCAGCTATTACTCAAAATAACCTAGCGCGTTGTAGTTTCTTCTGACTCAACTATTTCTTACATTTAAAATTAAAAAAAGTATTCAGAAAAGTAACCACAACAACGATTTGCAATTGTTTGAACAAATTATTGTTAATAATAATTAATTTTTTACAAATGCACCAAAAGTCGAGTTCGGCGTCTATTCCTATGTTTTTTGGAGCGCTAAAACCAAAAAACACCACCAAAAACAAATTGTACCCCTCCTTCACCACCTATTACCACTAAAACCGGAAAAGGCCGCCAAAAACAAGTCCCTGCCTCCTGTACCCACTATTACACCCTGGAAGGGTGAATGAGGGAACAAACTTATTTTTCGTGGCCTTCCGTGGGTACAGCGACCCAAAAAGAACATAGGAAAAGACACTCTACTCAACTTTTTGTGAAATTCGAAATTCTAATCACTTCCAAGGGGTAATAGAGAATGAAGAAGGGGGAATTTGTTGATAGTTGCTTTTTGCGGTTTCAGAGCCCAAAAAAATTGGAGTAGACACCGAAATCGACTTTTTGTTACATTAGAAATTCCGACCCCCTCCCAGGGGGTAATAGGGGGTGAACAAGTGGTGAATTTGTTATTGGTTGCTTCTCTCGGTTTTAGCGCGCAAAAAAAAGAATAGACAGGAAACTTTACTTTTTGTGAAATTGGAATTCCAACCCACTACCAGGAGGTAATAGGCGGTGAAGAGTGGGGAATTTACATTTGATTGCTTTTTTCGGTTTTAGCGCCCCAATAAAAATAGAAATAGACACACTACTCTACTTTTTGTAAAATTTGAAATTTCAACCCCCTACCAGGGTGTAATATGGGGGAAGGATAGATGCAACTTGTTCTCCCCGGGAAAAGGGGTTTTGATATAATCAGATATATTTTAGATATCATCAGATATATTGTAGATATAATCAGATATATTTCAGATCTAATGATATATGATTTGATCTATTCAGATATAATCAGATATAATCAGTTATTTAAACATATATCTGCTTATATATATTTAGATATAATCAGATCTGATATTATATCTGTTTATATCTAGGCAGATATCGCCTGATATGATGTCAGATCTAACTAGATATATTTTAACATAGTCTAATCTGATATTATACCTTTCTATATCTAATTAGATATTGTCAGATATGAAGTCAGATATAATCATTTTGTTAACAGATTTAATCATACATAATATCAGATCAAACTATATCTAATAAAAAAATAATTTATTTATAATTTATTGTTACGTCCCTAATTTAATTTGTTATTATTATTTTTATTTAATAGAAGCTAAAAACGAATTATACAATTTCCCTAATTTCCTCTATTTAGCTAAGTTAAATTAAATAAAACTTGTCGCTGGGGAGAAGCCAGTCAAATTAAATAAACAAATTTCAATTTAAAATGTAATTTATTTTTGTTAATATTCGTAATAATTTAGTTGAAAGAGAATAAAAGTTAACTATTTTCAATTATCGGTTCTTTTATACGTGATTTGTATTTTTGATAAGTATCTGTAAAGAAAAAGAATACCCTTTAAAATATTGAAAATTTATAATATTCTCTACGTTTTTCTTTTAGCTTTTTTTTACAATATACCTTTCTTTAATAGATGAAGATTTTTATTTAGAGATTCAGGCTCCTTGAATGGTCCTTTAAAGCGAGATGGCAGCGATGAAATTGCACGGTTGACAGGCGTACTAGTTCAATTGGTCTTTATTAATTCCTTTCTTTTTGGTTGGTTATTTTGGTCAGTTGATTGATCCAAACTGACTGCGGACTGGTTCTGAACTGCTTCCGAAATGACTGACTCGTTGACTCCAGACTGATTCTGAACTGACTGATTTTTCCGAACTAAATAACTTGAACTGACTGACTCGTTCTGACTGTTCCGAACTGACGATCTGGACTGTTGACTCTTCTGATTTTAACTGCCCTTCTGTTTGCTTTGCTTCCGTATTTAAAGTCTTTCAAAACCACACTTTTGAAGGCAAACCCGTACTCTGCAGTCTAGATGCTCTCCGGTTCCAGGAAGGCAACCCACACTTTTTTAGTCAACCCGTACTCTGCAGCCTAGATGCTCTCCGATTCCAGGAACGCAACCCACACTTTTTTAGTAAACCCGTACTCTGCAGCCTAGATGCTCTCCGGTTCCAGGAAGGCAACCCACACTTTTTTAGTCAACCCGTACTCTGCAGCCTAGATGCTCTCCGATTCCGGGAAGGCAAGCCGCGCTTTTGTAGTCGAGCTGTAGGTCCTTTTGTTGAACACGTAATATTGAACCATATTGAAAATAGCCCCTTTATTTCTTTCAACTTTATACATTTGTATTTGTTTACAATAATAAAGAATGAATGTTACTTAATTTCATTAGTTCATTGAAATAACCAGTTGTATTTGTTTATAATTAACAATCTTGTTAACTAACAATATTCTAAGGTTTGTGTATTTATAAGGAAAATAGATACTTAATTAATAATCATTTTATTTGTAATCATCTAAAGTTTAAGTAACTGAATTTGTTTAAACAATCAACTTTATTTGTTTAAACAAATTAGGTGTTATTAATGGTTATTTCTTGATCAGTTTAAAATTATCTTTATAGAAACTATAAACAATGTCTGATTATTTATTTTAATTTGTTTAAACAATTTATTTACTTGTTTAAACAAATTAGACAAAATTAATAATTATTTCTTGATCAGTTTTAAAATTATCATCATAGAAACTACCAACGATGTCTGATTATTTATTTTAATTTGTTTAAACAATTTATTTGTTTAAACAAGTTAGACCAAATTAATAATTATTTCTTGATCCATTTACAAATTACTTATATTCGAAACGCAAAACGCCGTTTAATTGTTTATTTCAATTTGTTTAAACAATTTACTTATTTGTTTAAACAAATTAGACAAAATTAATTGATAATTATTTCCTAATTAATTGTTTAAGTCTAAAATAACATATATTCATGTTATTTTCTTTTTAATCATAATTGTAATTAAATATTAATTAATTGGTAGTCATGGTCACGTGACAATATATAAATAATATAGTTTGGACTTTTTCAAATTTGCATTAAATTGACATTGCCGCTTACATAATTTCATTTTATAAATAAATTATCAAATTAATTTATAATTTAAAATTGAACAATAATATACCTAAAATATACATATAGATATATAAGATGTGTATATAAAGTACCCGTGCAGAAACTGCCTTAAATAGCCTTGTTATTAATATGGCTTTTGAAAGGTCCCTATAAGGTTGCCCTATTATTAAAATTTCCATCTAGCCTTATAAGGACCCTATAAGTCCCTAATCAGGTTGCCTTAATTATTAATCAGGACACAATCAGGTACGGAAATGCGGTTCCTTTTTACGTTCCTCATCGGGTCCGTACAGGGTCCGTACCTACTGAGGCATATAATATTATTATTTATTATTTATTTATTTGCCTTTATTTACGTTAGTATAATAGTAATATATATGGTTGTAACGTGTAATTCTTGGGGCCCCCAGAAGGTGGCACTTTATGAACCTCTAGCCTTATGAGGACCCTATAATTCCCTAATCAGGTTGCCTTAATTATTAATCAGGTCAAAATAAGGTATGAAAATGCGGTCCCTTTTTACGTTTCTAATCGGGTCCGTATGTGATCGCCAGAAATGCTTTAACATATTTATAATGTTTTTCTAATATGTTTCGAGAAGTTTTGTTTCTTGAACAGAATAATTTTATTGATCTGACTTGAATCAACTTTTACTCAATACAACACAGATATTCTTAATCCAAGAATATCATTCTACCTACAGCTTAAATAGGAGTTTTTGCGATTTGATATCAAGTCTGGCGTATCAGAGTGGACAGCATGTTCGACTCGGGATCGTGCGGTCGCGGGTTCAATCCCACTGGACTCCAAAAATTTTATTTCATAATTTATTTACTGAGCTGTAATAGTTGTTAATTAAATGTAAGTATATATATATAAAATAAGAATTATTTAAACAAATATATAAAAAAAGGTGTTATAAATATGAAAAAATACAAATATAATGATAAAGAGAATAAAAGGAGTATCTTCTCATACGTGAATTGAGTAAACAAATTCTGTTTAAAATTTAATATTTATTTTGTTTTATTTCTAAACCTAGATTTTAATTTATAATGGTATATTATTCAAAAAATTAAAAGGGCCCTAATACGGTCCTATTATGGGCCTAAATAATATTTAGGGTATAAATAGATTTTCCAAATCCGGGTCCTTAATAGGGAACGGATAGTCTGCTGCGGGACAAATAGTATAGGGTCCGAATAGGTTTTCCTCAAAGGGACCCTAACAATAATAAGGTAACCTTATCCGAAACTTATGATGCCCGAACTGAAATTTATGCACGGGTGAAATATGTGTTGAAATCTAATAATTTTAAAGCACATAAGAAAGTTTAGATATGATTAGATGTAGTTTTCTTTATATTTAATCTCGCTCATACTGATTCATATACATTCTAATAAGAACTATTTCTAAGTACCAGTGTGGAGCAGTAATTAGAGCTCTTGACTAGAAGTCGTGGGAGTGCGGGAACGAGTTTCGGGTCAGTCGATTTTTTTTTTTTTTTTTATTATTTATTACAAATGTTTATTAATTATATCACCCAACTTCATATTTTTTAATAATATTTATAATTTTCAATAAATTTATTTATTTATTTAAAATTTTTTAATCTGGTTAGATCTAATTATATCTGGTCAGATAGAGACAAAATCGAGATATGATTATATATAATCAATTATATCTGATTATATCTAAACCTTTTTTCCCGGGTTGGTGGTCTTTTTTTATTTTAGCGCCCCAAAAAACATAGGAATAGACACCGAACTCGACTTTTTGTTACATTCAAAATTCCATCCCCCTCCCAGGGGGTAATAGGTGGCGAAGGAGGGATGCAATTTGTTCTTGGTGGTCTTGTTTGATGTTAGCGACCCAAAAAACATAGGAATAGACACCGAATTCGACTTTTTGTTATACTCGAAATTCCAACCCCCTTTTAGGGGGTAATAGGGGGTGAAGGAAGGATGAAATTTGTTCTTGGTGGTCTTTTTTGATTTTAGTGCCCCAAAAAACATTGGAATAGACACCGAACTTGACTTTTTGTTACATTCGAAATTCCTACCCCCTACCAGGGGGTAATAGGGGGTAAAGGAGATATGTAATTTGTTCTTGGTGGTTTTTTTAGACACCGAACTCGACTTTTGGTGTATTTGTAAAAAATTAATTTTTATTATTAACAATAATTTGTTTAAACAATTGCAAATTGTTGTGGTTAATTTTACTAAATACTTTTTTTATATTTAAATGTAAAAAATAGTTGAGTCAGAAAAAACTACAACGCGCTAGGTTTATTTGAATAATAGCTGCAAATTAACAATAATAAATTGTTTAAACAAATTAAAAATATATAAAAATATCTATAAACATTCGTAAATTGACGATATGTAACAATTTTTTTTAAAAATCCTAAAGAAACGATTAATTTGTAATTTTAAAAAAATTATCATTTTTTTGCATTTAGAGGGGTTGTTTATAACCCTAAAAAAATAATTAATATTAATAAATTATTAAATAAATTATGGAATATGATTGTTTGAGGACTTTTCAAGATGTGATTCGCTGTCTGGCTGTTTTGAGTGATTTTTGTGGATTTTGTTGCGAATTTACGGAAAAGTTCGTTTTTCCCATGTAAAATCAATGGGAAATTTCAGGGGGTTTGAGCCACCCCTAAATATTGTCCGTTTAAAAAAAAAATATGGGTATTTTTTCGATTTGGAAACTTTGGGGGGGGGGGGTAACAGCAAAACATTTCAGACTTTCGTCTTTATGGACCACCCTAATGTGTACGCATATAAGATCTCAGGCAACACAGCCGAGATCTCGTATAAGATCTTATGTGAGAACGTAGGTACGAACGCATTTAAGTTCTTATATTAAGTTCCGTCATGCACCGCGTATAACGTTACTTAATATGAAATTTAAACAGCGTTCTTATATGAGTTCTTATATGAGTTCGTATATGAGTTCTCCTCTGCGTACGTAAGTACGAACTCATGTGCGAACGCAAGTACAAACTCATGTGCGAACACACCTAAGTATTAAATTAAATATGTTAAATGAAATATATTATTAAAAAAAATTCTCGCCAACGGGATTTGAGCCCATCTAACTTGAGCCTAAGTACGCCTTAAACCTCTCCGCCACCGTAGTTATAGAAACAACTTTACAAAATCTTAGTCAAGTTTAATACATTAATTTCTCCGGAAAGATATGACTAAGATTTTGTAAAGTTGTTTCTATAACTTCGGTGGCCGAGGGGTTTAAAGCGTACTTAGGCTCAGTTTAGATGGGCTCGAATCCCGTGGGACAGAACTTTTTTTTAACAATATATTTAATTTAACATATTTAATTTAATAATCATTTTAATGATCTTCTATTTAACGAAAACGTCAAATTGCTTTTCGTCAAATCGAAGTTTGACTGTAACAATTAGATCGGTATGAAACTTTCTGAAAATAAAGCTCTCGTCAAGCTGAAAAATTGTGTAGAATTTGAAGTTGATCAAACAAATAGTTTTTGCAAAATTGCATTTGTTATTTAAGTTTTTCATATTGAGTAACGTTATACGCGGCGCATGACGGTACTTAATATAAGAACTTACATGCGTTCGTGCCTACGTTCTCACGTAAAATCTTACACGAGATCTCGGCTGTGTCACCTGAGATCTTATATGAGTACTCATGTAAGTACATTCCTACCTTCTTATGACAGATCTCACGTACGTTTTTACAGTAAGGTTATAGCTTCCCTGAAGCTAACAGGAAGCTTACAATTACTTTCAAGCTAATTTCAACCTATTTTGTTAGGTTAGGTGATTCAGAAATGAATTTAAACCAATAAATATGGCACTTTTGAAATTGTTTAATAATTTTATTTAATACAGTCAAACTTCGATTTAACGGAAACTCATTAGGGAAGCGTAGAAGAGACTATATCGGTGAGAGTTATGACTTTTCAGGGCCGAAAGCTTAAGTTTCACTTAGTTTTGAGCAAAAGTGATTATGTCGCCAAAAATGAATAGAAAATATTTAACATTTAATGAAAAAAGTGCAGTGCGGGTGTTGCAAGGAATGTTATTTTGGAGAAATATAATATTAAAAAAACAAGATTTTATGAGATCCTATGATTTAAAATGGTTGTTACATCCCTGAACGTTCACTCACTAATAACATGTGACGCGCTCTGAAGAAAGGGACCTCAGAAGCAAAAAATAGATTTTCGGTTTATGGTTGATTTAACTTTATTAAAAGTTCATTCTTCATTATTTGAAGCCAGAAAATGTCATCATTTTTAAATGTGAACACGGATTTCTCTTTTCTTGTACTTATGTTACTTCTAATAGTTTCATCTTTAATATACATGGTCGATTCTTGCGTAACTGCCCGATTTCAAGATAAGTTTTGATAAAAAAAATTTTTTTTTATTCAATGTTTCTCTGCACTTATTTTTCTTATCAGGGTGTAATATAAGTATTTTTAAACGATTTTACTACAACTATATTTATACGAAAATAATAGCAAATTTTTGAAAATTGGCTGCCATGTGGAGCTGAACCGCATCCTTTTATTGCAAATATATTGTACAAAATAAAAATTTCTTTTTGATATTTTGCTAAAACGAAAATAAATAATAAATTCATAAATTATTTAATATTCTAACAGTGTTTTAGATATTAGCTAACATATATAAAATTTTATAAAAGAACAGCAAATACAATATTTAATAATGAATATTTCGTTTTATTTTTTGGATAATTTGAAATCGAGATCGAGCAGTGTAATCCGGCATTGCTTAACTGCTTTATAGAATAATATTTTAAAATAACCACCACAGATAAAAAAGTTTCTCTGCATGAAGCACACTGAACACTTCATATAGGCCACACGGAAAGAAGGTTTCACCTAGAAACCCGGTGCACGCTTAGATTTATAAGGTGACAGTCACGAGTTTATAAAGATGCAAAGATAGCATCTTGATTTTCGGTGTAGTGACGCCATCTAGACGGTGCGTTGCACACATATTTTCGATGCGTACACCGACTTTTCCGGTGACTGCCTCGAAAAATCTTGTGCTTGCCTTTCAACGTGCATGGCACCGTAAAATCCCGTACCACACTGTGCACAGGTTTTATAGGTGAAACCTTCTTTCCGTGCATGGAGCTGAAGTTTTACGTGATACCATCCCTGTCGAAAGAAAAACACTGAAAAATCACTGAGACAGAACCACTGAAATCCCAGTTGTTTTTAAGTGGTTTCTCAGTTGTGATTTGGGACAATTCGCCACTGAAAATATCTATTGTGAGGGTTGATTTATGACAGTTGGCCTGGAAGTCCCAAACCGTTTTATGGCCTTTACCCTCATAAAATGGAAGGATAACCTTTCTTTTTTACAATTTTAAATAATTTAAATTATTTATTCCAATATTATATTTGTTGTTTAAGAATTTAGCCACTTATATAAATATATGTTATTACTATTAACATAATACAAACTTCTATTCAAAAATCCAAAAACGACATCAGTTTTTTAATATCTGCTACCGTTTATGAGATACGATATTATTCATTTAAATTTAGGATTTTTTGGGAAATTTTTATATGTACGTAATTGTTAGAACTTACAGATTCTAAATTTAAAAGAAACAATTTTCTATCATTAAAATTTAAACAATTTTATTTGTTAAGAAACAAATTTTTCACAGGTCAATTTTTAATATATTCAAGGCCTCGTAGAAGGGTCCAGAGAGATCATAAAACTTGAAGACTCCTGAATTTAATTAAAAATCGGGATCAAAAATTTCTCTAATTTCGCATTAATAAATTTAAAAATTAAATATTAATATTCTACGTGTTCTAACGATAAAGAATATCTAAAAATTTCCTCAAAAAAGTTATTTTTCATAATAATAAAAATAGCTTTGAAAATTTACTTTCCTTCAATTTTAATAGTTTTTAGAATTTTTTTTATATTCCTAATCGTGAAAATAAGTAGATTTCATATTTTTATTTTTAAAATTTTAATTTTTGAAATTGCAAAAGTTTTTAATCATAAAAATTTTGGGTTACGGGAACCATAAAAGGAAAAAAAATTACAATCAGGAATCGGTGTTCGACCTGAATTTCCAGGTCAAATTGCTTGTAAATTTTTTTCGTTAAAGAGTCGAAGGGCAGGCATCAGTTCGCTCCCGATACCTGTGGAAGCTTCCCTCTCTCTACGACTACCCCTCAAACGCTGCGTTTAAACTGGAGCCAAATCATTTCGAAAATCTTTAAAGGACAATCAGTTAAAAATCCTTGTTCTATTGTAATTTAGTACAGAATTTAAATACATTTTCTTAAATTTAAATCTGACAGAGAGTATTAGACGTATGACTATTTTCCATATTTAATTTAAAATGTTCATGTTTCTCAACTTAAACAGAATTTTGAAATAATTGTTATTTACTACAATTATCGCTTAATATAACCACTATTTCAAAAATTATTCTTTGCAATAATCATGATTTGCTTAAACTCCCATTTTATTTTAACTGGATGTGTTATACATAATGGAAATTTTATAATATGAAAGTTTTCTGTTTTGAGGTTTATATGTCAAATGACGATTTAATCAAACAAATTTTAGGTTACGTGATAATTTAAAAATATAAAATGTATATATAAAATAATGATTTATTTCGCATAATGTGAAAAAATTTCACCTTTTTAAAAAACTTTAATATTTTGCGAAAATATTATTGCATGTTTTGAGGTGACGAAATGAATGATGATTTTAAAAAAATAAATAGTTTTCATATAAATTTTCATTTCTTCTGCAAAGTAATTTAATTTCAGCAAATCGAAATAATTCAAATATTAAGTACATTTATTACACTTTAATATTATCTTGATACTTTTTTGATTTTTAGTTTAGAAATATAAAAACTTTAAGTTGAGAATTCTTTATTTTATCGAGAGATTTTGAAAGTTCCTAACTTGTTGTACAGAAAAAAAGATCCATTCTAAATTTTTGGAATATGCAGATTTAAGTAATATGTTCTTGCTGTTAACATCTCGCGATGGTTTTTGCACTACTTTTTGAAATAAATTAATTCAAAATATGTCTTTAGTTTGAGGTTAATGACAATTATTATTTATATCAATTTGAAGTTGGTTTGCGTCTTGCGATATAAATCAAAGTAAAAAAATCGGTTTTTTTAAACTGCTAGTTTAAAATCGGTTTTAAATGAGTTTTAAATATATTTATTTGAATTAATTTTTTCAAATTTTCTGTACAGTTTGATAAAGCAATTAAAATGTTTTTCAATTTTATATTACGACATTAAATGAAATACAGACTGTGCTTTTGTTGATATTTATACAAAATATAACCTAAATTAACGTAAAAAATAAAAAAACGAAGACCAAATTCATATTTCATTTTTAAATATAATAAATATTAAAAATAAATAAGTTCTATGACCCTTTACAATTTTATGTAAACCAAAGAATTATTTTGAAAAAAATTTTTGCTTTATTAAAATGTACAGAAAATTTAAAAAATTTAATTCAAATAAATTTATTTAAAACTCATTTAAAACCAATTTTGAACAAGCATTTTAAAAAAATCGTTTCGTTTTGACTTTGATTTTTATCGCAAGTCGCAAACCAACTTTAAATTGATATAAATAATTGTCATTAACCTTAAACTAAAGAGTTATTTTGAATTAATTTATTTCAAAAAATAGTGCAAAAACCATCGCGAAATGTTAACAGTAAGAGGATATTACTTCAATTTGCATATTCCCAAAATTTGGAATGGATCTTTTTTCCTGTAAACAAGTTATGAAGTTTCAAAATCCCGATAAAATAAAGAATTCTCAAATTTAAAGGTGGAAGTTTTTATATTTCTAAGCTAATGGGCAAAAAAGTATTCAGATAATATTAAAGTTTAATGAAAGTACTTATTATTTGGCTTATTTCGATTTGCTGAAATTAAATTACTTTGCAGGAAAAAATGATTAAATATAATCGATTTTTGACATGTCAGATACAAATTTAAATACCATATTTTATGAGATATTTTACATATTATTTTATATTATTAAATACTTTAATTATGTGCAAAACATAAATTAAGCCTTTAAAAATAAATGTCAATTGTATTTTTATCTTTGTAAAAGTAATTACCGGTATTTTAAATTATTTTTATTGTCTCTCAGTAGATCCTATTTCCGTGTTTTCTCAATTTAAAAAATCTTTTTTTATTTGAAAATTAATTGTTTTTTTAAATAATCATTCATTTCGTCGTCTCAAAACATGCAATAATATTTTCGTTTTTTAAAAAGGGGAAAAATACATTAGGCAAAATATAGATCAATACAAGTTCTTTATTCTAATTTCAAAGATATGCTTAATAATAAGGCAATGATTTATGATTATTTTAATTGCTTAAAGATTAAGATGAAGATTAAGTCTTTGCAGGGTGCTAGCTCACTTTCTTGCAAGTAAACCGTTTGAGGGGTAGTAGTAGAGAGAGGGAAGCTTCCGCAGGTATCGGGAGCGAAATGACAAAATCCCGAGTCGAAGTTTACTCCCCTACAAAACTACTTGACATTTAAAACTATTGTACTATTGTTACCCCAACTCCAAAAAAAATTCTATCTGAAGATATGCAGGTCAGACCACTGAAAAATCACTGGGCCAGTGGTTTTTTCAGTGGATTTTGAGTGGTTTACTTTCGACAGGGATGGAGCTGAAATTTGACATTTATTCTAACCTCACTTCTACAATATTGCAAAATAAATCTATTCCATCTATTCCTTCTGCAGATCGCTTTTTTCACATGAAAACTTAAAGAAAATGGTAACAATACTATCAAATAGTTGTTACGGTAATATAATAGTAATGACATGGAACTGAACGCTTTTTTTGTACCTACACATGCGATTTTCACAAAAATAATTTTTTTTTTAAGTAAAAATTTTTCTTTTTTAAAACTTTTTTCACATGTGATTTAGTGCTAATGGATCAAAATTGAGATTTAACTTATTAGAAGGTGTAATAACTAAACACATGACACCTTAATTACAAGTCTACAGATTGCGTTTAAAAATTGAAAAATTGAGGGACAAAATATTTTTACAGATTTTTAAGTATGAAAAAGGTATTATGAAGTGCAATATAAACCTAAATTGTTCACAAATATAGACACTTTATGCTTGAAAAAGGCTGAGTTATAATAATGATATTTTCACCGAAAATTATTAAATTAAAGTTAACATTTTGCAAAAGGGACACGCCACGGAGCTGAAATTTCAGCAGTTATAGTGCAATATAATAGAAGTTATAATATATATATTTATGTATATTTGGTTTTCAGTTACTCTCATATAGTATATATTAGAAGGGGGAAAAGGATGTTGTTTTCAAAACTAAAAATGCAACTGGATCCCAAGATTTACCAATTATAGAGAAGAATAGAACTGTAAATTAAATAATAAAAAAGGAATTGATGTAAGTATTTTCAAAAATAAAACATTAGGAGAAAGTATATACAAACGTTATATAATTATTTGCTAAATATTGAACTAACAAGTGTTGAATTAGAAATTGCATTTTCCGCTGCTGGATTATTTCCCACTAAAATCAGATCACAATTTTTATACTAAAAAAAATTTTTGTTTTATGTTCACACTATTTTGAAAATATGATTTATTTTCATTGAAATAAACTTTCTTGCTTTTTGCAAAATTTTTAATGGACATTATTATCATTAGAAACATCATTTAAGATTTTTACCGGTAAACCGGTATTTTTATTTTAGTTTTATCTTATACTGGCAATTGAAAAAACCGGTGAATTTACAATCCCTAAACAAGTATTGAACATGATTTTCAAGCTCCGTTTACAGTGTATAAATAATAGAATTTTAAACGATATACACTTGGCTGAATTTAAAGAAAGAGTTTTTAAAGTTTTATAGGTCTTATCAAAAGTGACCCACGCGACTTTGCATCGGTGTTTCCTATTTTTCTTAAAAGATAAGATATGTTGGCATTTTTAAAACATTTTTGGGTGTCTTAATTTCGACAAGTCAATGAGCGTCTTACGTAATGTATTACTTAATGATAAAACTTAAAATAAGTGCTTTCTAAATACAAAAGTATCTAAGATTCTAAATGTACTAAACTAGCAACTAGAAAGGGTGGCTTTCATGACAGAAAAGGGTGTGTGTATATGACGTGTGTGTCAGCCATTGCGAAATGCTAAGAGTTGTTGCTAAGCAACGCCTTTAAACTCTCACATACTCATTCCACCTTCGACCAACCCCAAAAAACCTCCTTGAAATCGCGTTCCATCATCATGTTTGCAGAAACTGTACATACTCTCTAAATTTAAATCAGTGAAAAGTCACTGGTGATAATCAGCGCGAAATGAGCCACTGATTTGAATCAGTGAAAATTTCAATGGAATTTCACTGATTCTCAGTCAAAATGTAACTGATTGAATCAGTGGTGTTACTGAATCAATCAGTAAGACATTTGACTGAGAATCAGTTAAATTTGATTGATTCTCAGTCAAAATCTCACTGATTGAAATCAGTGGCTCATTTCGCGCTGATTCACCAGTGACTTTTCACTGATTTAAATTTAGAGAGTATATCACGTTTAATAGTCATGTTTTTTCAATTGTAGTTAAAACAGCTTACACATTTAATATATCGCAGTATTTAATTTTCAAACGATATATTTTTCTTTCGTATTTCGATGATACATTAAGAATAAAATTCTAATATAAAAAATTCAAAGAATACATCCAAAAAGTCGAGCGTCGTGCAAAGAGGAGTTAGAGTCGTGAAGGATTTGCGTTTAAAACTCCATTGTATAATTTCCATTTTATCGCATTTTTTGATTGCACGGCATCTGAAAAATAAGTACACCATTTAAATTGCAAGTATAAATTTAATGAATTAATGATTTTATATGAAGTTGGTAAACTCTGTGTTCGGCATAATGCTGTCAATACATGGGAATGATAACACTTTTATGTATTGCCTGTTAATGTTAGTACTGGCAAGAAAGAAATTTAAGGTCGCAAAGTAAGAATTTTATGTCTTGAATCCAATTGAAACAAATACAATTCGTCGATTGGGGGCAGAAATATGCAATCATATGTCATCTCAAATGTCAACCTTTTCTCTTTAATTTAAGTTCACAAAAATATAACAAAAAAAGCAAAAATCGTTCAAACTTACACGGAAAGAAATAATTCATTAAGTATTCAGGAACTTTGTACTTGAGTTTAGGGCAAAAAAAAGGCAATTCAGTAGTAATTCAAACCTATGTATTTTGGGTAAATGATAAACTAGTTCCTGAAAAATTCTTGTAGATTAGATAAAAAATAAATTTTCTTCCACTCATGCACAAAAACTCACGTTTTTGTACGCGTGAGCCATGGTTGAAAATCAAAGTTTTAAGGTGAGATGACGCCCTCTGACGTCATCTCACCTAAAACTTTAACTTCGACCATGCTTCACCCGCACAAACGTGAGTTTTGCGCATTTGTGAAAGAAAATAACGTATGAACCGTGGGTGGACCTCGTTTATTGACTCACATAATGTTCTCCGAACTCGTCTTCTCACTCGTTTCACTCATGCTTCAACTTGTTCATCGAACATTGTGCTGGTCAAAAAACTCGGGTTTTCCACCCTTGGTGCATAATATACTATTTTATCCCACAGGCATAAACATGGCGCTTTTAGATGCTTGTAGGTAGGGTCTAAATGCATTCATACGGTCAAACAAATGAACGCATTTCGACCCTAACCTACAAGCATTTAAAATCACCTCGTTTGTGCCTTTGGAATAAAAAGTATTGTAAGCAACACGGGTTTAAAGTCATTCAGTCTCGACTGTCACTCGTACACAAACATCATCGTAAACAAATGGCTGCCTTTGACCCCTTGTTGCTTTCAAATAAGAAATTGACCACTAGCGCAGTAACGGTCTAGTACTGGCCAGTACTGATCAGTACTGTTACAATACTGGCGCCCAGTATTCCCGGTTGTAAATCCGTGTACAAGATCATCTACTGAACTAGTACATGATTCTGGATAAAATCATGCACAGGTGCATTGACTTGTCTTGTGCATGAACTTGTGGATGGTCAACACATAAATTTGGAACAACGAACGTGTACATTTTCATGCACGCACAATAAAATCTGATACAAGAACAGGTGCATGAATGTGCAAATGTTCATGCACATAATTTTCCATACTTTAAATATTAATAACAAATGTTAATTGTTTTATAGTGGTCTTCTACCTTTTATAGCCATTAAAATCTACTGCGCAGCCTTCACTCCCATAGTGCATGTTCCTTTGCACGTTCGTTGTTCCAAATTCATGTGTTGACCATTCGCAAGTTCATGCACAAAGCAAGTCAATGCATCTGCGCATGATTTTATCCAGAATCATGTACAAGTTCAGTAGATGATCTTGTACACGGATTTACAACCGGGTTGGCACCAAGACTGGCGCAACCTTGGGATAATAGCGTTTTTGCAGTACTGCTTTGCCAGTACTGGTGCAGTACTGGTTTTCATTACTGGTACAATACTGGCGAAACTCTGAAATTAGGAAAAAAATTTAGTTTATTTAAAAATTTGCTTGTATAACGTTTAAATCCTTTTAAACTTTTGTTTTACTAAGGGGAGAGTGGGGCAAAACCGCTAGGTTAATATTTATTGATTCACAAAATTTTAACTATACGTTCAATTGGAGTAATTTTGTTTGTTACACTGCTGAAACTAACCAGTAACAGATTTTAATAGTCGTTGTTACATTTATCATAATCATAAATACATTATTCATTGTTTTTTAAAAAGATTCAAACTAGCGGCTTTGCCCAAACTGTTGGGGCAAAGACGTTTTTGCTAATACAGTCGAACCTGGATAAGTGAGAACTCAAGGGACCGACAAAATATTCCCACTTAAAGTTTCCGAGCACATCTTTTTAGTCAAAAAAAAAAAAGGTGTCCAGTTGTGAGACACTTATAAAAAAATGCTAAAATTTAAAAAATTTGACATGAAACATTATGTTTAATATAAATAACTAAATATATTGATAATACATATTATTATATACTAAATAAAAATATTTATTCTTTAAAATATGACTATCAGTTTTCTTCATCGAAATGGCTGTCGCAATGTAGGCAAATGAAATAACTTGTGCGCATGTTCCCACACTTTAAATAATAATTGTTGTGTTATCAAATGTACGTAACGAACTAAACTGAACAGAGCGCTTTATGCTGCATAACGAAAAATATAGGCTATTCCAGATGGGCGGCGCCACCGTCTCACAACTGGTGACTTGCTGTGTCTCACAACCGGAAATTGGCGCTATTTTGAAAAAGGAAAAAAAAATATTTCCAACTGTAGATTGAAACAATGCAATATTGCATTACAAAATATAAGGAAAATACTAAATAAAAATGCATAACATTTAGCTTTTCCAAATAATTAACTTAAAAAAAAGTACTTTGCACATATTGAAAAAAAGTTTTTTAGTCGATTTTCACACACAGTGTTGGCATCTAACACAAACAATACATATATCCGCTTCGGTGTACACGCAAAAGTTGGCTCGTATAAAAAGAAATGTTTTTATGTATACCAATCAGCCTTTTTATATTTCGTGTTAAAAAAAATGGACCGTCTCACAACTGGAGCCGTCTCACAACTGGCGAGCCTCCCCTACATCTACACTATAGTAATAAAATAAAGTTTAGACAGCATGAAAAATAAAAATAAATAAAATAAGCAATTATAACAGAAGTTTTATTTTACATGAAAGTCAGTTTAGTCTGTTTTCAAGCATACTTTATGGAAAAAACAAATAATAGTTACTTTAAAAAAGTTGTCATTTTTTATTGTTTTTTTTACATTGTTAAAATTAATACAATTTTCAAGGTAATGAATTTTGTCAATTATTTTATCATTTACTTTAGCTGATTTCTCGAAATATCTCTGTAAAGTTTCTAAAGCTTTTTCGGCTTCACTTTTTGTTATTTTTCCTCTGGTTCTTTGGATTTTGGCACCTTAAATTCTTCTATGAGAGTACTTCTCGAGACTTGCCATTTTCAAATTCACAAATTATTTTTAATTTTGCACTTAATGACAAAGTATTGAACTTTTGTTTCCCAGTTAAAAATTTCGTATGTGTTCCTGTATGTGATATCTTAAAGGTTCCTACATGGGTTCCCAAATAAGATCCTGTGTACCAGGGAACTTTGTCACGAACCTTCGAGGGAACACTGTACATAGGATCGCATGTGGGATCCCACATATGATTTCAAATCAATTTTTGAAAACTTAACATGCTGCGCAGTAGTTTTCCATAGCACTTTTGCTTCAACTTACTGTGAGAAACGTATTTGATTTTGAAATGATAAACGATAACTAATTAGCCTTTAGCACACAAACAGAGAAACAAACAACCAGTTCTATGCAATAATAATTAAATATTATCTTCTCAACTATATGTGTTTGCCTCTTTGTTTCTTGCCATAATTTTCAGTTACAGAGGTTTTTCACGGACGTGTCTCAGTTACAGAGGTAAATTTTGCATTAGATTGTAAAACATGATTCTCAGTTAAAGAGGTCATTGGATTTTCCCAGTTACATAGGTAAATACACGTAAAAATGAAGGGACCACAAAAATATTCTCAGTTATAGAGGTTTCTCACTTATAGAGGTTCCACTTAACCAGGTTCGACTGTATTATTATTCCAAATATAATAAATGGTCTAAAATATATACTAGATAACATTTATTGGTGCAATAATTATAAAACATAAACATTTTACAGATTTTTAAAGAGATTTAATCCATTTTATTGAAAATAATGACGACTTGTATTTTTAACCTCATATTTTCAATTTAATTGTTTTTTATTTTATTTCAAAATCTACTTTATCAACTCTACAAAAATAGAATGTTATTTAAATAACCGCGCGAAAATATGATTAAATAATAATGCTTATTTAATATTCGAAATGCATAATTTTTTTTCAAATTAGTAGTAAATGCTAATAAATAATTTAAAAATTAAATAATAATAATAATAATAACAATAAATCTCCGACTTCTAAAATCGATTTTTCCGTATATTTCTTAATACATTTTATATTTTCAAGATTTTTTTTTTCTAAACAATAGTTCCAGTTATAGTTATGATAAACATTAAACATAAGTTGAAACGGTCTAGAAATAAGAAAGATATTTTGAAAAACGTCTTTGCCCCGCTTAGCGGGTTTGCCCCACTCTCCCCTACATTTATAACTATTTAATAATTATTGTACGCATATAACACTTATAAGATTAACGAAAAATCCGCACGCTCGATTGGGAATCGAACCCTGAATCTTACGCACGCAAAGTCGACCCTTTAACCGATTGAGCTAACACGATTACTATTTCGTATTTCTTATTAAAATATATTTGAGTAATTATATAATATATAAAATATTATATTATTTATATAGACTTTAACTGTATTAGTGAAACATATGAAATTGACTCAAAATTAGTGTAATTTAACTTTTGAAAATCATAACATTAATAACTTATCGAATAATTTAAATCTTCAAAATTAATTATCTTTCCTCTTAAAAAATAAATTTTATTTGAAACTGTTTTCAAATAAAATAAATTATACATTTATGTGTTCCAAAGCCTACCTTTAAAAGTTTAACTGTATAATAATTGTAATTAATAATTCAAAAATAAAATTTAAATGTTCAATAATAAATTCAACAATAAAATTTTTACAAATGCAGTACTGCACCAGCACCGGCTCAGTGTTGTCTGAAAGTACTGGAAAGTTAATACCGTTACAATACAGATGCAACGCTTCAACCAGTACTGATACAGCATTGGCTGAACAAGCCTTGGCAGTTTCACTGGCGCGGTACTACGCCATTAGTCATCTTTGGCATAAGTCTGTGATTTCTGGTTGGGTTAATATATTATTATATTTTGACTCTTGTCTGTCCCATTTCAAACATACAACATACCATTTACCTGTAGATTGGTGATTTAAATGAACCTTGTAAAGAGATGACATTTTTTATTTTCAATTTGAAACAGAAAAATCCCAAGCTGAAAGATTCGAACTCGAGATTTTTTACTCTACAGACGCCCTCTGTATCCACGAGGCCACTGACGCAGTTACAATATACACTAAAACCTGTGAGGAGTCGCAAGCTCGGGGGTAGGGTGCACTCCTGACAGGTCGCGAGAACAAAAGAAATTCCGAGAAATGTTATGCTGCCGTCTCCTTGCTCCACCTCCTCAACACCAAATAGCAGTGGGCACGAGGCCACGCCTCCTAATGTATAAAAGTCAGGAATCTGTTCCGTAGTATTTACTGAAATATAAAGTGATAAACCATATTTCAGTTTCTACATCACAGTTCCGGGATTTCTTCCACATTTTCGTGAATCGTTAATGAAAGTTCATCAAGAATCGTGAAATTTTCTCTTTTGCTCCAAACTTAAGAACAAGTTCCGTACCCGGTAAAAAGAGGTTGATTAAAACGCATAAATTGGCATTTAAAAAAACAGTCATTATTTGAATGCTGATAGATACCTACTAATTCCGTTTCTGTCTTCAATGACATTTAACGCGTTTTCTTGATTGATATTTGTTTCATTTTAATCATTTTGAATGCTCACAAATTTTATGAAAAAAATTGAATGCGTTTCTTTACCTTTAAGCGAAAAACCACGAATTAGATCCAAATGCCATTAAATGCCATGCAAAGCCTTCAAGAAAACAATTTTGAACGTATACACTCAGAAAAAAATTTCAGTTGAATTAAACAAACCATTTAGTTAACTTATTTTATTTGATACAACAGAAAAGTTTTATCAGATTAAATAAGCATTTGGTTCCTTGTAACAAATCCTTTGATTTCCAGAAACAAAATTTTTATTTAAATGTATTTGTTTCATTCGACCAAACTCTTTCTTTGGACTAAAGTATTTAGTAAATCACAATTTATTTCAGTCAACAAAAAAGTTTGGTTTATTCAACCAAATTTTTTGATCCGTTCAATTAAATTTTGGTTGATTCAAATAGATATACTAGTCAAACTCGAGATGCGTTTAAAGTTTAAACTAGCGTCGCGTCATGTCAATCGCGTCGTTGCGTATAAAGTGCATTTGTTTTATCATAACTTGTGTTTTATAAATTTAGTGAGTGTTGTTTCCTTATTTGAGAAATTGGATTGCACTGAAAGTTCCTACAAAATTTGTGACCTATTGTGTGTTTTAGGTTATTTTAGGTTATAAGTGTCAAAGAGATTTTGATTACCTACAGCAGTGGTCTGCAAACTCTGCCGCCGGCAGGGTCGACTGCCGTAGCTGCCGCACGACCTACTTTCGCGGCAGCTCCTGGGTGCCCTGCCTGGCGAGAAAGGGTTGACCCTTTCTCGGCAGTGCCTTTTGTTAAAAAAAGCATAAAATTGGGATTAAGAAATGAAAAAAAAATTTTTTTAATTCTGACTTTATCAGTTTCAAAGTTTTATATTAAAAATCCTGGTTTTTATACGATAACAAATATCTAAAAATATCTACAGAAATTTGAAAAAATCTAGAGTAAATTTAATAGTTATAATTTAACTATAACAATATAAAAAAATTTATAAAAATATATTAATAATAAATAAGCAGGGGCGTAGCCACGGGGGAGGGTTTTAAGGGTTCAAACCCCTCCCGAAATCGAAAAATTCTATTGAAAAAAGGTCTTTTTACGCACTTTTTTTTTCAAAACCCCCCCTGAAAAGTAAAAAAATTTCAAAACCTCCCCCGAAATTTTTTTTTCTAAATTGGAAATATCGACCCCCTATCAGTGGGTAATAGGGGGTGAAGTAGGGGAGAAATTTGTTTTTGGGGGTCTTTTTCGGTTCCAGCGCTCCAAAAAACATAGGAACAGACACCGAACTCGACTTTTCGTAAAATTTAAAATTTCTACCCCCTTTTAGGGGGTAATAGGGGGTGAAGGAGGGGGGAATTTGTTTTTAGTGGTCTTTCTCAGGTTTAGCACCCTAAAAACCTTAGGAAAGAACAACCTATTCGATTTTTTTCGAAATTTGAAATATTAACCCCCTGTTAGGGGGTAATAGGGGGTGAAATTTGTTTTTAAAAGTCTTTTTTGGTTTCAGCGGCCCAAAAAATATAGGAATAGACACCGAACTTAACTTTTCGTATAATTTGAAATTCCTACCCCCTCTTAGGGGGTAATAGGGGGTAAATAACAATTAAATTAGCGCTTTCAAAATTTTTGTTTATTCTATTTCGTTACTTCTATGAAATCAAGGTATTGGCGGGCATTAAAAAAATTTTTGTAGAAAATAAAAAAAGAAAACGAAAAAGTTGACATTTTTTCAGCTGTTTGCATTAACATTAAAAATCAAATAAAACAAAAAACAAAAATCTGGTCCCACAGATCTCTTAAGAGTTTATTTTTGAATTTTTCAAAAAAAAAAAAAATTGAAAATCCATGCAGCCGTTCTCTCTAAAAGTTGATTTGAACATCAATTTCTGATTTCAAACCACTGTGCGTGCATGTTAGAATTAATAATAATTACAATAACAACAACAATAATAATAATAACAACAAAAACAATAATAACGAAAAGATCAACAACATTAATAATAACAATATTAATAACTACCACAATAAGAAGAACCTAATGTATAATAATATGATATATATATATTCACTATTAATTATAATTTAACATATTAGTAGTGTTTTTTATATCACTGGATTCGTAAAAATTCAAGGAATTGCAATTTGTTATTTAAAAAAAATTTATTGTAAAATTAAACAATTTATTTTTTTTTATTGCCGTAATAAATATGTGCCTCCTTAAAAAGGGTCTTGGGATCGGAAGGTTTATGGATCCGAGATCTTTGGTAAAAGTACGTGGAAAAAAAATTTTCCCTGCCGCGACCTGAAACAGGCAAAAAAAGTTTGCAGACCACTGACCTACAGCCCACACAGCACCGGAACTTCCCTGAACATTTCTAACCTTCAGGGAAGTTCTGGAACTTCCAGCAAACTTACTGCAAGTTTTTGCATTGAAACATTTCAATGCGTTTTAATAATTTTTTTTTACTGGGTACTTATTCATGAATAATTTCTTTCCGTGTACCCTCTAAAATTAAAAGTTAAAGTTAAAATTGAATTAAGATATAATAATTACTAACATTTATTGGTTTCTGTTCATTTGTATATTTCTGTCAACCTAAAGATAACCAAAAAATTTGACATTTGAGATAGCATCCCAATGAAAAATTGACAACTGGCGCGGTACCGCGCCAGTATTGTGCGAGGCTGGCGCAGTACTGTAGCCCAGTACTGGCGCACTATTGACCTAACTGTGGGATGATAACGCTATTCAGTACTGACTGCCAGAACCAGCGCAGTACTGCCTGCCAGGGCTGGCACAATACGGCCCTGTCAGGGCTAACGAATTAATGGTGAACGGTATCAGCGTATATTGTCAAGGAGAAATTTGGGCTGAAAAGTGGAATCAAATAACCCAATGGGAAAAAAGTCACTGGCGCAGTACCATTTTGATATTAATTTACTATTTATCATTATTATTGCTTATTTGAGCAAATAAAAAATAAAATTTATATTTTTGGAATACGAATATTACGTACAATTATTTCATTAATCGAAGGAAAACTTCGTCCTTCAAATTTTATTTTGAGATTTTATTAGTTAATTTAATTTGTTTAAACAAATTTTTACATATATGGTTAACATTCGCTACACCTACCTACCAGCATTGGGCTGGTACTGACTGCCAATACTGGGCATCAATATTGGCGCAGTACTGATACAGCGTTACAGCCAGTTACGCGCCGACTCTGGCAAGCCAATCCTTGGCAGAAACAACAGGCGCGGTACCGCGCCAGTTGTAAGCATCGGCATAACCCAGAAATTTTTCATTGGGATGTTCTTGAATATTGTTAACTAGTATGGTACCTTTTTGCTCCCAAGTAACGAATCATTCAAATTCCAATCTTTTTTAGTAAGTTTGAGTCTTAATTTTCAGATATACAGATCTAAGGTCGTGTCTCCATTTCAAATCATGCAGGCAATCGGATGGAATATTAAAAATTAATGTCACAATAATATATGTTTTTTTGATTGAAAAATAAAAAAACAAGTACTTTTTCCAATTTCTATAAAAAATGCTCTGCATTTTTAACAAATTTTTTAGGATTTACAAGCTTTTTTTGGTTTTGGTTCTATTTGAAAAAGTAGTTTTATTTTAAGTATTACAAATAATAAAGGTACAAAAATTAAAAGGAATGAAAACTTTTAGGAAGACCTTTAACTATAAATAAATGAAAAAAAAAATTAGCTATCAATGATAGAATTTTGTATTTTTTATAATAACATCAATAATATTTCAATTCAATGTACAAGTTTTATATATATATTTAAAATTGATTTTTTTTTATTATTTAGACAAATCTGAATACGGTTGAAGGGATATTTCTAAAAAAAAAAGTAAATGGTTATTTGCCTCTGTGTGTAATGATATTCAACTAATGGATTTCCTATGAGGAAGCAATAAAATAATTATATTAATAGAATGCAACTTTTTTTTAATTTACTCATATAAATAATAATAATAATCAATAATAACAAAAAATAAAGAAATTGTTTTAAATAACTTTTAAAATGATTAAAAACGCATGATATTTTTGTTAATTCAATTAATTTTTATTTGCTGAAACAATTGTTTGTAAATATATATAAATAATTTTAGAATCGGATATTGTTGTTTAATTAATTAATAAATCTACTGGGAACGCTGTCAATTTGTCATTAACAGTACTGGCACAGTACAGACATTCAGTACTGAACGCTAGTATAGAAAGTCGTCAACATGCCGACGTTGTCTCAACGTTACGCCTGTATTGATATTTTGCACCGCACCGACACTGACAGTACTGGTGCTGTATTGCGCCAATGGTTTTTTTCACATTGGGCAACGTGAACAAATGAGATTGATTTAAAACCCTCGTGCTAGCTAGATAAAGCTGGTTACATAAAAATGACATGTATAAGGTACATGCACTGAAAAAAATACTGTGATCAGATTAGACATTTGACTATGTTTGACAGGTTATGTAGAAGTTTGACATAATGCATCGGTACGCCACTGTCGATTTTACCTAACCTTACAATGTCACTCGCGGTTTCACAAATATCAAGTGCTACAGCATACAGTCGTATGGCTAAAACACAAATACGTATGGCAGTTCCCAAAACAGCAATAAAATATTGCCAGTTTGCCCATAATTATCGCAGTTCTACGGAAATATTTTTTTCAGTGTGGAAGATGAATATATTAATAGGTTCCAATTGAGTACCTGGATTCAAAACGTCATATCTGCCTGCGCGGTCAGCCAGATTAAGGTCAAGTGATAAGAAATAATGGGTGAGCTCTTAACAAAGCCATATGTCAATTGGCAGACAAAAATTCGGAAGATAACATCGTGACAGACAGATAAAAAGCGCCAGTTCCATACGTTTTAATCTATTCACGCCTGGGGTCTGAATTATTTATTTTGCAAATAACTTAAACTATGGCTTATACGCAAAAAAATTGTAAAATATAATCTTGTAGAGCACATTATTATCTACATTATTTATAACCAACATTATTTAAAATATTATTATTTTTTATATTACATTGCAAAATGTGACAGACCTGAGGGGTAGAAATCCACATTTTCGCAATTTTGTCAAGTTCTGTGTAATATATATAAAAAAATTTCCTAAATAAAACATATGGAGAAAAAAAAAACAACTTTAAATTTAACTTTTTTTTATGCAGTACTTAAGTGATCCCAGGAAATGCTCGAAGGTGCGCAGTTACGCCCCAGTACTGGCCAGTACTTATCAGTACTCTTACAATAATGACGCCCAGTATTAGCACCAAGGCTGGCGCATCCTTGGGATGAGTTTTTCCAGTACTGCTTTGCCAGTAATGGTGCAGTACTGGTTTCTATTATTGGCGCAATACTGGTTGCCAGTACTAGCGCAATACTGGTTTCCACATCTACACTGAGAAAATAAGTTAACTAAATACAACCAATTTTTGATTAAATTTAGCAGAGAGAGGTTGTTGACATAGCACCTGCAAAGCACTTAATTGATTTTAGCAGAGCATATGCTCTGGTATCCTAGAAGTTTGATTGTCATCGCCGGTGTTTTGTTTGTTTTGTCCCGAGGAACCCTAACCTAGAAATAAAGCTGCTTGGCTAGAGGTTTATTTTCTCAGTGTAGTGCAATACTGGTTTCCACATCTAGTGCCATACAACCTAACCAGAAATTCACTACTGGCGCAGTAATGGATCAGTGATTGTCTCAGGACTGATTTTTACTTATTTATACTATAGAATTAATACTGCATTAGTAAACTGATTTTCTAATCTCTTTTAAATAAAAGACAAATATTTTTAATAAAACTAACTTTATTTAAAATACCTTGAATTATATATAAACATAAGATATATGTCAAATATCATATTTTCAATTTAACAATTTGTCTTAACTCAATTTTGGAAACACTTGATTTTTTCTTAGCTTTTTCCTCAGCATTTTCCTTGGATACTTTCTTATTTTCTCCTTATCGACATTTTTCATCATCTTTTTGTTTATTTTTTTCTTTTTCTTGTCATTTTTTCGCATCTTTTTTCTGTCTCTTTCTCTTCGTTCACCCTCACGGTCACCAGCACCAGAAAACCATCGACTGAGATCACTCGTTATTTCTGAATTGGATTTGGTAGGCAACTTGTCCGAAAATACATCTGCAAAAAAGAAAAATAACATATTACAAATTTAGTATTTAAAATTAATCCAATATCTTGGTTGTGCAATTATTTTCTTGTATTCACAAGTACATTTTAACTGTAATTTAAATTATTTGAAATTAGAATTCATTAAAACTTAAAAAGATAAAGAATTTAATAAATTGAATTTTTAATTAATAATGGAAATTTTAAACGATTAAAATTTTGATAAATGCTTATGTACAAAATCAATTCCTTGGCTGAATCCCGTGTAGAAAAGTTCCCAGTATTTCCCAGTTTCTAAGTGGGCGCCAGTTGGAGCCCACCTGGGGCAGGTGGGCCAAGTGGGCGCCAGTTTGGCCCCACTTGGCTTTTCCACACGGGATATAAATTATTATTAATAGATTTATATATAAACATATCTTACCAAAGAAAAATTTGCAGGTCTCCACCTTGGAGAAATTCAATTTTTTTGTTCCATTTATTTCGCGACCATTTGCCGAGTATAAGATATGTACATCTTTGACCAATATTTTTGGAATTATTTCTGTTAAATTTTCATAAATTTTTTCTTTGACAATGTACTTAGAAATCATTTTTTCTGTAATTAAAAGACATAATTAAAAGCAGAAGTTTACTTCTAAATAATTGTACTCTATAATCATGAAACTCCAAAACCAAGTTTGAAAACAAATATTTTAACTCCACGTCCAAGATCATGAGGATAAAATATAGAGTTCTATCTTATCCCCATATTTAATTTGTTGAAAATATAACTGTTTTTTAAAATTATAAATAAAACAAAGGTTCATCATGACATACTTTATGACTCTCTAAAACGATTCGGAACTCTGTGATACCTGTTTCACAAAAAGTCTCTTCTGGATGACTTGAAGATTTAGAAATTTGTTACTTACTAGAGTTTTCATCAACTCTTGATCAGTTTTCAGATTTGCTTCGAACTTTTGAAATTCATCCAGTTTAAATGCTGGCAACTCGGATATAACACAATCAGCTAGAACCTGTTCGTTTAATGGACAGCCCAACTTTAAAATTTTCATCTATAATTAAACGAAAATGATTTTAAAGCTTTAGTACAAGTTCGAATTATTAAATATTTTTTATGAGTTGCCTTTACTTATATAAAAAGAAAATTATGTAAATTTTCTAGAGCAATTATAACAAAAATGAAGCAATGAAGAATCAAGAGTCGCATAATTAATTTTTTCGATTGTCAAAATTTTACGTGAAATAAGTACAAGCTTAAGAAAAGGTAAAAAAATAGGCATTTATCGAAATAGATTAAAAAGTTTCTGTTCAGCAATGATTAAAATAACCATACGTCTCAATTAAAAACCAATTACTTACTTGGAACAATTTTTGGTTCAATTTTTAGGGTTCCGTACCGTAAACCTGAACCCTATTAAAATCACTATGTGTGTCCGTTTTCGCACCCCCTCTAACTTCTAAACTATATGAGCTAGAGTCTTCAAATTTGGTACACATATGTAATTTCACCTTGGATTTACGAAAATGATATGGAAAACGCGATTCGAGCTCATGAACATGCCGAAATCTAGCAAAAACCACTTTTTTTGCCCTACAATGCAAAAAAATGACCATGTCCCCCACCCCCCTAAACTTCCAAACTATTTGACTTAGGATGCTGAAATTTGGTACAAGTATGTAAATTTACGTGTAGATTACAGGAAAATTATAGAGAACTTTCGTAAAGGCGGTCTTCATAGCGTTTACTAGACAAAAAGTACAATTGAAAAAAAAAAATCAAAAAAATGACCATGTTCCCCCCTGATCTTCTAAACTATTTGACTTAGGATGCTGAAATTTCATACACGTATGTAGATTTACGTGTAGACTACAGGAAAATTATAGACAACTTTCGTAAAGGTGGTCTTCATAGTGTTTACTAGCCAAAATGTACGATTTTTTAAAAAAAATGACCATGTCCCCCCCACCCTAATCATCCAAACTATTTGACTTAGGATGCTGAAATTTGGTACACGTATGTAGATTAACGTGTAGATGACTGGAAAATTATAGAGAACTTTCGTAAAGGCGGTTTTCATAATGTTTACTAGCCAAAAAGTACGATTTTTTAAAAAAAATTCGAAAAAATGACCATGTCCCCTCCCCCCTAATCTTCAAAACTATTTGACTTAGGTTGCTAAAATTGTACACATATGTAGTTTGCCGTGTAGATTATAGAGAAAATATATAGAAGTTTGTTAATGTTTGTCTTTATAGAATTTACAACCCAATATTCGTGTTTTTTAAAAAAAAACTCTATATGGGGCATTCTCTGTGAAACGGCCCCCCTCCTCTGCCCAGAAAGAGTTTTAAAAAATGACAGTTCTTTTCGACAAATTGCAGCTTTTGATATGTAGTTACTTTTGTCGTATGGCTTTTTTTACCTAATTCAAAATTTTTTTAAGATAATATAGTGTTTTAAATAAACAAAAAACTAATTAACAAAATGAAAAGATTCTTTAAAATGTTTAATTTTAAACTGATTCGCTTTAAACTTGTCACTTGGGCGTTTTTGGGGTCGCTGATTACGAATCTGAAGTCATTTTTAAGAAATTCAAAATGGCGGATCCAAAATGGCGGACACAATTTTTACATTTTCATTACATTGACTTCAAACTTGTCACTCGGGGGATTTTGGGGTGGTTGATTACGAATCTGAAGTCACTTTTCGAAAATTTAAAATGGCGGATTTAAAATGGCGGACACCATTTTTACATTTTCATTACATTGACTTCAAACTTGTCACTCGGGGGATTTTGGGGTGGTTGATTACGAATCTGAAGTCACTTTTCGAAAATTTAAAATGGCGGATTTAAAATGGCGGACACCATTTTTAAATATTTATTAGATAGGCTTCAAACTTGTTACTCGGGGGTTTTTCGGGGTTTTAACGGTATCTAATAAATAGAAAATTATTTTGTGGCCCAGTGACCTTAATATTAAGTGATAATCTTAGCCGATCAACCCTTAAAACTCACCCTTGAATTAGATTTTCAACGCCAAAGCCTATTATTGACTTTCGTCAAGTCTAAGAATTTTTTAAGGGTTCTAATGAAAAGAAAATGATTTAGTTGTCAACTGACCTTAATATAAAAGGATAACATAAGCCAATCAACCCTTAAATCTCACCCTAGAATCAGACTTACAACCCTGAAGCCTATTACCCGAGCAGGGTTTGCCGAGCTAGCCAACGTGGCCGTTGCTTGGCTCTATGTAGTCTATTGATACTCGGGCTTTCAACATTGGCTGTAACTTCGGCCGATTATCGTATTGCCAACATTGGATTCACGAGTAAAGGCCAATGTTTGTGCCAATATTGACTGTCTTAGGTTGGGGGCCTCACATTCTGCCGATTCTGGGGCTTATGTAACTTGTGCCAATGTTGGTTATGAGACAAAAGGGCAATGTTCGGCCTAAGTCGATCATACACACATAACCAAAAATATTGTTGAATATAAAATACTACCATGTTGTAATTAAGAGGTCAGTATGGGCTTATTTTCATATCTTCAAGAATTTATTTTTCATATTTAAATATATTTTTACAACACATGCAGTCTTTTTATACATAAGAATTCATATTTAAAAGTACTAAAAAATAATTTTTATTTTTAATTGTTTATTGCTGCAAAATATTAGCTTGAAGTTAACCCTCAATTTTACTATCCGACATTATTTAAGGATTTTGTTTTTTTTTTATCATAATAGGTGGTAAAATCTCTAGATATCATGTTGCCAGTAAAATTTAAGGTTAAATTCAAACAGATATATTTCGCAGAAATAAACAATCAGAAATAAAATATTTTTTGGCACTTAATATGGAAAATAGATTCTTTAAAATATGAATAATAAAATCATAACGACCCTTTATAATAACGTATACTTTAGTTTTATACACTGAAAAACTTTGTAGATCAATATTTACTAAACTCGCAATTTAATTTTAGTAAATTAACTATCATACCAGGAAAAAACTGGAACACTATTATTATTTCACAGTTTGACTATTAAAATGTAAAATTCATGGTTTGACTAAAAGAACATTCAATTTTTAGTAGTCTGTTGATTAAAATTTTATCCTAAAAGGAAGAAAAAGTATAGAGCGGAAACACAACACTTCGTCGAATCGCCATATGACAGCTAACCTAACCTCAATGCTACCTTCAATAATATATTATTGAATGTATTAAAGTAGAATTAAAAATTACATAATATAACTTATGTTACAACATATATCTTAACCTAAAATACAGATAAAATAACATTCGATTTAACCGACGTAATGTATCCAATAATTTCCTTACCACTTGTGAGATTAGTATTTTCGAATGAAAAATTGTTTCTAACACACACCCAAAAGTTTCAAAATATGTCAGATTGAATATTATTAATCAGGTCAAATTTTCGAAGGAACATAATTGATTTTCATTCAAGTAGAATCTCTTTTGAAGATGATAGTACATTTGAGAAAAAATATATGAAATTATTTATATACGAATGTTTTTTGCACTTAAGGAGATTTATTTTTAATTAAAGTTTATAGTAATAAAGTAATTAAAAGGTTTTTGTAATTTATTCTAGGAAAAAAATAAAAATTTTAAATCATCTTGGTTAAGTACAAGTTTTTTTTAAATTGAAAATTCTTTGGTAATAAATTTTTTTCTTGAATTTAACAGTTCTTACATGTACGAGCAATGTTCATTTGCATGCGTGCAGCTTTGATCGACTGACTACTAAATTTTAATAAAAAAGAAATCATATATTGTTAATAAGCTTATATTAAATAAAATATTTTATCTAGTGACCACTTTTCCCCACTTTGATAGTCAGTTTACTAAAATTTAATTGTGAGTTAAGCAAATAATGATCTATAAAGTTTTTCAGTGTATTACAAATTTTGTTTGGGTTTTTTAAAATACTTCATTTTTGTGATTAAAAACTGTAATTGTAAAACAGTTATTAAACTTATTTATAAAAAAAGAAATGAAATAATAGTCTATAACTTAGCCTAAAAACATTTAAATATAAAACAATTTTTTTTTATTTGCCAGAGTATACAGCCCACGATCATATAAGATCTTTTTATTTTTGTACTATTTATTTTGCGTTATAAATAATATTTTGAACCGTATAGCAAAAATATTTGACTCATTTTTATCTAAACTAAAAATAATTATGTTTATTATTGGGAGACAACACCATTTTACTAAATGCAATTTATAAGTAGAACATATTATGAATTAATTATCTACATTTAACAGTGTTACTCTGTGTGTAATATGTAGTACGAATGTCTTCAACTTTCTTATAAACCAGTGTAGCGTGCGTTGCGTAGATAGTTGGTTAGGGTTGCGGACTGTTAGTGTTAGGGTCGTGCGTTCGATTCCCAGCGGAAGAGAATTTTTCTCTTAGGTAAGCGATTATATAAATTATAATAAATATATAAATGACAAAAAAAGATTATAATGGGTATAATCTCAGAATATATGCTTCAGAAACCGTGTATCGAAATATTTTTAGGATTTTTTGTTTTTGTGTATAATGTACGCATAATTGGGTAGATTAAAGGTTTTAATATTGGGCTTATATTGAAGTACCAATATTGGGCATAGATTAATTTTGAGACTCGGACCGAAGTGACAGTCCAATATTGGGAGAAACATTGGCCCAATGTAAATCCCCAATATCGAAGCTCGCGGTCCCAAGCTCGCGCCAAAGCTCTTGCCGATGGATTACCCTGCTCGGGATATTGCCTTTCGTCAAGTCTGTGAATTTTTTAAGTGTTGCTAATAAAAAGGAAATTATTTAATTGTCAACTGACCTTAATATAAAATGATAACCTACGCCAATCAACGCTTAAAACACACCCTAGAATCAGATTTTCAACCCCAAAGCCTAGTATAGACTTTCGCTAAGTCTTAGAAGTTTTTAAGGGTTTCTAATGAAAAAAAATTATTTTGTTGTCAACTGACCTTGATATAAAAAAGAGCCTATGGCGATCAACCCTTTAAACCTACCCTAGAATCAAGGGTGAGTTTTAAGATTTTATCAGCTGATGATATCACTTAATATCAAGGTCACTCGGCGAATGACTAATTTTCTATTCATTAGAAACACTTACAAAAATTTTAAACTTGACGAAAGACAATAATAGGCTTTGGGGTATAAAATCTGATTCTAGGGTGAGTTTTAGAGTTGATTGTCTTAGGCTTTTATTTTATACAAAGGTCAATTGACAACCAAATAATTTTCTTTTCATTAGAAACCCTTCAAACATTCTTAGACTTGGCCAAAGTAGATAATAGGCTTTGGGGTTGAAAATCTGCATCGAGAGTGAGTTTTAAGGGTTGATCGGCTTAGGTTCTCATTTTATATCAAAGTCAGTTGACAACTAAATAATGTCCATTTTATAAGAAACCCTTAAAAAAATCTTGGACTTTACGAAATTCAATAATAGGCTGTAGGGTTGAAAATCGAATTCAAGGGTGAGATTAAGGGTTGAATGCCTAAGGTTCTTATTTCATATCAAGGTCAGTTGACAATTTAATAATTACCATTTCATAAGAAACCCTTAAGAAATTCTTAGACTTGACGAAAGTCAATAATAGGCTTTGGAGTTGGAATTCTGTTTCTAGGGTGAGTTTTAAGGCTTGATTGGCTAAGGTTTTCAGTTAATATCAAGATCACTTGTTCACCAAATAATTTCCTAGGCATAAGAAACCTTTAAGAACCCCAAAACCCTTGAGTTACAAGTTTAGAGCCAGTCTAATCAAAATTTACAAAATGGTGTCCGCCATTTTGAATTTTCAAAAAATGACTTTAGATTCGTAATCAGCGATCCCAAAAACACCCTAGTTACAAGTTTGAAGTCAATCTAATGAAAATGTAAAAATTATGTCCGGCATTATGGATCCGCCATTTTGAATTTCTTAAAAAAGACTTCAGATTCGTAATGAGCGACCTCAAAAACTCCCGAGTAACAAGTTTGAAGCAAATCAGTTCAAAATTAAAAATTTTGAAGAATCTTTTCATTTTGTTAATTAGTTTTTTGTTTATTTATAACACTATATTATCTTAAAAAAATTTTTAATTAAAAAAAGCCATACGGCAAAAGGAACTACATATCCCAAGCTGCAATTTTTCGAAAAGAACGGTCATGTTCTTCAAACACTTTCTGGACAGAGGGGGGGGGGGGTCCGTTTCACAGAGAATGCCTTATATATAATTAATTAATTCCTTATTATTTAAACCATATTTTAAAAATGACCCTGACCCCCAGCTGCAAAAGTCTTGGCTTATAGTGCTCACAATTTAAACCAATAAAATTTGATTTAGTGTATAATAAAAATTATTTTTAAAACTGGTATCCTTGTGGAAAATTTTAAATTTCTACCTCATACAATTGAATAAAAATTAGAAAGGTACGGAAGTCTTCGACTTGGTACGAGTGTAACTCGTTCTTGCCCAATTTTTTTAATGCATTTTTCTCTTAACCTGACTTTTTGGGGTCGCTGATTACGAATCCGTCATCAGATTTTGAAAATTTAAAATGGCGGATCCAATATGGTGGACGAAAACTAAATTTTTTTTCGGATTTTTATGTCTATTACTTCTAAGGGGTTTTTGGGGTCGCTGATTACGAATCCGTCATCAGATTTCAGAAATTCAAAATGGCGGATCCAAAATGGCGGACAAAAATTGAAATTTTTTTCGGATTTTCATGTCTATTATTTCTAAGGGGTTTTTGGGGTCGCTGATTACGAATCCGTTATCAGATTTTAGAAATTCAAAATGGCGGATCCAATATGGCGGACGAAAATTGAAATTTTTTTTGGATTTTCATTACAATTGTTTCTAAGGGGTTTTTGGGGTTGTTGATTACGAATTTATCATCAGCTTTTAGATATTGAAAATGGCGGATCCAGTATGGCGGAAAAAAAGTAAAATTGATTTCAGATTTCCATAACAATCATTTCTAAAAGGTTTTTAAGATTACAAATTACAAATCTGTAATAAAATTTAAGATATTAAAAATGGCTGATGACTAATTTTTGTGTTTTTCTCATAAATTTTACTTTTAGCGTCATCCGGAACTAACGACGTGGACGTGGTAAACTTCTAGCTCCTCTTTTCTTTTTTTGTTGTTTTTTGTTGTTTTTTTTTTTGCTTTTTTAATTTTTAATTTTTTTTGTGATTTTAGTTTTAAAGTTTTAGTCTTTGGATGATTTGTTGAGTACATCTTTACTTGTGGTAAAGGGAGAAGCAATTCCTTGTGGGTAATAAGCACAGTGGGACATTGCATATTGTACAAATCCATAATGTTCGTCGTTGGTCATTTCTTGTGCTGCAATAAGCACAACGCTTTGAAGCAGCAGTATACTCGGGTAAGTGAGCTGATTCAGATCGCCTTTTTTCAATTGATACTTTTGGTTCTAGATAAAATTGATTTACATTTTTATCTGCAACAGTCCACTTTAGTATTGTGAAATGGAAGAAGAAATAGAGTTGGCTGAAATTCCAAGTGATAGTAAGTCCATTGCTAATCTTTGTGACTCTGATCTGGATGATGATGAAGTTGTTGATTGTACTATAAGCAAAAAGAGTATGGTGTCAGCTCAAAAAGATGTTGTTGATGATTTCTGTTCTGATACTTCTGATGAGGATGATGCCCCCGATATTCAGGTTTCACGAGGTACTAAAATATGGGGAAAATCCTCTTAATCGAGAAGCGATGCTCCGTTTACCAGTGATTTTGGTTCTAACATTCCTAGTAATGTTAAATCTCCGTTAGATATATTTCTCTTTTTGTTTCCAGATGATCTGATAGACACTGTACTCCGCGAAACTAATGTTTACTTAGAACAAAAAAAAACAGGCATCAGCAACGAAGGAGAAATTGCTTATATTTTTAGGAATCAATATTCTCATGGGTGTAAAACAATCTCCTTCCTATCGTGATTATTGGTCTGCTAATCCCCAGTTGAACGATTCGTACATCAGCTCCTTGATGTCTGTCAATCGTTTTGCTTTTTTTCTAGGTAGTTTACATCTGGTAGAGGATAGTAAAGAGCCAAAAAAAGAGGAAGCGAATTATGACAAATTATACAAAGTACGACTCTTGCTGGATAAACTAAACGAAAGTTTTAAAAATTTGTGGAAACCCGGCCAATATCAAAGTGTTGATGAGTCGATGATCAAATTCAAAGGTCGCAGTAGCATGAAACAATATATGCCTGCAAAACCAGTAAAACGTGGATATAAGTGTTGGGTTCGTACCGATAAAACCGGCTATACTTGTAAATTTCAGGTATACACTAGTAAAACCGAAAGTACTGAAAAGCAATTGGGAGCAAGAGTTGTAAAGGATCTTACCCGAGACCTAGTAGAAAATAATCACCACGTTTATTTTGATAATTTTTTTACAGGTGTAAAATTGATGATATCACTAAAAAGTAATAAAATCTTTGCTTGTGGTACTGTACGCCAGAACAGTGCAAGACTGCCAAAAAGCGATATACCAGATAAAAAAATGCAACATGGGTGGAGTGATTTCCGGACATCCAACACTGGTATTCGCTGGATCAAATGAATGGACAAAAAAGCTGTCTACTTTTTGTCAAATTATCATGATCCTAGTAAAGTCGAAACTGTAAATCGGAAGCAAAAAGATGGCTCCTTGAAAACCATCAATTGTCCCATCATGGTATCCGATTATACTAAGCACATGCGTTATGTTGATAAAGCTGACCAACTCTAGTCAACATACAAAATTGATAGGAAATCTAAGAAATGGTGGTCTCGAATATTTTATCATTTCTTAGACGTTACTGTGGTCAATGCTTTGATTTTGTACAAAAATGAAGGTTTGAATCCAATTTTGTCTTCCAAGGAATTCAGATTACCTTTGGTAGACCAACTAGTTGGACATAGATTACAAACTACAAGAGGCCGAAAGTGACAAGCTGCTGAAGTTTTCATTTACAAACCAAAAGTATCTATTGAAAAAAGGCGATGTGAATCAGCTCACTTACCCGAGTATACTGCTGCTTCAAAGCGTTGTGCACATTGCAGCACAAGAAATCATCATCATCCAGATCAGAGTCACAAAGATTAGCAATGGACTTACTATCACTTGGAATTTCAGCCAACTCTATTTCTTCTTCCATTTCACAATACTAAAGTGGACTGTTGCAGATAAAAATGTAAATCAATTTTATCTAGAACCAAAAGTATCTATTGAAAAAAGGCGATGTGAATCAGCTCACTTACCCGAGTATACTGCTGCTTCAAAGCGTTGTGCACATTGCAGCACAAGAAATGACCAACGACGAACATCATGGATTTGTACAATATGCAATGTCCCACTGTGCTTATTACCCACAAGGAATTGCTTCTCCCTTTACCACAAGTGAAGATGTACTCAACAAATCAACCAAAGACTAAAACTTTAAAACTAAAATCACAAAAAAAATTAAAAATTAAAAAAGCAAAAAAAAAACAACAAAAAACAACAAAAAAAGAAAAGAGGAGCTAGAAGTTTACCACGTCCACGTCGTTAGTTCCGGATGACGCTAAAAGTAAAATTTATGAGAAAAACACAAAAATTAGTCATCAGCCATTTTGAATATCTTAAATTTTATTACAGATTTGTAATTTGTAATCCCAAAAACCTTTTAGAAATGATTATTAAGGAAACCCGAAATCAATTTTCATTTTTTTCCGCCATATTGGATCCGCCATTTTGAATATCTAAAAGCTGATGATAAATTCGTAATCAGCGACCCCAAAAACCCCTAGACACCAAGTTTCATGCAAATCAACACATTTTTTTAAAATATCGTCCACCATATTGGATTCGCCATTTTGAATTTTAAAAATCTGAGTGCAAATTCGTAATTAGCGACCCCAAAAACCCCTAGATCCCAAGTTTTATGCAAATCAACAATTTTTTAAAAAATATCGTCCGGCATATTAGATCCGCCATGTAAATCAACCAATTTTTAAAAATATCGTCCGCCATATTGGATCCGCCATTTTGAATCTTTAAAATCTGAATGCAAATTCGTATTCAGGAACCCCAAAAACCTCTAGATACTAAGTTTCATACAAATCAAGAAATTTAAAAAAAACGTCCGCCATATTGAATCCGCCATTTTGAATTCTTAAAATCTGATTGCAAATTCGTAATCAGCGACCCCAAAAACTTCTAGATACCAAGTTTCATGCAAATCAAGCAATTTTTAAAAAATATCGTCCGCCATATTGGATCCGCCATTTTGAATTTTTAAAATCTGATTGCAAATTCGTAATCAGCGACCCCAAAAATGTTTAAAATAAAAGTTTTGTTACATTCTTCCATAGTTAGATCAAAAATGAATTTTTTTAAAAAAAAAGAACGAATTTTTGAAATTCTTTATTTATAATTGTTTATAATTTTTACGTTATATATTTATTGAAATTTTTTTTACATTCCACAATGTATAACATAGCATAGAAGAAATATTTCAGTGTTATTGCATTGAAAATATTGATTCTGGAAAGAAAAGTTTAAAATTAAAAAAGTGGTAGGTATACCTACCACTATGCCGCAAAGGGTTAAGAATTATTTGAATTTTACTTCGATTCTCAACAACTTCAGCTTTAGATTCATTGGATGATGAATTAATTGTAACAGAATCATTGTGTTTTAAAACTAAAGTTGACCTTTTCTTTTTTTCTTGACTAGAGGACCTTGAGGAAATTGAACTGCTAAACTCGTTGCTTGAAGTTTTATTGCCTATAACCAAATTGCACATTTTAAGAACTTGATATAAAAAAATAATAACAAACAATAAGTACCTTCAAAGTGTTTTTACTTACGACGATGTCTTTTTCGATTTTATTTTGCTTCTTGGCTTTAGAAAATGACGAGTCTGATGTGGAGTTATTTGACACCACAGGAGAACTTGTATCCAAAACCGGTAAATCAAACGTATCTATATACCAGATATTTAAAAATTAGTGTAGGTAAGTTATTTTTTCCTTTAGAATTTAAATGTGATAAAAACAATCTTGCATAAAATAATTTAATTGATTTGAAATTCAAATTTTCCCTGAATTATGACTTCTAACATTTTTCAGTCGGAAGCAAGTTGTCCACTTGGTATGTGTGACGAAACCTACTATACCGACTTTTATTTTGACAATTCAAGGTATATTAAATGATCTTTCTAAATCAAGATGAAATGATTAAATTATTTAAATTTTGAAATCTGTGAAAAAATATCGGACATTTAGCTCCGCCGGGATTTGAACTCGGGTCTTTCAATTGGCGCTTGACTGCTCTGACCACTAAGCTACAGAGGTCCATGTCAGATATTTTTTCACAGATTAAACGCTTTATTCAGCTATGACTTTCGTCTTTATATTTCTAATTCAAATTTTCCCTGAATTATGACGTCAAACATTTTTTAGTCGCAAGCAAGTTCTCTACTTGGTTTGTGTGATGAAACCTACTATACCGACTTTTATTTTGACAATTCAAGGAATATTAAATGATCTTTCTAAATCAAGTTGAAATGATTAAATTATTTAAATTTTGAAATCTGTGAAAAAATATAAAGACGAAAGTCATAGCTGAATGAAGCGTTTAATCTCTGAAGAAATATCTGACATGGACCTCTGTAGCTTAGTGGTCAGAGCAGTCAAGCGCCAACTGAAAGACCCGAGTTCGAATCCCGGCGGAGCTAAATGTCCGATATTTTTTCACATATTTCAAAATTTAAATAATTTAATTGATTTGTATTTACTAAAATTTTAAATAACTAAAATATGTTTGATTATTAAGTAATACTTGAATAGTTTACAATTTTGATAAATAAAGTTTCGGATCGGTTAAAACTTTAATTAAGAAATGTTTCAAGCAATAAAAATTAAATGTATTTTTCAAAGTTTGAATCAATTAAAATTTGTTTGGGGGTTAATCAGTTTTCAACTGATGAATCAAATGAATAAATTTGGATTATATTGTAATTTCGACAAATAGAAAATTAAATAGATTGAAAATTTTCTCAAATAGAATTTAAATAAAGTCAAATCTGTTTGAATTAAAATTTCAATACATAAAAATAAGAAAAAATTTTAATCAATTGATTTTAAATCAATTAAATTTTGGTAAATTAGAATTAGAATGTTTTCAAATTTAAATGGATTAACATTTTTATAAATTTAATTTTGGAACGATTGAATATCACGTTAATTAGAAATAAAGTGATTTTAAATTAGATATGTTTTGTCTACTTAGTTTCGAATAATTAAAAATAAATTCCATATAAATTTTGACTAATTGTAAGAATTGTGAATAAAAATTGTTAACCAAATGGAACTTTGATCAAAAGTATCGTTTGAAAAGAATGAAAGTTAGAAATTCTATTATCTCTGAATTTATGAATTAATTTAATCCGCGTCTGATAAAAAATCATAACTTATTTAAAAATCAAAAACATCCAATTTTTTTATTTACATCGGATTGTTATGTAAATATATATAATCAGTATATATAAAATTTTCAAACGTTTATTTGTAAGTAGTTTATTTATTAAACTGAGAACAATAAATAAGAAATAATGAATAATAATTAAATCATAATAATAATCATTAATGGTTAAAAATATTTAAACAAAATCAAACAAATTATGACGGGTAAATAAGAAAAATTCGAAAAAATATCTTCAAATTCATATATAATCGTAAAAGCAACAAAAAAATAATAAATTGAAAAAAAATATAAAAACGTAAAAAGATAAGCAAACAGTCTATTAAAAAAATTACAAAATTCTTTTAAATAAAAAAGTTAAAGAAAAATTTTAAGAAAGACAACACAAGAATGAAACAGTGACATAAAAATATATAATAAAGTAGAAACTCTTTTCAAAAAATTAAACTGTTTACGGACATTTTTTAAATTGAAAAAATAAATAGAAAGATAATTTGTTAAAATATATAGTGCTGCCCTCGATACGATATGATACGATACGAGACTTCATGTGGTATCGTCTCGGTCTCGTCAAGTATTAAAATTTCAGGTCTCGGTATCGGCAAGGATGGTCTCGGTCTCGGTAAAGAAGGTAAAGTAAGTATTTTATTAAAAAATAGAAGTTAAATTGTTTACTTATTTATGTAAATTTTTGCGGCACACATTTTCTGAAAGAAAATAAAATATTTTCTCTGGTGCATGACTTTTTGATCCAAGGAAATAAAAAACATAGAAATTAGAAAATATCAACATTTCGAATGTCATGAATTTTTATCTGCTAATTTAGCAATCTTCAAAAATGGATTTTGAAATCTTAAAATTAATTTAATAATTAATAATTAAAATTAATTAATGTATAATTTGTCACTAATTAAAATTAGTAAAAATCTCTCTCTTTTTTATGTATTAAATTAAAAAATTTAATTATTGATAAAAGCTTGTTGCTTATTTGCTTTTAATAAGTTGATTTAGTAAACTTTTAGTAAAAAACAACTATAAATGAATAGAAATTAATTAATTAACGTCATCAAACTACAAAATGTATTAAGGCTTAGGGATCAAAAACTAAAATAAAGCTAAGATAAATAGTTTTGGTATCGTTTAGTTCAGGATTTGATTAAAAAATACATTGTCTCTGTAATGCTGTAATTTTTAACTAATTTTCTAATTCCTGAAAGTCTCGTCGAGAGTCTCGGTCTCGTGTCTCAGTAGTATCGGTATCGACTCGGTTTGGTATAGTATCGAAAAACCGAAACTATACGATACGAGACCGAGACTAGTCTCGGTCTAAAAATATATCTAAATATATATCAGCACTAAAAATATATTACTAAACAGAAAAACTTTTGAAAATTAGAAAAATTAATTTAAGAAAATTAAACCAAAAATGTTTTTATAACATTACACTTAAAACAAGTCTAACACTTAAAAAGACAGAAAATCTAAAAACTATACTAAAGAATAAGTAAGTTTGCAAAAAATAGACAAGATGTAAAAACAAATAAAATAAATTTACAAAAAAATGAGCGTATTTAGTTTTAAAAATATGGAATTAATTAAGAAAATCAACCAAATATAAAGGTTAGTGAATGTTATAATAACAAAATTGTATAAAATAATATTAAATAATTTGCATAAAAAGAAAAAAAATTTAAAATGAAATGAAAAAAAATTGTGAGAGTGACTTTTATAGACTGAAATTATTAATAATGTTTATACGTGCCAAAATTCAATTTTATAATTAGTACCGTCAACCGGGGTTATTATACCCAAAAAACCGCTCTTTTTTTAATAAATACTTCATTAAAAATCAGAATTTGAAAAAAAAAGTTTTTAACTGTTAGGTGTTGTTCTGGACATCCTTCTAAAAGATTCCTATAAGTTAGGAGTAAAAAAAAATTTTTTTGTTGAAATTATAGAAGCTTCAAATTGTGGGTATAATTTCCCCGGGGTTGGGGCAATTATACCCATCAAAGTTTGTTTATTTATAAAATCGCCTAAAAGGAAGTTTTGATCGTTTTAATTATATTAAATCTTTTCTGTAGATGATCTAGAATCTAATAAAAAAAGAAAGAACTAAAAAAAAATTTTTTTGTAGAAATTATTCAACCAATTTGTGAGTAAAACACTGAAATTATACTGAAACCTATATTTACTCAAAAATTAAGGTTAAAATTTTTTAGGTTAAGTAAATAACTAAATATAATTACTAATAATGTTTCTAAGTTATTTTAGAAGAAGTTCAAAAATTAACTTGAAATACATAAATATTAATGACAGTTACTTTTTGAGGTTATGTTGCACCCCTTGTAAACTTATATTTTGTTTCTAATTATATAACTTATTTCCAGACATTTGACACAAAAGTTAATCAAAAATGTATAAAAACGATGTACTGTACACTTATTTACTTACTACGAAACAAATTTTCGTAAAATAATTGATTTTAAATAATGGGTATAATTACCCAGAGAATGCTGGTTCCTCAGTTTTTTACACTTTTCTCTTAAAATATGCAATAAAAAGTTAGCACATCACGTATACATCATCACAACGAAATTAACAATACTTATCTGCAATATTTTACGAAATACTGAAGAATTTTACGAGATCTAGTATATTGTTTGGTGCACCTCCGAAATTCTTAACCTAACTTTCGCGACTTTACGAATTTTTTTCTACTTTCTGACAAAGAATTAGGTAATTACATTTTATTTACTCTGTAGTACAACTATCAAAGAATATTTACCCTCAGCGGCAACTTCATACATTTTAATATAAAAACTGTCGATGGGTATAATTGCCCCTGGAACGGTAGAATTACCCCGGTTGACGGTAATTAAGAATAAATACCTAAAAAATAATTTTTATGAATTGCCAGATTTATAAAGCCAATGATTATAAAAGATAATTAGAATAAAGTATAATTAATCATTCTTAATAGTAAATAGAGTTGTATATGATAAAATTAGCAGTGTGACTTCAGTAAAATAAAATCTTCAAATTGTAAATAGAACACTGTTTGCTTGAGAGAGTGAGAAGAAAAATTTCTATTTCGTCTCCGAGGACGGAGAAATGCTAGGACGGCCGTACTGGAATGGAATTTCGGGGATTTAGCTATTATCGATAGGCGATTAGAGGGGGAATCGGCCCTTTTTTTATTCTTAATTAGTGAGTTTATGTGACTAATGAGATAATTACGATAGGTAGACAGAGCTTTGCCGACCGGCTTCGCGATTAGGGGAGACTGGGGCTAAACCGGACGGATTTGGTCTTTTACAAAAAAAAATCATATAAAGACATATTTTTTGCCAAAGTGTAATATACTATTTTAAAGCTTGTTCGTTCAACTAAAAAAAACAGTTGTTCCATTTAAAAAATAATAGATAGTTTTGTTGGTAAGTCGCTTTGAATATGACCACCTCGAAAACGAAAATCCCAAAAATGGTGGGTTTAAACCAGACACCCTATGGAGCTAAGTCGGACACTTCAAATTTAGCCAAGGTTAAACCACAAATATGCATTTTTTCAATTAAAAAATCCAATAAGAGCCTTTACTGATACATATTTAACTCATTTAATACAAAATATATTATTTTCTTAAACACATTATTGAAATTAATGACTAATAGTAACTGTATGAAAAACGTCAGTAACAAAAAATGTCAAAAAAGGCTACAAAAAAGCTTTTCTTGTTTTCAGACTCATTATTTGGATCGATGCAACACTATTTTTAAGAAATTACATTATTAGTAGTTCACAAAAAATCACTGTGAGTCTAAAGTCAACATTTAATATAGCAATTCTGATTCGTCCGGTTTTGCCCCCCCCCCCCCCCCCGGTCATCTCATAATGAAGGCGCAATATTTTTGTTCTTTTAAAAGTACTTAAAAAAATTTTTTTTAACTAAATTCTATATGCCTTAAGCTATAAAAAAAAGTTGGCAAATAATAAATATACTTTATTTAAAGTGTCAAAAACCCAAAAAGTGTAAGAAACAAAATTTTTACTTTCAGCGAAAAACACGATTTTTCACAAATAGACCGCCACTACTTCTATTAAAGTAATGAAATGTCATTAAGACCTAATGACGTATATACTTCACATATCAACACGTTGATAGAGTGTTTAAACTGTGTAAAACACTCAGCAGATTTAGAAATATTTGACTTGTCCGGTTTAGCCCTATGTCCGGTTTAGCCCCAGTCTCCCCTACTCATTTGTACTTGATTTTAATTTTATATAATATACTGACTCTATCGCTTGTAAATAACTTTGTTTATTTATTTAACTTGCTCTCGTTGATCCTGATCTCTAGTTCTCTATAATATGTATAACTTTTACATGCGTATAACTTTTATATTTCTTTAAGTTTTAATCTGCAATTTGGGAATTATATTCTTGAGGCAATGCAGACCACAAAAATAAAATTAAAAAAGTCGATTTTTTGATCGATGCAAAGTATAATACTACCTTAAGTATTGATTTGTGTCCAATAAATAAATATTATCTCAGTTATAGAATAATAGTTTTGCAAAATTCTGTTAAAATGTAACAAAATCACATGTAATACTCAATTGTAGAAAGTTTAAAATCGGTCAATCAAAAAATGTATTTAATTAGAAAAACTTTTAATTTTTTTAATTTTTAGAAAAAATAGTATATCTCCCGTTGTTATTAATATTTTTCATTTTTGTAAATTTATAAACCCAACTAGAGTCAAGACCTAACACTCAGTCCAATGTAGTTTCAAACAAACAAAAAATTTTAAAAATTAGAATTTTTTAGAACTTTGAAATTCAAATTTGTAATTTATTTTTCTATTTTATTTTTAATGCTAAAATATGAGTTAATTTAATTATTTTTATCAAAATAAAAAAGCTAAATACAATGAGTGTTGGTGTGATCTGTCAAAACATGATAAATATCATAATTCTTTATTTTTTGATTTTTTTGAAAAAGTGCCATAATTTCAGTTTAAAAAAATATTTTTTATTGGGGTTAGGCTAGAAATTATTATTCAATTATTAATCCCTTTTCAATTATTGTCTAAATAAAAAGCTATAAGTACAGAGAGTTCAAGAGTGTTACGTAAAAAAATGAAAAATATTAAATTTGGTGGTTTTATGATTTTTTTGAAAAAATGTTATAACTTCCGATAAAATTAATATTTTTAAATGGGGTTTGGTTATAAATTTAAGTTACGCAAATACCTAACAGACTGCAAGATTTAACTTAATTCCGTGTAGCCGTTTTTGAGTGATGCCCCAACGAAATATCGAGGACATACATACATACATACATGGGTGATTCTCCAGAAACAGGGTTCTTTTGATTCTTTGATTTATAACTTGATAAACACTATCTAGATTTGGTTAAATTTTTTTTTAATTTCTTTATTTTAATAAAACTTAATGAATTCTCTAAAAATATAACGATTTTTGATTTCCCAAAATTTATTTTATTACCTGAAAAGTGCTAAAAATGTACTTTTTCTAGTTCCACAAACGGAATTTGTTATCTTTGGACAAGCATTTGGACTGTGATATTAGAAAAATTTGGGACCTAAATTTTTCAAATTGGTAAAAGAGGGAAACAAATCAATAAATCAAAAATAAATGACTCTTCTTACCTTGAGAAAATCTTTCTAATTTAATTGCAATTCCTCTGCCATGAAGGAATATGGCGCAACCACCTTCGGCACTGATCTCGGAATTTTATCAAAAATTTACAACATTAAATTATCTTTAATGAACATTTAAAAATCTAAAGAAAATCTACTCGAAATGTTGGGCGCCAGGCTCACCGATGAGCCAGTCAGCAACAACAATTACAAAATCAAACAAGAGCAATCTATTCCGAAAACGACAAAAATAGACTCTCGCAAAAATTTTCTCAAAATTCAAAAACCAATACAAAACTTCATCAAAAACTTCATCAAAACTTCATTAAAACTTCATCAAAACTTCATCAAAACTTCATTAAAACTTCATCAAAACTTCATCAAAACTTCATTAAAACTTCATCAAAACTTCATCAAAACTTCATCAAAACTTTTAAGATCCATCAATTTAATAATTTCTATAAATTTTACTTCCGCATTTTCTACGAGATCAGTGTACCGGAATCCAATTTTTCGCTAGCTCAGGGATGTCAAATATTGGGGTAGGGTTCTTGTTGAGTACAAATGCCATAATTAAATTCAACACCAATATCAAGCATCAAAAATTAACAAAATATATTCAAAACTTTTCCTAGGCTAATTACAAAAAAAAAGAAAACCGCACAATCCCTATGCTGGTTGAAGTTACAAAAATAATATTAAAGAATTTTTCATCCGCGACATAATTTCGATAATTCAAAAAAAATTAAGACAATTAAATCTGCTACTCTAAACTCGTTACTTCGTTCTAAACTTTAATTTCAACAAAAATAAAATGACATAAATAATATACAATAGAATCGAGATACGTAAATCATGAGTAAGTGCGAATTAAATTTCTTATACGCGATCAAATACTCCGAGAATTTCAATAAACCATTAAATTTTACCACAAATTAAAATTACTTTACTTAAAATTTCAATTCGCACTTTCTCATTACTTTAACGAAGTTATCAACTTATTTCATAATTCTAACGTTTAGTTTCAATGAGCGAAAAGATCCGCTACAAGAACTTCGATAATTTTCATAAAAGAAAGAAAATTAATTATACGACATAAATCCCGTAAATCTTACTGAAATTTTGAACCGCGACATTATTTTCGGCAATATTAATTGGTTTACAAATAAACAATTAGAAATATACTTAACAATCAATAATCTCGTAAGATCGCCGTGTGAAATGTCCGGTTATACTAAATTTTGAAATAATTAAAATTTATAATCTTTTACCGATAGAACATTTTAACTTAATCCGATAATTCTCATAAACTCTTATTAAATACAATAAAATTTTGCTCCACTACGCCACAACTTGAAATTTTACGCTAATTAGATCTTCAAAATTTATGTTTTAAATTAAAAGAAAATTTCGAGAGAAAATTCCGACATTTTGAAATTTACTTACAAGAAAGTAGAACTTTTCTTGTGAGAACACACTTCAGCCCGAGCAAGATCGAAAGGACGCTCGATACACAACCTGATAACCGCGAAACCAGAAAAATCCAATTTTATTTCAGCAATTTTCAGCTAAAACAACAAGAGAAAACTACAACAAACGAAACTTGTGTATCAATCGCCACTCGATCACTTTTAACAATTTATCCACGGCATGATTGTCGTGTCGATCTAATCGATTTCACGAGTATGCATTTCCGAAATTTTGTACTTTTCAACAATAATTTAATGACATTTTACCGCGACAAAAATCAAAATCAATTTCGGAAATACAAACACTTATTCTCAAGACATAATGAATTCGACTTACATGTTTGATAATTTCTGACGAGGTGTTCTCAGCTACTCGGACAGCGGTCCTCACTCGTTCTTCCTTTCGCGTATCTTGGAATTTTCCTCTGAACACCAAAAATTTTATAAAATAATGTCGCCTCTGCGACCGGGTAACGCTAAGTGTCCGTTTTTCTCTCGCCTCGTGGTGCGGAGCCGGTCTCCGCTCGATTCGCCTAACCTAACTGACGGCGCTGGCGCGCCAACTCGCTGACTGCCGCGCCACGGCGGGAAACTCATTCAAATTCAAATTTCATGTTTTCTTAAACAACATCACATTTCGCAATTAACAAATTAATACTAAAATTTCGACACAAATATAACCTAATAACAAAAAAATTTAATAAAGTGACAATAAAAATCTCACAATATTCCACTAATAACTGAAACATCACAGAGCAAAAATTCTAACAACTTAAAAAGTCTCTAGATTTTTCCATCTTCTCTCTTGGTTCTTCGTTGTTGTGGGAACTTAATTTCTTTCAGCTAGCCTTTTTATTAACTCGAGATCCTATTTGAGTCTAATTCTTCCTGAGGTGAGTGACGACCAATAATCAAATTCAGTTTCTTACGGGCTAGACGAATAACAATATCGCCCATTGCCCTAAGAAAACAAAGTCCGCAACCGTTATCGTAGATTTACGGTGTAAGGGGCCGATCCATCTACTTCCAGCTACGCAGATCCATGTTGACGGGGTTCGAAATCTCTATACGAAGACTGGATCTAATTTCTAACCCGTGGTGACGTCAAAACAAAATACGGATTTTGCCGAGAAACAACTCGACAACAATCCCGAAAAACTTGAGATAAAACACGGATTTTGGCGGAAAACAATCCGACAACAATCCTGGAAATACGGATTTTGCCGAGAAACAACTCGACAACAATCCCAAAAAAAAACACGGATAAAACACGGTTTTTGGCGGAAAACAATCCGACAACAATCCTGGAAATACGGATTTTGTCGAGAGACAACTCGACAACAATCCCGAAAACTTGTGATAAAACACGGATTTTGGCGGAAAACAATCCGACAACAATCCTGGAAATACGGATTTTGCCGAGAAACAACTCGACAACAATCCCGAAAAACTTGAATAAAGATTCTGGTCGTATTCATAAGAAGTCGTGACAGTGGTTTTGGATCCTAGAGATAACAATGGGGCAGCTTCTGGTCTCATTTAATTCGAATTTCCATTTCCCGTAGGTGATGTTATGTCCTCCTTTTCCTGAAGGGTTCCAGCCAAGTTCTCGATGTCCAAAAACGCTCGCAAGTTTACATAAAAAAAAAGAAACAAAATTTCGGCAGTACAACAATATAAAAAAAAATTATAATATAACATTCGAAGGCCAGTAGTGGAGCAATAACCTAGCGGGAAATTTCCAAGACTATTCGAGTCAAAAAAAAAACATTATTTTAACATCGGTGTGACGTGTCAAAAATTGTCACGTCACAGGACATTAAATTTTAAACTATAAAATTTTCCATTATAAATATTTTAAAGTGTGGCTCAAAAACTGCTATTCCCTAAAAGAGCTTTTAATTTTTCGTCCATTTTAATAAAAAATTTCTTAATTGCTACGTTTCTTCCTAAATTTTTTTTTGGAACCGGAGTTGAGAAATGGATGAGGTTTTAGATGTTTTGCTCATTATTTTAATTAAAAGAAAAGTAATTCTCACTTAAATTAGTGTAAAAATAACAATTACATAAAAATCAGCGGTAATAATTAACCATTTCACCTTTAAATTCATATTATAAATCAATATATTTTGCGTATTTTTATTGTGTCTCAACTCCAGCCCCAGGTAAAACGAGGCTTTTTAGAAATAATTTTTATTTTCTACTTACAATATCGATTAAAGTAATCTTTGATAAAACCTCCAAAGGACTTTTCATTTAATCGTTAATTAACAGAATAATCAATCTTTTTTATGCGTTTCTCAACTCCGGTTTTCTCAACTCCGGCCCCTGAGGGTAAACGAGCATGCGGAAGTTAATTATACCTATCTTTAAGATGTTAGTTTAAAGTTCATTTATTATTTAAAAATCTTATAAGTAAATTAATATTAAATATACAATTAGAACTGGTAAGTAAAATTAGAATATATAAATATATTCAACATAAATAAAGAAAAAATCACAACTTTTAAATTTGGCAATTTTAATTATAAATCTATTGAAAATAATGAACAAGTACTTCGAAAAATACATATGCAAATACATTATTTTGAATTATTTGTTTAGATCTAAGCGTTTTTAGACTTTTACAAATCTTATCATTGCCTTTTTTGGTTCTTAATTATTTATACCTTTAGAAATTATATACTTTAATTTTGTGTTTATTTCCAGGCTGCATAATATTATGTTAAATAGAATGTTTATAACAAGAAAACATTATTCAATTCTTTATTTCCATTACATTTTAAAAACTGACATCGGATTTGTAATCAGCAATTGCAAAAACCTCCAAGTATCAAGTTTGGAGCAAATTCAATCAATTATCAAAAATATTGTCCTTCATCTTATATCCGCCATTTTGAATTTTTTAAATTGACACATGATTCTTAATCAGCGACCTCAAAAACCTTTAAGTACAAATTTTCAACAGAATCTAACTGCTGGGTTTCCAGAGAGCATGAAACGGTTAAAATAGCTTGTTACATATTGAAAAAATCAGAAAACGTTGATGATTTAAGTTACTTTTAAAAAACGTTTTTAAGCTCAAATAATAATCATTAAAGATACTTTTTTAGTAATAGTTAATTGAAGGACTGCAAAAAAAATTTATTTAAAAATATTATTAGAAAAAATTTTCTTCTTTCCAAAAGTGCCCTATTTCTGAAGAATTACCCACATACAATCATACAAACATACATAATTTTTTTAAACAGAATTTTTGGAATTGTTACTACTTGAAACGAAAAAATAAACACAAATTTTCAAGTTCTGTGCAATGTACAGACAAAACTCTGATTTTACTAATAATATAGATTTATTTAGTTTTGAATTAATTACAGAGAAAAAAATTGTATTTTAGAATAAGATCGAAGAAAAATTGACTAATCTGAATCATTCCAAACAGGTGGCCACATACTACTGGCCGGTACTGTATTTCCTTATTTTTTATTTTGAATCAGATAAAAACTATTTTCATCTATAAAAATGTTTAATTGGAAATGTCACGTGAAACCAATAGACAATTCTTAAAGCTTTAAATAAACAATGTTAGTGATCATGTTTCCATAATTTCAATGCGTTTTAATTCTGTTTTATCAAAATAAATTAAATTGTTATGAATTTATATTCTGTTAACCCTTTGCGGCATAGTGGTAGGTATACCTACCACCTTTTTAACTTTAAACTTTTCTTTCCAGAATCAATGGTTTTAATGCAATAACACTGAAATATTTCTTCTATGCTATGTTATACATTGTGGAATGTAAAAAAAATTTCAATAAATATATAACGTAAAAATTATTAACAATTATAAATAAACAATTTCAAAAATTCGTTCTTTTTTTTAAAAAAATTCATTTTTGATCTAACTATGAGGAAGAATGTAACAAAACTTTTATATTAAACATTTTTGGGGTCGCTGATTACGAATTTGCAATCAGATTTTTTAAAATTCAAAATGTCGGATTCAATATGGTGGACGTTTTTTTTAAATTTCTTGATTTGTATGAAACTTGGTATCTAGAGGTTTTTGGGGTCCCTGAATACAAATTTGCATTCAGATTTTAAAAATTTAAAATGGCGGATCCAATATGGCGGACAATATTTTTAAAAATTGGTTGATTTACATGGCGGATCTAATATGCCGGACGATATTTTTTAAAAATTTGTTGATTTGCATAAAACTTGGGATCTAGAGGTTTTTGGGGTCGCTAATTACGAATTTGCAATCAGATTTTCAAAATTCAAAATGGCGGATCCAATATGGTGGACAATATTTTAACCAAATTTGTTGATTTGCATAAAACTTGGTGTCTAGGGGTTTTTGGGGTTGTTGATTACGAATTTATCATCAGCTTTTAGATATTCAAAATAGCGGATCCAATATGGCGGAAAAAAATGAAAATTGATTTCGGGTTTCCATAACAATCATTTCGAAAAGTTTTTTGGGATTACATTTTGCAAATCTGTAATAAAATTTAAGATATTCAAAATGGCTGATGACTAATTTTTGTGTTTTTTTCATAATTTTTTACTCTTAGCGTTATCTGGAACTAACGACGTGGACGTGGTAAACTTCTAGCTCCTCTTTTGTTTTTTTTGTTTTTTGTTTATTTTTGTTTTTTGCGTATGCAATGCAAATCTTGTGCTGCCGCCTGTGATATGGTCAGCCATTTTTTTTGCACCCAAACGCCGTTCGGATCTAATTCGACAATCTTCGTACTTCGCGGCGATTTTGAAATATAAACATACAATATATAATATTTTTTTCGTATGTTTTTGTTTCTTACGTTTTAGATGAAAAAGTATTTTATTTAAATAGATATAATTTATAAAAATAAATATAAAGTGTGTAATTATTCTTTATATTTAGAAACAAAATTTATTATTTATACAAAAAGAAAGGCAGGATTTAATGTTTGTTAACAATATAAATATATTGATGAGATAACAATTTTATAAATTAATGTTCAGAGTAACAGTTGAAAAAAATATATGAAGTACATTATATACATATTTAAAGTTTATTTTATAAGAGAATCTTTTAAAATTAATTCTGTTGTCAGGTATTGCATATAAATGAAAAATATTTTGTAGTTTATAATGCACACTTCAAAAATTAAAAATCCGTTATAGTAGTAAGCAGCTTTTAAGAAAAGCAAATATAACAATAACAATGTTTTTTTAAAAAAGCAGATACGAAACAGTGAAACAAAGTAGCTTTTTGAACTCTTAACCTGCAAAATAGAAATCCAATCCTTACGGTATCAAAAATCGGATTCCTATTTTAGTTTTTTTCCACCGTATATGCACTGGTACACCATTTTACCTACTAGTATATATTTTTTACTTGTTAAAAGTTCATATATTATCCAAAAATATAGAAAAGCTAAAATGTCAACACTCGAAGGTGAAACACCCATGTGACTTTACCGACAATTGCTGACAGTCAGCTGTGTCCGAAAGTTGCCGAAGAAACACGAGCGTCAGTCGGAGTCAATGAAAACGGTTTTCAATAGATCACATACTTTGCTTGCCTATGCGCTATCCAGTTATTATAGAGATCAGTGTTTTTTTAATTTTTTTTGTGATTTTAGTTTTAAAGTTTTAGTCTTTGGTTGATTTGTTGAGTACATCTTCACTTGTGGTTAAGTGTTAAGCAATTTCTTGTGGGTAATAAGCACAGTGGGACATTGCATATTGTACAAATCCATGATGTTCGTCGTTGGTGATTTCTTGTGCTGCAATGTGCACAACGCTTTGAAGCAGCAGTATACTCGGGTAAGTGAGCTGATACACATCGCCTTTTTTTAATTGATACTTTTGGTTCTAGATAAAATTGATTTACATTTTTATCTGCAACAGTCCACTTTAATATTGTGAAATGGAAGAAGAAAAAGAGTTTGTAACTGGTTTGTAACTGAAAACTTCAGCAGCTTGTCGCTTTCGGCCTCTTGTAGTTTGTAATCTATGTCCAACTAGTTGGTCTACCAAACGTAATCTGAATTCCTTAGAAGACAAAATTGGATTCAAACCTTTCTTTTTGTACAAAATCAAAGCATTGCCCACAATAACGTCTAAGAAATGATAAAACATTCGAGACCACCATTTCTTAGATTTCCTATCAATTTTGTATGTTGACAAGAGTTGGTCAGCTTTATCAACATAACGCATATGTTTAGTATAATCGGAGACCATGATGGGACAATTGATGGTTTTCAAGGAGCCATCTTTTTGCTTCCGATTTACAGTTTCGACTTTACTAGGATCATGATAATTTGACAAAAAGTAGACAGCTTTTTTGTCCATCCATTTGATCCACTGAATACAAGTGTTGGATGTCCGGAAATCACTCTGCCCATGTTGCATTTTTTTATCTGGTATATCGCTTTTTGGCAGTCTTGCACTGTTCTGGCGTACAGTACCACAAGCAAAGATTTTATCAGTTTTTAGTGATATCATCAATTCTACACCTGTAAAAAAATTATCAAAATAGACGTGGTGATTATTTTCTACTAACTCTCGGGTAAGATCCTTTACAACTCTTGCTCCCAATTGATTTACAGTACTTTCGGTTTTACTAGTGTATACCTGAAATTCACAAGTATAGCCGGTTTTATCGGCGAGAACCCAACACTTATATCCACGTTTTACAGGTTTTGCAGGCATATTCATGCTACTGCGACCTTTGAATTTGATCATCGACTCATCAACACTTTGATAGTGGCCGGGTTTCCAAAAATTTTTAAAACTTTCGTTTAGTTTATCCAACAAGAGTCGTACTTTGTATAATTTGTCATAATTCGCTTCCCCTTTTTTTTGGCTCTTTACTATTGTCTACCTGATGTAAACTACCTAGAAAAAAAGCAAAACGATTGACAGATATCAAGGAGCTGATGTACGAATCGTTCAACTGAGGATTAGCAGACCAATAATCACGATAGGAATGAGATTGTTTTACACCCATAAGAATATTGATTCCTAAAAATATAAGTAATTCCTCCTTCGTTGCAGATGCCTGTTTATATTTTTTTTGTTCTAAGTAAACATTAGTTTCGCGGAGTATAGTGTCTATCAGATCATCTGGAAACAAAAAGAGAAATATATCTAACGGAGATTTAACATTACTACGAATGTTAGGACCAAAATCACTGGTAAACGGAGCATCGCTTCTCGATTTAGAGGATTTTCCCTATATTTTAGTACCTCGTGAAACCTGAATATCGGGGGCATCATCCTCATCAGAAGTATCAGAACAGAAATCATCAACAACTTCTTTTTAAGCTGACACCATACTCTTTTTGCTTATAGTACAATCAACAACTTCATCATCATCTAGATCAGAGTTACAAAGATTAGCAATGGACTCACTATCACTTGGAATTTCAGCCAACTCTATTTCTTCTTCCATTTCACAATATTAAAGTGGACTGTTGCAGATAAAAATGTAAATCAATTTTATCTAGAACCAAAAGTATCAATTGAAAAAAGGCGATCTGAATCAGCTCACTTACCCTAGTATACTGCTGCTTCAAAGCGTTGTGCTCATTGCAGCACAAGAAATGACCAACGACGAACATCATGGATTTGTACAATATGCAATATCCCACTGTGCTTATTACCCACAAGGAATTGCTTCTCCCTTTACCACAAGTGAAGTTGTACTCAACAAATCAACCAAAGACTAAAACTTTAAAACTAAAATCACAAAAAAAAATTAAAAATGAAAAAAGCAAAAAAAAACAACTAAAAAAACAAAAGAAGAGCTAGAAGTTTACCACGTCCACGTCGTTAGTTCCGGATAACGCTAAAAGTAAAAAATTATGAGAAAAACACAAAAATTAGTCATCAGCCATTTTGAATATCTTAAATTTTATTACAGATTTGTAATATGTATTCCCAAAAACCTTTTACAAATGATTGTTATGGAAATCTGAAATCAATTTTCATTTTTTTCCGCCATACTGGATCTGCTATTTTGAATATCTAAAAGCTGATGATAAATTCGTAATCAACAACCCCAAAAACCCCTTAGAAACAATTGTCATGAAAATCCAAAAAAAAAATTATTTTCGTCCGCCATATTGGACCCGCCATTTTGAATTTCTAAAACCTGATAACGGATTCGTAATCAGCGACCCCAAAAACCCCTTCGAAATAATAGACATGAAAATCCGAAAAAAATTTCAATTTTCGTCCGCCATTTTGGATCCGCCATTTTGAATTTCTGAGATCTAATGATGGATTCGTAATCAGCGACCCCAAAAACCCCTTGGAAATAATAGACATGGAAATCCGAAAACATTTTCAATTTTCGTCCGCCATATTGGATCCGCCATTTTGAATTTCTGAAATCTGATGACGGATTCGTAATCAGCGACCCCAAAAACCCCTTAGAAGTAATAGACATAAAAATCCGAAAAAAAATTTAATTTTCGTCCACCATATTGGATCCGCCATTTTGAATTTTCAAAATCTGATGACGGATTCGTAATCAGCGACCCCAAAAACCCCTTAAGGGATATGAATTCAAAAAGTCAGGTTAAGAGAAAAATGTGTGCCGCAAAGGGTTAAGGGAATTCCATTGATTTTATATTCTTAAGGGATTAAATTTAATTTAATTGTAACTATGGAATCGGAATTGAAAAGAAAGGAATTAATTTATTTCATGTCTAACTACCGAATTAGAATAAAAATAATACAATTTTTATCACAAATTAAAAAAAAAAAATCCAATTGAATTCTCAAGAAACGAATTAAAACTTGAAAATTCAAATAAGAAATTAAATTTAAATATACAGAATATAAATTGAGAATGCAAAACTACTAATATAGTTTTATATAATAATGTTTATTTACTTTCTCTGCATGAGCAGAGTTCGAGACTCCATACATCATATCCTTAACCTAATACAAATAAACTTAACCTAACGCCATCTTACTCTACTTAAATCTACCTAACTTTATCCTTTACAACCGTCGTACCAGTGCCTGGGCTTTCGTTTCCTGTACCTTCTTTCCTTTCAGGATTTATTTCCAGTCTTTTACATTCGCCCACCCTCTTACGTTATCCCCTTCATCCTTTCATTCCTCCATCACACTTATTACTTTTTCTCTGCCGATTACTATCTATTATTCCTCTTACTCTTTTATTCCCGCCTCTTTTTTACTCCATTCCCTCATTCATCTGACCCACATGTACTCCCATCTCATTCTGATATTTCCACATCCTATGCTTCCTCTCTTAGTTAACCATCCAAGGTTTACACTCTCTTCCTCTGCCTTCATTCTTAACTCCTGTACCCTGCTCCACTTGCCCTCCTTTTCATACTTTCCAAATACTTGGACCTTTCCTCTCTTTTTCCCATGCTTCTTCTCATTTATCCCTTCTTTTGTTACGTTACATTCTTGCTCTTTACTTTTCTACCTTCTACTTAGCTTCATTCCACGACCTAATTCAATAACCCCTGCTGTATCCTCTCTTATTTGCCATTTTCTCCCATCCACCCAAACGCTTTCTCTACCTATTTTTACCTCACGTCCTCTACTTCTTTCTGCCCACGCTTTCTCTTCCAACATCCACCTTATCCTTCTCTCCCTTCACGTTCTATCTTCATCTATCCTCTTCCGGTTCCCTCTCAATCTCCCTTTTAATCATAAGACTTCATACTTATCCTCCTCATCTTCCAGTTCTACCACCCACAACTTTGGTTTCTCATTATCCTCCCCTCTTACTCCCTTAACCTTTTTTATCTTAACTTTTGCCCCAATTTTTTCCAATAATTTTTCAACTTTTCCTTTTCCTTCTTCCCACCCTACCTTCAAACCTCTAATTACTATGTTTTTCTTTCTTTTGTTCTTCTCCATTACCTCTACACGCTTTGTTAACTCATCTATTTTCCGCTTCAAATCTTTGTCTTCTATTCTTTTACTCCCTTCCAACCTACATTTATCCTCCCCCACATAATTAGTATTTCCATTTCTATCTTCTCAATTTTTCTATCTTCCCTACTTTTATCCGTCAATTGTTTCTCTATTTTATCAATTTTATACCACATATTTTCCTTACCCTTTTCCCAAACTTTCTCCTGATGTGCATCGTACTCCATTACCGACTTCCTAATTATGTCACGTAATTGTTTACAGTCTGCACATTTCGCTGTCTTGCCGCCGTTTTCCCTTCCATCTAACGATTCAAAATCTCCCGCCGCGTCTAATTCGCCACTGCTCGTACTACTAGAGTCAACGCTCGACATTCCAGCGACCTACCTTATCTACACTAAAACCGTCTCTTCACTCTGTCACTCTTTGCCTCTCACTCACTCTACTGTTTCTTCAACATCTCTTCACTTAATTTTCCTTACTTTTTAACCTCTTTCTATCATTTACACACACATTCTTTCAACAAGTAAACTTTCTGTACATACCATTACACTTCACTCTACACCTTGCACACGCACAATAGAGTGGATCGTGTGACGTGGTTTTTTATAAACTCGTCACAAAAGTAGTTCCTTAACGGCGGCACCGATGAACTGCCCGAATAAAAACGTAAATAAGTTCGCACAGAAAATGATTTTAGTTCATTTTTAAATTAAATCGCGAATAATGGCCAGATCCGGACTCACCGACACTCAAAATATTGTAATTCATATGATTTTGTATTTGGATATTATTTTGTATTTGAACATTATTTTGTATCTGAATTATTATTGATTGTGATATTTTATATTTTGTTTACTTTTATGTTTTGGTAAATACGAAAAGATTCACAACAAAGAAAGAATTGTCGTGAGTTAAAAGAATATTGTACCACTGAGCAATTCTCTGAGAAATTAGGGAGCCGCACGTCTCAGAGATTGATACATTTGGAATTAGAATCAACAAATGTGAAATGGTCAGTTGGCGCGAAGGATCGACGTCGATATTACGAGGTCCGCGGATACCGGCAAGGAAAATCAGAAGCCCGAAAACTGAATGGTGGCGCCACTCATCAGCGGGCCGCGAAAGCTAGCCTCGCAGCGCCAATGCGTGCATGAAGCACGTTGTTCTACCCTGTGCCAGTGTTTAGAACTCGTGGGGTCACGAGTTCTATGATCAAAAGTGGTCAGCCACCCGACCACGTTGTGAAGCACGGACGCCGCCATCTTCATCACGCCGGCCGGCTGACCGTTCACCTCAAAGTGTGAATTCCCTCTACGCTTCTCGACGAGAATTCTCAGTGAAGTGTTTCGTTAAATAAATTTAATTCAATGGTGTAAACTCAGTTAAAGTGTTTGATTAGTTTTCATTGTTCATTAGTGCATTGTTTCGTGCCTGTCCACCCCCCTCTCCCATATCGACGTGAATCACGATCTTGAGACGGGAAGTCAATTTTCACGGGCTCAAAGGGTGGAGTCCGTGAATTCAGAGTCGGTGCCGTCAACGTCGTTATTGTAAAATAGGTGAAAGGGAAAAACACCATTACAATCGATTCCGGACTTTTTTCGAATCGAGATTTCTAATAGTGCGGAAAAGTTGCCTTAGTACTTCCTGATTCCAATGCAATTTTTCGTTTTGAGATCGGACTGCATCTTCAACCCCAACTGCTGCCTTGAAATTTCGGAAACTTGCCTAAAATCGTGAATTGTCTACCTAGCGCCTGAAATACGCCTCACATGGCAAAATCTTTAAAACAAAAGTTGTTTGCCGCTTCATTAGCTACCGAAATGGTATGTATCATCATAAACGTAGGACGAACAGTTTCCGAGATACGAGCGAAAAGTGTACCGTAGCGCAAGGTGAAAATTGTTGCAGCTCTCAGCTAACCTGTGTTGGTTGCCCAGAACCCACCTCGCGGAGGTGGTTGCACTTTGCGTTTCTCCCAAGCCCAACCCAACCAACCGACCATATGCCAGGCTTATTTTAGTCTGAATCTGTATCAAATTTATAATAAGAACTTTTATTCGATTGAGGAAGATAAGAAATGAAAAACACACTAAGTTTTTCTATTCATGACTGCGACGTTTCGACAGCTTGGTACGCTGTCATCATCAGGCTGATTTTATTTGAAAAAACACCAAATTAAAAACTTTTATAAAAATTAATCACAGAAGTAACACAAACAATATAAATCAAATAATTTACCTTAAATAAATATTCTGTTTACATATATACGACGTCAAATAAAATCAGCCTGATGATGACAGCGTACCAAGCTGTCGAAACGTCGCAGTCATGAATAGAAAAACTTAGTGTGTTTTTCATTTCTTATCTTCCTCAATCGAATAAAAGTTCTTATTATATCAAACAAGGAAGAAATAAAACTATCAAATTACAATTGATTACTAACTGTATCAAATTTATTGATAGAATAAGATTTTGTAGTACACTTTGGCAGTTGTCTATATTTCAGTGTAGAGTGTATCTCTGCATTTCTGGCTGCCAGAAGACGGTCAAGAGACAACTTTTCTACCCCTTTGTCAGTCATCATACTAAGGAAAATGTTTTCTGAAAGAGCAAAGAAAGCACTCTATGAAATGGATTAATCGACAACCTTTTCTTTTTACTCACCATTATAGTTCTCAGTAAGATTCCGCAGTTCAATCAAAGATGGCTCGCACCATCTCTTTGCTGCAATCCAAAGGTCGAGATACTTACCTACTAAACTGCGCAAGGTTGTCCATTCATCCATTCAACATAATGCTTTAATTTCTCTTCCAGAAAACATTCTCCTTAGTATGATGACTGTCGAATGGGTAGAAGTCAGAAAGTTGGCCCGTAAATGTATGGCTTAGATGTAATAAAGTGCCAAAGATGAATTTTAAAGCTAATAATTATTACGATATGATTAACAGGAAGACTATTACCTTGACTGTTCCACCAGTTCTTCGTTCAGTTTCTAACGAAGAGCTCATAAAAGGATTGTCGGGAGACATTGCAGAGATATGGAAATTTAGTGAATTTCCCTCTCACACCGTGGCAGTCGAGAGAACCGTCAAACTGGTGACAGAGGCACCTTCTAAAGTTATTAGCCCCCAGTCTCGTGATCGTTTTATACGCTCTACGCTGAAATCCAGGCAACAACTGCAAAAGTTTAGTACAAAATCTTATTTTATCAATAAATTTGATACAGATTCAGACTAAAACAAGCCTGACATATGGTCCGTTGGTTGGGCTTGGGAGGAACCGAAAGTGCAGCCACCTCTACGTGGTGGGTTTTGGGTAACCAACACAGGCTAGCTGATAGCTACAACAATTTTCACCTTGCGCTGCGGCACGCCGCCTTTTCGCTCGTATCTCGGAAACGGTTTGTCCTGCGGCCATAATCATACATACCATTTTGGTAGCTAATGACGCGACAAACAACTTTTGTTTTATACATTTTGCCATGAGAAGCGTATTTCAAGCGCTAGGTAGTCAATTCACGATTTTAGGCAAAGCTCCGAAACTTCATGATCGGGGTTGGGGTTGAAGATGCAGTCCGATCTCAAAACCAAAAATTGCATTGGAATCAGGAAGTACAAAGGCAACTTTTCCGCACTATTAGAAATCTCGAATCGAAAAAACTCCGGAATCGACCCACCCTAACGCACAACTACCCACCCTTCGTTTATCAATAGCAATTTTCACCAACAAACTTCTTTCCCTTCACAAACGCGTGTTCAACTCAACGGTACCGGAAACGGAAGCTAATATAGTTTTATATAAATTATAATAATAATATTAATAATAATGATTAAAAATAATAAAATTCTTTATATCTAACTTTTGAATTTGTATTTAAAAAAAAATAAATTGATGGAAAATAATTGTTGCTAAATAATTGCTACATGTATAGTTTTATATAAATTATAATAATAATATTAATAATAATGATTAAAAATAATAAAATTCTTTATATCTAACTTTTGAATTTGTATTTAAAAAAAATAAATTGATGGAAAACATTATTCTTTCTAACCTGTTGCCAAATAATTGCTACATGTATTTTTATAAATTATAACTACAATTATTTAACTTTTATGTTATCATTAAAAGTGCAAAACTATTAACTTGGTATGATAAAAACAAAAATAATAATGAAAAATAATAAAATTCTCTGTAACTTTTCAATTTACATTAAATTAAAAAAATCAATAAAAATTATGGATATAGTTCCGAAAGCGAGGTACCTCCGATTTTTTTGACACAACGTATACTTACGTATTTTGATGCGCTGATTACGAATATGATAATGAAAATTGGCGCAAATTTGATTTTCATGGTAAAAACCATAAAAACTCCATAAAAATTCGGGTTTTTGCAATTACTTCAATTAATATTAAAAATTTTCAAAAATGTTTTAAACAAAAGTTATAGGCATTTCAAAAATACATATTTTAAGTTATTTGATTTTTTTTATATCTCTAATAGTTTGGGAGAAAATCGTTGGTGAAGTTGCTGGTTCACCAGAAAGAGCGGACATTATGACATTAATGCAAAAAACTGAAAATCAATAATAATAACAATAAACCGTCAGAGGGGTAGGGGAGGGGGTAACCTCCAACCCCCCCTATTTTGGACAAAATACCGGGGGGTTGGGGTGCCACAATGAAGTGAAATGTAGACAAAGAAGACCACATGTTGCGCGGCCTGCGGCCGCGCAACATGCATGCATGCAACTAACAGTGGCACCTTACTGTTAGTGGCACCCCAACCCCCCGGTATTTTGGTCCTATTATATATTATATATTATATATTATATATATAATGGACCAAAGTCGTAAGTCAGAATAATACGTATTTTACATAATGTAGAAAACCATGTATTATACGTAGAAAACCTCGAGTTTTCTACATTTACCCATCTCTGCACAACCCGGATAATATTTACAACTGTCAAAATGATAGTTATTATTTCGATTTTTATTATAATTGTGCGTTTACAATCAGTAATTAACATTTTAAAGTGGTTTTCACGGAAAAAAGTGTAGTATACGTAGTGTCAAAAAAATCGGAGGTACCTCGCTTTCGGAACTTCACCCAAAATTATTGTTATTATCACTATCGTTACTCACCTGTCATTAAATGCAAGGAGGATCGTCATGTGACTGAACGTACATAATAACACAAATAATCTAACCTTAAACGTTACCCTTGAAAATGCAAAATTACGAACTTAATTTTATGTTTTAATATAATATTAATAAAAACATTTAATTAAATCAATCAAATAAAAATAAAGCAATGAAGAACATTGTTATTATTACTCAGCAGTATAACTCTGCAGAATATTGAAATATGAAGCACACTAAAAGCGAACATTACTCCTCTTATAAAACTAAAATACTATGAACCACTTAACATTGCACTGAATTTCAGGCTTGTGTCCGTAAATAGTCTGATTCACTATAAAAGTAAATTCTATAGTGAAGTAGACTATTTACGGACCCAAGCCTGCTGAATTTATTTTATAAAGCACTCTTATCCTAAAATAAATTAAAATTTCTATTAAAAATAATAAATTTACAAAATTAAATGTGAACAACTAACCTAAAATATTGGACTTCTATCAAACTACCACCAAAATAACAACAACAAAATATCGAAGATATTGTTGACCCATGAGAGAGCGAAAAAGGGTCTTACACGTCTAAAGTTTGTCGAAAGGTATTTCTTTAATGAATTTCAAGGTCAAATGTAATTTCTAAATTACGGTTAACTTAATTAAAATGATTATAATTTTAATTTCCCAGAATTATAAAATATCATGTAAAATAAGTTAGAATTACATTTTAATATTTTTACTGTAAAAATTATTATAAAAATCAGAATGTCGAAATCGAAAACTATCGATTATGTCTACTGACCATTAAAAGGTCAAGAAAGGGTCTTACACGTCTGAAGTTAATTACAACGTCCGTTCCTTTTTAGAATAGGATAAATATTTTTCAGTTTACATTGAAAAATGTGACAAAGTGAGAGGATAGAAAACCACGTTTTCGCAAATATATCGAGTTCTGTGCAATATATGAAAATCTATATTAATAAAATAAGAGTTATAGTAAGGAAAAGTTATAGAAAGGAATATAAGATAATTTTAAAAAAAATTGAAAAACCTACATTTCCATTATATTAGTGATTTTTTGTTAGATGGCTTCTAATCTTTTTGCATTAATTTTGTATGTTCCTTACAACATGTTTTGCTATAAATTGTAAGAAATACATTCATAAAATTAATTTTAGATGACACAATGCAAAAAACTAATTTTTGTATCAGAATTTTTTTTTGGGTAAAAAAATAAAAAACCGGAAAATATAATGTGATATTTATAATAATAATGGATAATATATTATCCATTATTATAGTTGAATAAATTGAACTTGGCATAGGAGTGTATTATGGGTTGGTAATTTAGATTTTATCACATAGGGAAGTTGGACTTTAAGGTCTAAAATAAAAAATGTGCTTTTGTACACTTCTGTTCAAAGAATCTTTTAAAATATAAGAAAGTTTGCGAATAAAAATATAGCTGTTCATTTTTGAACCCAAAATAAAATACCATTCATTTTTGCACTACTTTACGCACAAAATATTATAAAATATCACAAAAAAGAAAAGGGCATACTTCCGAAAACATCCATCATAAGATTATAATGAAACTTGGTGTAACTATGTATCTTGATGCGCTAAATATGAAAATGATAGTTACAATTAGCGCAAATTGGATTATCATTGTAAAATTAATTAAAAATTATCATAATAATTAACAGGTTTTTGCTATTTTTTTTTTTTTTTTAGTTATTATACACTCGTTTTATCGACCTCACAGGCCCAATGAGTGTCCCCCGTAGGGAGTTCCTAGAATTTTAGTACTTTGAAACATATTCTCTTAAGTGTTTTTGCGTCTACAGAACGGCTTGAAATTAGGAGTACTCGCATTTGCCTGGACCACCCGGTATATTGGGTTTGCTCGCCAGTGGAGAGGGAAAACTGTAGAAAAACCTTTCCATAAGTACAACCGGTTTATCGACAGTCGAGTTCTAGTGATCTGCACAGGTCGATTGCCGACAGTGCATATCATTATACCTCGACGTCTTTATTTTCCACTGAAGTTATCTTACAGCCGGAAAAAATCCCAGGCTCACCGGGGCGCGAACCAAGCAAGCTTGACTTAGCGCGACCGTAGAGTCCAGGACCTTAACCAACTGAGCTAACTCCGTGGTCAGGTTTTTGCTATTAACTCATAACATAAACAAAATTTTAAAAAATATTTTTGACAGAAGTTGTAGATATTATAAAAATACACATTTTATGTTTTATATATGTAAATACTGTGGGCAAACTCCGGAGTGCAGGCAACTCGCTAAATACAGTCGGGACTTTCATGGATGCGGACACTTTGGTTGCAGTGAGTCGGAAGAGAGGATAGACGAGGAGTTATGGGAAGAAAGAGAGGAGGAAACTTGTGACTCAAAATGCTCGCCTGTCGCATTGTCTCTAGCCCAATGTTTACGGTTTTCACGGATGCATACCACTCCCAAAAATTGCAACCATAAGAGTCCCGACTGTGCCCGGTAACTCCGCAATTTGCCCGAGCATTTTTGGGCAAAGTGCGAAGTACCACTTTTATCTCAAGCTTTGCCCAATATCTGGCGAGCAAACTGCGGAGTGCCCAAGCTGTCTTGGGCAATGTTCGAAACACCACAATAATAAGAATTAATAAATAAAAACTAACAGTTATTAGTAAGTTCATATTAATTTCTTTTAAATTTTTAGTTTCATAAGATAAAAATAATAGGAAATTAATAAACTATATTGTAATTATAATATTCACAGCTAAAAATTTTGAAAATTTTCTGAGCAATATGTCACGAAATAAAAATTGATTATTTATTGCAACAAGGATTTGCGTTATGACATTTAGAGCTACATAGCACATTGTTTTTGTGCTCTGTAATTTAAAAGTCATATTTTTACATTTTTTAGTGCAATTACTAATCAAAACCATTCATAACGTTATTAGACAATCTTTCGTCTTCTAATACATTTCGAAAACAATATATCACAATCAAACAGATTTCACATTAAAAGAAATGAATATAAACTTACCAATAACTATCTATTAGTTTTTATTTATTAATTCTTATTATTGTGGTATTTCTAAACAGTTTTTATGAGTATATAATGAAATATAATATTATAAAATTAAATAAATAATCAATAATAACAATAAAGCAATTACAAATAATACTGAAATATAATTCGTTATTCAAATAATTGATTTCGAACATTGCCCAAGACAACTTGGGCACTCCGCAGTTTGCCCGCCAGATATTGGGCAAAGTTCAAGATAAAAGTGGTACTCCGGACTTTGCCCACAACATATATATTTTTTACAAAAATCCGTATAAAAAAATCCACTTATTATTTTATTCGTTTAAATTAGGTTAAAGTTAAAAAAGAAGTAAACATGTTATAATAAAAATCATCTTCTTTCTACAAAGTCATATTATTTAAAGAGCAATAATCTTGAGTACCCGAAGAGGAATATTTCTTTAAATGTAAGAATATTTTTTTCGGTCTGGAATTTAATGACAGATATTTTAGATCTTATAAAAATACACATTTCATGTTTAATACACTTTTTACAAAAAGTTAATAGTTTTTTAAAATAATTCAAAAACATGTCAACATGTCAACATGTCTTGTCTATTTTCAAGTCTGCAGTGTAAGGTACACTAATGTCCGTAATTTTGTCCTTATAGTACAGTAAAGTCCAGAACGTGTCTGTCAAATTGAGAACTTATAACTATGATTCTATACACTAAAAAGTCGTCGAATTGAATTTAGATAAATTGACATAATCATTAATGTTAAAAAAAACTGTTCCTATATGGGTTTACAGTATTCCCCCTTCTGTATATCTACTACAGATATACATTTAAGAGATTTCAAAGACGCATAGTTTGGCTGACGATCTCCTCAGTGTCCCTGTTGAAGTTCGAACATCAGCTACTCTCATTCGTCCATCCCGGCCTGGATAAACTTCTGATACCCGCCCTCGCTTCCATTGATTGCGGAGGGCATTTTCGTCCCAGATCACGACAGGATAGCCAACTTTTATATTTGTTTGCTCTCTGTGCCACTTAGTATGCCGGTTAATTAGGGCTGCACACGATACGATACGATATTTTACAGAGTCTCGTCTCGGTCTCAAAAAATTGTAAAATTGATGGTCTCGTCTCGGTATCGCCTTCATAATTGTGGTCTCGTCTAGTCTCGATCTTAAGAACATCGAAAAAATAAAACATAGTAATTGCAGAATTCAATTGTTAACTTATTTATTGTAAAAAGATAAGTTTTACAAATCAGCTGTTAATAGTTATAAACGTCTTGGGTCTCGTTGATTTAATAGTGTCACTATCGCTTACAAATTCTCAGCTAAATAAGATTAAAAAAATAAGATGTTGTTTAAAATGTGATGCTGACAATCAGCAAAATTAACAATAAGTGAAATGTTGGACAGTACTTTTAAACCGATTCTTCACATTCTTCTTCGACAACCTCGACTTCTAACTTGAATCTTAGAAATGATTTTCGGTGTTAAATCATCAGTTGAAGAATCTTGTTAACAAAAGATCAGTAATCTACATTTTCATTTTCCGTTATGATTATTTTTTTATAATTATAACTGAATATTTTTGAAAAAAGGTTAGTCGAATTATACATTATATAACTTTTAAAAATAGATATCTATATCTGTTATCCGTAGTAAAGAAGTTCATAATTATAGTTACTTCCCTATTGCGGTCTCGGCGAGAGTCTCGCCAAAATTCACTTTTTTCGTGGTATCGTCTCGGCATCGTCTCGGTCATTTTTTTTGCTGTATCGTCTCGATATCTTCTCGGAAAACGAGACGATACCGAGCCGCGACCGAGACTGGTCTCGGTCTCGTGCGCAGCCCTACGGTTAATGGAGAGTAGGTACTCCTTGATCCAGCGTTTCTAAAAATGGTTTGCAAGCTTCTGTGAATAGCGCCATTGCCTGCGTAAAGCGTCTCCATCTAAAACATAAAGCAGACCCGGTTTATGAGCTTCGCGCACGGCCCCTGGTGACAATCCGAGGAAATCATTCAGTGTTAGACTTCGATTTTCTTCCGGATCGTCGGACACGTATGTTAGTGGTCTGCTGTTAATTAAATATTCAGCCTCTGCAAAGCTTCCTTCGGCGCACATTCCTTCAAAGACATACTGAGAGCCTTTTTGACTGACCCAATGAGTTTCTCCCAACAACCTCCCATATGTGGCGTTCCTGGTGGTATAAATTGCCATTCTATTTTTTCCATAGCTGTCTGTCTGATTACACAGCCCCACAAAAAAAAAAGTGTTATGTACTTTTGACCGGAATACCTTAGCCCTATGTATTTTGACGCGCTAAACATGAATCCGAAGTCCATTTTGCTCCATCACGTCAGGATTTTTTTCTAACCTCAAAAAACATGTCGGATTTTAAGAGGTAGGCGATTTTTTAAAAAAATTTATGGATTTACTTCAAACTTGGTATCTGGGGTTTTTTTGGATCGCTGATTATGAATCTGAAGTTAAATTTTCAAAATTCAAAATGGCGGATCCAATATGGCGGACGAATTATGAAAAAATTTGAAGATTTACTTCAAACTTGGTATCTGGGGGTTTTTTGGGTCGCTGATTACGAATCTGAAGTTAGATTTTCAAAATTCAAAATGGCGGATCCAATATGGCGGACGAATTTTTAAAAAATTTGAAGATTTATCAGGAATAAGATGCAGAATGGATCAATGTACTTTCTTATTTGGCTTCTGCACCAAACATATCCAATCTGTTACCAAGGAATATTTTATGATAAAATTGTAATAGAAGTCATATTTGAAAATGTGAGAAACTCGCTTCGAAATCACACTTAGCAACTTAAAAACCTGAAGATACCAAATTTCATAAAAATTTCGAAAATATGACGTCAGATTCGCAATCAGCGACCCAAAAAACCCCCAGATACCAAGTTTGAAGTAAATCTTCAAATTTTTTAAAAATTCGTCCGCCATATTGGATCCGCCATTTTGAATTTTGAAAATCTAACTTCAGATTCGTAATCAGCGACCCAAAAAACCCCCAGATACCAAGTTTGAAGTAAATCCATAAATTTTTTTAAAAAATCGCCTACCTCTCAAAATTCGACATGTTTTTTGAGGTTAGAAAAAAATCCTGACGTGGTGGAGCAAAATGGACTTCGGATTCGTGTTCAGCGCGTCAAAATACATAGGGCTAGGGTATTCCGGTCAAAAGTACATGACACTTTTTTTTTGTGGGGCTGTGTTATTTCCTCTTTGTCGAGATTAAGGATGACTTTTTTCAATTCTTCACAGTGGCGCCCATTGGATTTCTAGCAGGGGGGGCCAGACCCGTTTCCAGGATACCACCCCTCTTTCATAAACCCTAATTTTGACAAGCAAAAAAAAAAGGTTCTCATAATAAAATTATCTATACTCTCTAAATTTAAGTCAGTAAAATATTACTGATTTGTAGGCTAAATTCTCACTGATTCAAAATTTAGAGAGTAATAATGAGTCCACTGCCTTTTTTAAAAATGCCTTTGAATTGATCAAAATTTAAATTTATAACTAACAGTTGTAATTTTAATTTCATTATCCAATAAATCTATAATTTTTAATAAATTTTAAACAGTTTTCAATTTACAATTATTCTCCTTAAATTTTACAATTTTCGATTTTTTTTCAATTGTCAAATATTCTCAACAATTATCGAATTTTTTTCAATATTGTCAAATATTTTCCACTTATCTCAATTACTTTCTTTAATATTAAATTATTGTCGTTATTTTATAATTATTCTTTTTAATTTTCAATTAATTCTTCAATATTTAGTAATTTCTGTCTTTTTAGGGTTCCGTACACCTTCGGTGTTCGGCGGAACCCTTATAGCGAGACTCGTGCGTCCGTAGCCAAAAACCATTCCCCCCCCCCTTAACTTCTAAACTATTTGACCTAGAAGGCTGAAATTTGGTAAACTTATGTATTTTCACGTGTAGATTGCACGAAAAATATAGAGAACATGATTCAAGGTGATGTTCATAGCGTTGTCAAGGAAATAACAACTTTTTTGAGCAAAAATGCATTAAAATGGACCATCCCCCCCCTTAACTTCTGAACTATTTGACCTAGAGGTCTGAAATTTGGTACACATATGTATTTTCACGTGTAGATTACACGAAAAATATAGAGAACATGATCTGAATTGATGGCCATAGCGTTGTCAAGGAGAAACTGCAAATTTTCGAAAAAAAAGTTTTTTTTCTCTAACTTTGCCATGATTTAAGCTAGAGGACTAAAATTTGGTACACTCGTGTATTTTTGCATGCAGATTATGGAAAAATTATGTTTAGAAATAAAATTGAATATTATGAGGTCACAAAAAAAAATTCAAAAAATCACCAAAAAGAGGTTCAGACCCCTATGCTAGAGCTCACCCTAATTGTCATACAGTACCCCACAAACCAATAAAATGTTTATTTGTATACTCAGAATTTAAAAAAATGATATAAAACGCAATTCAAAATTGTTATCACTTTTTTTTCAAAATAATTGAAAAATTATGAAAAAAACAAAAAAAAATTTTTAATCTTATACAAGACTTGATCAAGGCTGTCACAGGACCTATAATCAAGACTGTTATAAGCCCTAAAACCCTATAAAAATTTCAGGGCCTCCCCCTAAAAAAAATCCTTGATTTTTATGTTATTTATATGAAATACAAGCCTGTACCCTTAAGCAAAAGTTTTATGTACTTGAAGGTAGAAGTATTTCCATAATTTGTACGTTCTAATTAATTTTCATAATCTGTACATAAAAATATACAAATGTATCAAATTTTAGCCCTCTAGCTCAAATAGTTTCAAAGTTATGAGGAAAAAACTTTTTTTTCGAAAATTTGCAGTTTTTCTTTTTTTGACAACGTTTTGACTGTTAATCCCTATAATTTTCCTGTATTCTACACGTGAAAATACATATGTGTACCAAATTAGAGCTCTCTGTTTGTTAATAAGGTACATCTTTGTTTCGTAAATGTACGGAACCCTTGATTTTGGTACGGGTGTAACTCGTACTTGCCCGATTTTTTTTCAATCATAAATATTGTTCAAATATTTCAATTCAATTGTTTAATTCTATGACTATTTTCTTCAATTTTCAAATCCATTCTTCAGTTTTCAATTATTTTCTTCTATATTCAAGAATGCACAATTCAATTCAATTTTCAGTGATTTCCTTCAATTTCAAATTATTTGCTTCAATATTCAATAATTCTTGGCTTAATTCAATTTCATTTAAATTTGAATTAAATTACTTAATTACATGCATCAATTTTTAATTATTTTCTTCAGTATTCAATAATTCTCGGTTATTTTTAATTATTTTTCTTTTAAAACTGTATAAGTATTCATTAATTTTTTAATTACTTTTATATTGTATCCATTATTCTGGCCTTTTTGAATTTTTTACAATCTTCAATAAATATTATCATTTGTCAATTATTTCTTCCATATTCAATAATTCTATGTTTTTTACAATTATTTTTTTCAAAAATCCGATATTTTACTCTATTTTCAATTATTTTTTGCAATTTCACATATTTCCTACCATATTTAATAATTTTCGTCTTCTTTAATTATTTTCTATAAAATTTCAATTACATTTTTAATTTTTCAATTATTTTCTTAAATTTTTGCTTCCTCATAGAGGAAGCTTTGTGATCGTTAAGATTTTCGATTTTCCCAAAATAGTCTAAAGCGACTCATTTTCATCTAAAAAGCGTAAATTTCCATTCCTAAGCAAATGTCCAGATGTATGTATGTGTGTGTGTGTGTGTGTGTGTGTGTGTGTACGTGTGTGTACGTGTGTATGCATAGCGTTTTTTGTCGCCAGGATATCTCGAGCACGCTTCAACGGATTTCAATAAAATTTGGATGACTTATTAAGCTCATGAATATCAAAATTTGGACACAGGGATTTTTGAAAATACCCAATCAAATTTTGTTGAGCACCTTTTTTCATCGAAAAAAATCGTTTTTTGCCAAAATTTTTTTCTAAGCTAAAAATACAACTTAATGAATACAAAAATCATATTCCTTATCTTAAAACGAATCGATTGACCTATATAACTTTTATAATTGATCAAAAATTCGGAAAAAAATTTATATTTTTTCATTTTTTTGCACTTAAAATTCCCTTTTTTAATAAATTCTTCAATTAACTTACATATTATTAATAAATTGCTTCCTCTATGAAGAAGCAAATTATTTTGCTTACTCGGAAGCGAAATGTCCATGAAATGGACAGAATTCACACCTAGTTTAATTACATTTTCGATTTTTATCAATTTTTCAATTTTAAACAATTCTCGGCTTTTTCCAGTTATTTTATTCAATTATAAAAAATAGATTTTAAATTGTGATTCAATTGTTTCATTCTACAAATATTTTCTTCAATCCTTATTTATTTTCTTTAAATTCCAATTATATGTATTTTCTTTACTATTCAAAAATTCTCGCCATTTTTTAATCATTTTTTCGGGTATCAATAAGTTTCTTTAATATTAAATACAATTGTTCAATAATTTCGTTCAATTTTCTAACCAATTCTTCAATTTTTAATTCGGTTCTTTAGTTTTCAAATATTTTTTCTTATATTCAATAATTCTGGCCTTTTTTCAATAACTTTTTTAAATTTTTAATTATAATCTTTAAATTTCAATTACATTTTTCAATTTTCAGTGATTTTCTTGAATTTCAAATAATTTTCTTCGATTTTCAATCCAATTATTCAATTTACTATTATTTCCCACAATTATTCCTACAATTTCCTTAATTTTTTAATTTGAAATTATTTTAGTTTCATATTTATATAGTTTTAAATAACCAACAACAGTGAAAAGATTCTGGCCCTTGCGGTGCGTTTATTTTGTTATTTCCAATAGGGATACTCTTGAATTTTTATCGGAACATATTATTAATGATTAAAAATATAATTATTTAATAATTTTTGGTTATACTTGAATTTGAAAACCAATATTTCAAAGATATTCTACCTAAAAAACAGCTACGGGATTAAATATTAGGTTTACAATTATATATTATATTTTGTTACGTAAAATTAAATTTTTTATTTATATTTTTTACCATCCTCCTGACACTACCCACCCCTCGACCAGGGGAGGCGGCCGGTCCCCCTGCTCCAGCCGATTGGGCGCCACTGATTCTTCACTGGCACCTAGAAGATTCCTTCCATTATCCGAGTAAAAGAGTTCTGGTTTTCCGCGTCTTGTCATCATGCGTCCTAGGGTCATGACCATTGAGTCGGTATCCAAAGAGGCAGCTATTTCAAAATGAATAGCTCGTATTGTTAAACAGGTGAACAGAACTCCATACCGGTTTTTTCGCTGTCGCACAGTTGTCTGAAACCTGATTCTAGGTGAACAAAAGTAGGGAAGTCGATGTCTTTAAAAAAAAATTTTTTTAGTATTTTTAAGTTTTATAATATCTAAAGCATCCGTTTCTGTATAATTCAATCACTAAAAAAAATTTATATTACTGTATTAATGCTTAAACTGGTGCAAACTCACGCACAGTTGATTAATTGAACGCACCTCATGGCCTATTAAACCATCAAATTTTAAACAATCCTATATGAATTCTATAGTTTGATTTACACACTGTAAGATAGTATTAAAATTTCTCTAAAAAGTTATTCATGGGAGAATGTTAATTATGACCTTAAGTTTTAAGAACCATTAACACTGTTTACCACTTTTTGACACTTTTCAATATTTTCGTGTTTAAAGCAGGCCATAAAACCCAATTCTAGAAGGGCAAAATTATTTCCTTAAAGAGGCTTTGATGCTATTTTACGCCACTTTATTTCAAGCAGTTTTTGAGACCTCTGATTACAAATCTGAAGTCAGACTTCAAAAATTTAACCTGGTCTGGAATGCGAAAGAAAGAAAAGGAAAGTTGAGGACCGTTCTCCTCTGAAACCGAGTTCAAAAAAAAGAAGCAGGGTGAGGCGGTAAAGTTTAAGGCCTCAAATAACAAAGCTGAAAGGGAGGGACCAAAGACCCTATCCCCAAAATCGTTGTGGAGCCGCATAGGCCTAAAGAGTCGTCAGTCCTTGTTAGAGTTTGTCAGGGACAGACAAGGAAGGGAACCTCCTCTTAAAACTAGGAGGAGGTTCGGACAAACAAAAGTTCACTGCCAAGGTCTCCGAGGCAGTAAGTGGAATTGGTACCGTCAGGCGACCGGAGGACCAGAGGGTGACCCTGGAAATCCGCGACCTAGACGGCCTAACCGAAAAGGAGGAAGTGGTCTCTTCTCTCAAGGGAGTTCTTAACACTCCTCGAGAAAGGAGGCAAGTCACGGTTCTTGGACCGAACAGGAGGGGTGACAAAATAGCCATTCTGGTCGCAGACAGAGAGGAAGCAGAATGCTTACAAAAGATAGGAAGGATCAAGTTGGGTTTCTTAGGCTGCCCAATTAGAAGGAGGCTTATGGTCACAAGGTGCCATAGATGCCTTGGTTATGGCCATAAGAAGGCTGACTGTAAGGGGGTGGATCGATCCTCCGCTTGTTTCAAGTGTAGGGGTACTGGACACTAGGGTGGTCCAAAAATACATGGGAATGCAAAAAAGTCGTTTTTTTAATGCTCTCACCCCCTAGGATTTTTCTATATCGCAAAAAAAAAATACCCCTATTTTTTATTTTTTATTTTTTATTTTTTTAATAATTAGGGGTGCCTCAACGGGGTTGAAGTTTCCCATGTAAAATGCATGGGGAAAAAAGACTTTTTCGGAGAATTGGTATAAGATCCATAAAAATGAATATTTTTCAATCGGCCAACTATGTTTCTCTTCAGGAGACTTCAAAGAATGGTGCTACATTGTTTATTTAACAATTTTTTAATATTAACTATTTTTTATAAGGTCCCCAAAAAACCCCATAAATCACAAAATTACGAAAAAATCGTTAAAAAATATTTTTTATTACTTTTATCAAAGTTTTTCTAATGATTTTGAATAAATAACATAAATAATGATTTTTATTCATTATTCCATGTAAATCCTAATTTTTTTAAACAAATTACATTGTTTATAAGTTGTTTATTCTTAAGATTTGCAAAAATTGAGCTACAGAGCTGCAACTTTTCCTTAATTTTACAACTTTTTCAAGCCATTGGAGCTAAACACGAACAAAAAAGTTAAAATAATTATTTTAGCAATTG